>JAPHNG010000672.1:0-93228 GCA_027405835.1 Asclepias syriaca
GTCTTTGTTCTTCAGCTTGAAGCAATTTTTCATCAAATGCCCCTTTTTATGACAGTAATGACACTCAACATTTTTGTATATTGATTTGGACTTGCTCCTGCTCTTGCCTCTTTTATATTCGCCTTGATCTCTATCCTTGCTTCTCCCCCTGTTTTCAGTAACCAAGACATCAGATTTTGAAGTAGATGTCTCATGAGTTCTACGTCTCACCTCTTCATTTAGAACAGCAGCTTTCACATACTCCATAGTTACTGTACCATTGGGAGCTGAACCGATCAAGGACACACGACGATTTTCCCAAGAATCAGGTAGAGTATTAAGCAACCAAAGTCCCATAATCTCATCTTCAAATTTTACACCCATGTCAGACAACTGATCAAAACACCCTTGAAATTCATTCAAATGGTCAGAAATGGAACAACCTTCCTTGAATCTCAAATTCATCGCCTGCTTGAGCAAAAATAATTTATTATTCCCTGTTTTTGATGCATACAAGGATTCAAGCTTTTCCCACAAAGTTCTAGCATGAGATTCATTGTAGATGTGATTCAAAACATTATCATCTACCCACTGTCGAATAAAACCACAAACCATTTCGTGCTCAAAAGTCCACTCCTCATCAGATTTGGACTCCGGCTTCTGACTAGCAAAGATCGGAAGATGTAGCTTTTTCACAGAGAGTAAATCCTTCATTTTACCCTTCCATTTGTGATAATTTGTGCCATTCAAATTGATCATCCTGCTATAGTTCGGCTCCATCATTCAATCAAGACAAATAACAAATAACTTGAGCTCTGATACCACTTGTTGGGAAAGAAAGAATAACACAAATACAGTTGTGCCTGTTGGGCCCGGATATACCCACAAGGTTGGGCTTCCACCACTCAACTCCACATTAGTATGATATTGTCCGCTCTGGGCCTAAACCCTCACGGTTTTGTTATTGGGCAACATCCCAAAAGGCCTCATACTAATGGAGTTAGTAGAACTCTTATATGCTAGTCACCTCTAGCATTATCTTCAGATGTGGGACATGGGTTGACACCCCAACAATCCTCCCCTCAAGCCAAGGACCACATACTCGTGGGCCTCCCCTAGACTCAGATGTGGGACATGGGTTGAAATCCCAACAACCTCCCCTCAAACCAAGGACCACATGGGCCTCCCCTAGACGAAATCATCTTGTACGATTGTCGCTCCTTCGACACAAGGCGGCACAAGGCACCCCTAATCTCTAGGTCTTCACAAATGAGGGCTTTTTTCCCACAAGGCACCCCAAGGCGGCACAAGGCACCCCTAATCGCTAGGTCTTCACAAATGAGGGCTTTTTTCACACATCTCTTACAAGCAAGCCCATTAACCTTAAGCTCTGATACCACTTGTTGGGCCCAGATATACCCACAAGGTTGGGCTTCTACCACTCAACTCCACATTAGTATGATATTGTCCGCTCTGGGCCTAAACCTTCACGGTTTTGTTATTGGGCAACATCACAAAAGGCCTCATACTAATGGAGTTAGTAGAACTCTTATATGCTAGTCACCTCTAGCATTATCTTCAGATGTGGGACATGGGTTGACACCCCAACAGTGCCCAAGATCAACACCTTCCCCTCTTAAAAGAATCTGTGAGAAGCACAAACAAGCAACAATACCAAGCAACAATATGATCCAAACACAAAAACAAACGATATGAGACACACGATTTTAACGTGGAAAACCCTTTCAACGTGAAAGAGTAAAAAACCACGAGACCCTTCGGTCTAACCAACTCCACTAGCACCAAAAGAGAGTACAAATCAACAATCCAACAACACTACAATGATATCTAGCCCTTAACAATATTACGAAGGCTCTAGAATCAAATAGAGATACAAAATTCGCAGGAAATCAACAAAAACAGCAGCTTGGTGCGAAGCTTATAACTCAAAAAATAACCGTTGGAATTCGATCTCTACCGTTCAGATTGAAGCTCCACGAGTCCCCTGTGTTTCACAGAAAATTTCCAGCAGCAGCCCTCTCTCTCTCCTCTATTTTTTGTGCGGAAAAAATTTATGTGTTCTCCCTAGGATGTGCTGAGTTTTTTTAGCCCTCAAAGTGAACAAAAGGTTTGAAGACTTTTCTTTTAAAAATGGGCCATTTAAAACACATAGTTGGAGCCCAAACCCAAAATACAAAACATGGAAGTAGAATAATTTCTTTTCTTTGAAAGCTAAATTGCTTTCTGATCCTTATTTTCTACGTCCACTTGATGGTAAAGAATCTTGGATCTTATTGCAACAGTTTCTACTTTCAAAAGATGGTTGTCCTTCGGAACTCGGTGACATTGGAAAGCAAATTGCCACCAGTTGTGCCGGATTACCTCTTTCAGTTGTGTTGATAGCGAGACTTCTTAGCACAGACATGACACTGGGATTTTGGGAGCAGGTAGCAAAGACCTTCACTTTGAGGATTATGAGTGATGAGCAAAGGCGGACTTTGGACATAATAGGTCTGAGCTACCAGCACTTACCAGATCATTTGAAACCATGCTTTCTTTATCTGGGAGCATTTCTTGAAGGCCAAGAGATTCCTGCCAAGATTTTGATACAGTTATGGTGTGCTGAAGGCTTTGTGAGAAGAGCTGAAGGGAAAAGAATAGAGGAAACAGCAAGCAATTTCTTGCAGGATTTAATCAATAGAAGCTTGCTAACAATTTCCAAGCACGGTGCTGATGGTGGGATCAAGGCATGTCGTATCCACGATCTACTAAGTCATTTCTACAAGACAAAAGCCAAAGAGGAGAACTTTTGGCAACTAATTGACGGGTATGATGATCTTTTCCCCTCTGATGTTATAGATCATGATGTTAGCTCTGATTTTTATTGTTCTTCAACTCCGATCTATGAACAACGTCGATTGTGCATTTATTCCAAAAGAAATCAATTTGTGATGTCGAAGCCATCTGGTTCACATGTTCGATCTCTACTTCTGATTGCTGCAAAGGATGATCTCCCATTCGTGCTTTTGCCATTGGTGCAGCATTGCATTTCTTGTATGTCATCTCTGTCATTGACAGGTAACAATTTCAGGCTATTACATTAATGTTTATGGCTTAGGGTATACGTTCTCTTAGAAGTATTATAAGTCTACAGATTCTTCTCCTAAGCTATTCAATGTTACTGAAAATGATGTTTTAGTTTTATATTTCAATTATTAATTTATACATGCTGTTTGTCTTCTAATTATTTTAGAATCATCCAAACCAGATAAATTGAAGAAAAGGTCAATGATATATAGTTCAATAGAATCCATTTTACCATTCGACGGTATAAGATATTGAGCTTGCATCTTGAACCAGTCTTATCTTTTACTTTGGTTACTTGGAGCCTTCATCTTGGAAGATTATTTTATAGTTCAATATGGGTACTATTTTAGAAAATACAACGTGTGATATTATATATGTTTTAGTTCTTTTTAAATACAATAATAGGATTCAACAACAATGCAACATAATTCTATCTAATTTGTATTTGAATTTGTCTAAACATGATCTTTCTTAGCATCTTAAGATGCCTTCAGCATCGATGTTTTACTGCCAAATGAATGAGTTTATGGGCAAAACTCCTGAACCAGTATTCGCAATCTCAAGTGAACTAATAGCACTATCCTTTAAAACTTCCAGTTTACTGGCCATAATGGTCAGATGATCCAGAATTTATGAACATAAGAAAAGATTATATATCAACTAGCAGGAACAACTGGACCTCACCTATGAACATAAATGTCCTGGGTTTTGAGTCTCAACATTAAAATAATAATAATAAATAATGTTTGCTCGATAGAAAAGGAAATATTTTCTCTATTTCTATAATCGCTCTCTCTTCTTTGGCAATGTTTAGTAACTAGAAAAATTAATTAATGCTGATAAAACTGCAAACTAAACTAATAAGAATACTTTTAATTCTTTCACCTGTTACATGATGTTTTCTATTCTTCAGAAAGTCATGAAAAGCTTTACTCAAAAACACTTGCTGTGAAAATGCAATTTACATGGAAGCACAGCATCACCTTTTTGTTGCTGATTTGCACTTTCAACTATTATTTGCAGTAGATACTTTACACATATTTTTCTTCATATAAGTCATTGTTTCTGAGAGTTAGGTATAAGATATCTTAAACCTCTTTGTTCCATTTTTGGGTCACAAGAGAAATGAAAATCATCAGTTTTATGCTCACCCACTGAAATTTTGTTTGTGAATCTATTGATTATTCTGTGTGCTTATTACAAATCATCCTTATCTATATGTATTTTAGCTATGGCTGTGTGTTTCATATTGAGATTGCTCTTCTGATTATCATGAATTTATGGTCTCTGTTTGTCACATGAAGTTTTCTTTTCCTAGCGTAACTTAAATATCCAAGTAATCTCTTGATGATACATAAAAAAACTGTACTGTAAATTATGTGATTATTATTAAATCACTTTTTTCCATGTAGTACCCTGAAAATGGTGGCAGTCTTTAATGAATATATTTAACCTAACTCCTAGAAGATGATACTTAACGAGCCACTCATGCTGTAATGAATCTCCATAATATTTTATGTTAAGATAATTTTCATTTTGTATACTATGATACTGCTGTGCTTTTCTATCTTCGTGTTTTATGCATGTTCTAGAGATGTTGTTGAATTTATATCAATTGGAACATTTTACAAATTTTGTTTCCTCTGCATATCCATAGGCTTCCATTTACCATGCTTGTGCTTGAAAGTGCTGTCAAGATGGTGTGCAGTCTTCCTGAAGTTTTGGGAGTTTCATGTGTGTTTATGTTAGTCATGCTTCTGTGGCTTGCACTTTGGTCGTTTGGAGTTGCTGGTCTTATAGCTTTGGCCACTGGTGACACAGGACGTTGGTGGCTTCTTGTGGTGAGCTGGCAAGTTTTTGCTCTTGATTTTTCATTTCATTTCAGATAGCATAAAAGAAGATCCTTACACTTCATCTATTGATACAAATGATTGTTTTTGTTCCATGTACAGGTTTTATCTGTGAGTTTGTTCTGGACGGGTGCAGTACTCTGCAATATTGTTCATGTTGTAGTTTCAGGAATGGTTTTTCTTGTTCTCATCCATGGTGGTCGACATTCAGCAATGATGCCTCCCAAGCCACTGATAAATTCTATGAGGTATGCTGTCACAAAGTCTTTTGGCAGTATATGCTATGGTTCTCTATTTACAGCTGCTATTAGGACATTGCGATGGAAGGTGAGAAACCAGATTTTACATAGATATGGCTAGTATTATGCAAGTTTGGACATGAATCTACTGTAAATGAAAGAAGTAATAATTGACAACCAGATTGTGTATTTGCCGTATATTTGACAGTTTATTCCTTTCCACCCTCCCATATTTAAAATTAAGGGTATGAAAAGGCTGTGTTATATTGGTAGGCTATTTATATCACATCTTCTTGTACTGTTTATAGCACTTGTTCACTATTTGATATCTAATATTTTCAGGTTGGATTAGCTATGGTGGTAGTGGAAAGTGCAGTCACCTCCATATACATTTGTTATGCTGAAGACCCACTACTGATTCACAGATGGAATCCAGAATTCTTCAACCAAATGTCGGAAAAACTGCATCAACGTCTGCAACACAGAAGTTCTAGGGCAACAACAGAATTGCCTCGTAGGTCTGATAATCAATCACAAGAAACGGTATCATCCGCTTGAAATTTGCTCATTTGTTATTACATATAAAATTAGACTAATTGTGCATAAAAACTTGTGTGTTTGTTTATAAGATCCAGACTCTCACCTAATTCTTTCCTCTCCCTGATTTGCCTTCTCGCCGGATTAGATTGGAGCAAAATCTATTAATATCCTCGTACTGAGAATAAATTTTATCAATATATATATATATATATATATATATATATATATATATATATATATATTATTATAGAATTTGCTTTCCAATTAAGATTAACCTATTAAACATTGAACCATAGTCAACTTTCTCGATTAGCTCAATTTTAAGCCATTGTTAATAATTTCTATTCCTTTCCATATTTAATATCTATTCTAATTGACCGGTAATCACGGAATATTTATATTTAGTGCTCAATTATGAAAAAGAAAATCCCATCACTTTCATCAACTTGTTGCTCAATATTATAAATTTTGTTGGTCTTTCATCATCACTTTCATCAACTTGTTGCTCAATATTATAAATTTTGTTGGTCTTTCATCATCACTTTCATCAACTTGTTGCTCAATATTATAAATTTTGTTGGTCTTTCATCTCTTATCTGGACATGAATATTATAATTATGGTGATGCTTAATTTAATTTGCTATGAGTTCACATGATTTTCAAACTACTTTTCTGTATTCTTTTCGAAGCCACTAGTGATCCCTGTATTGGATGATATATATATATATATATAATCCTGTACCTTGGGAGAGATGGTTAAGCGGACTCCTAAAGTAGCTTTATATTAAAAAAATTTGGGTCAGGTCCTCATTCTCGAGTAAAAGTCGAGCTCGCATCCTGGAGCAGAGTAGTTCCATATTATAAAGCACTCTCGAGTCTCCTCTATATTAAAAAGCTTTGGGTCAGGGTTCTCACCCTAGAGTAAACGTTGAGCTCTCATCCTGGAGCAGAGTAGTTCCATATTATAAAGCACTCGAGTAGTTCCATATTATAAAGCACCCTCGAGTAAAAGTCGATCTCGCATCCTGGAGCAGAGTAGTTCCATATTATAAAGCTTTGAGTCAAGTCTTCACCTTCGAGTAAAATTAATCTCACAGAAAAGATGAATCCCCTGGAACATGGAACAGAGTAGGTCTATATTAGAAGCTTTGGGCCAAGACTACTAGAGGAGAGTAGCTCAATATTATAAAACTTTAGGCCAAGTCCTCGCTCCTCGAGTGAGAGTAAGCTTTGAGCCAAGTCTTCACCTTCGAGTAAAATTAATCTCACAGAAAAGATGAATCCCCTGGAACATGGAACAGAGTAGGTCTATATTAGAAGCTTTGGGCCAAGACTACTGGAGTAGAGTAGCTCAATATTATAAAACTTTGGGCCAAGTCCTCGCTCCTCTGAGTGAGAGTTGAACTCTGCGAGCACTTCCGCAAGTCGAAATTAGTTTCACCGAAAAAATAAATCCCCTAGAGCAGAGTAGCTCCATTTTAGAAGTTTTGGGTCAGGTCCTCTCCTTCGAGTAAGAGTCTTATTCTGCGTTCTTACAGGTCGAGTCCAGATTAGTTTCACTGAAAAGTTGAAAATGTGAGAATATTGAGTGACCAAAGTGGGTATTAAAAAAGAAAAAAAAAAATATATATATATTATATATATATATATATATATATATATAATTTCAATATAAATTTTAAACAATGATAATTAATCAAATTTATTTATTTTGAAAAGAAAGCATCAACTTATTAATAATAAGAAACAGGGAAAAAAAACTCAGAACATGAGAAACAAATTAACAGAATAATTAAATAAAGTTGTCAAATGAAAACTATAATAGTATCAAATAGAAATAGATTATCCAAATTGAAACTTTCTAATTTTGTAAAAATGGATATAGTGACAAGAAACCTTTGTTCTTATTTATTTTATCAAGGATTTCAATTCAAATCTCTAACTTTATATATATTTATATATAAAGCTAGATATTTAAATTCAAATCTTGATCAAATAAATAAGAACAAAGGTTTCAGAAATTGGCTATATGCCACGTGTCACTTAAACGATATCGTCTGATGATATCTGCTAAATCTTGTTTTGTAATACTGGCAAAACAGAAGAGTTTAGGACAGAGGGTGAAGACTTTGATAAACCTCCGACAATTAAGTCAGTATTCTGATCTGGATTACAAAATATTTGATTTAGCAAAGTTTTTGTACGATAATTTAGTCTTACCCTTTACCTTTACGGAAGTTTTTATAGATGTAAGTCGGGTGGTGTGATTCGAAGAATATGATAATTATCAGATTTTGTATATAAATTTAATTGCCCTCTGATTTAAGAAGATTTTGAAGTTTCTCTCCGAACCTTTTAAGACTTAACTGTTGATCAAATAAACTCTTTAAAAAGTTTCTAAAAGTAAGCTATCCAAGTTTGAAGTCAAACTTCGCCGCCTTGTGTGGCGGGATTGTAGGCCCAATCACGCTCATTAGATGAACACGTCAAATTGTCACGTTAGCTTTCATTCTATATCAGCTAGAGGTATTTAACATTCCTCCATGTATATATGCATAACATATAAATAAATGAAAATTGTATTGGCCCTTTGCATGGATTAAACTGTTAATGGTACCAACTTTTCCGATTAGGTCAATTAAAGTCATTGTTAATAATTTCTGTTCAGACCATGACAGAATATTTATATTTAATGCTCTAAAAAGTAACGTCAGGTACTAAAAAATCCCATCACTCTCATCAATTTGCTCAATTTTTAAAAAAAATTTGTGTGTCTCATCTGGCCATGAATACTATAACAATGGTGGTAGTGCTTTATTGATATCTGGGGAAGCATTGGTAGTACCCTAGAGAGAAATCAGAATCATGGAGGATTTCTTCTCCTTTGATGATTTTAGAAATTGCTTGGAAGAACTGGAGAAATTTCAGTCCTGCAACGATGAAGCTGATGCAGACGATGAAATCCAGAGACTTGAGATGGAGCTCAGATTTCTGATAATATTTTCCAAGTGTATTGCCAGAGATGAGAATTTGAAATCAAGCTTGGAAGCTGCTGTATCATCAGATTGTATGAGCCTTTTCTCGTCATCAGAAGATGAGATGTGCCAAATTTCTTCTGTACTCCAACTGTTTGTGGAAATGAGGTCAAAAGTTGCGTGCTTTTATGATCAAATTTCACTGACATCTCCGTCTTATATTCCCATGACTAATGAACTTGTAGTGGAACTTATCAATGATCTTATGCAAAATCTTGAGGATTTACTACTACTACTACTAAGTTCAGAGGTCAATTGGGTTGTCAATGTCAATGTCAATATCAAAAATCAAATTTCAGTTCTGAGGAAAAGGCTGCAGTTCGTCAAGAATTTTCTTGATTTTGTTCTGGCTAGGCCACAGTGCTGCGAGCTTGAAAATTTCAAAAAACTATTGGCTCGTATCGAAGCCATGGCTGTTGAGGCAGCACGTATATCTTACTCTTGTTTTGCAAGCCAGTCAACTGAAGAAAGCACTTTTGAGATTGAGCATAGACTTTCTAATTTGCTGGAGAAGATTAAACCATGGAATTCGGAGCTCAGAGAGATGTATATTGGAGTCATGGAAGGTACTAAGTCATCAGAATCTTCAGATAGTTGTATGAGGGATAAGATTGTGTTGGGACCATTTCTTGATTCTCTTCATGAACTTTTATTGGAGATTCCTACACTTGATCAACTAAAAGTGCTGGAAACTGAGTTGAGATTCATTAGAGCACTTCTCATAGATCCCCCGGGGAAGGAGTACACAGGACCCGAGAACTTGAATGATCTATTCAGATCTATAGAATCTCTCGCCACCGAATTAGCTTCTCTTGTTTTCTCCCTTTACAATGATGAAATGACGGATGATCTTACCACGCAGATGAATATTGTAGTGGTGAACTTGCTGGAAAAAATGAAGTATATCAAGTTCAAGGGAAGAGAGATTTATCTGAATGCTTCAAAGCCGTGTAGATCGAAAGTGCCCAAGACTGATGGACTAGGCTTTATTCAGTACTTACTGGAAAATCTGGAGGAATTGCTGAGCCATGGAGATAATACAATTTCCTTGCTAAAGCATCATATCAAAACAGTTCAGCAAGAGTTTGAATTCTTGATTCCTCTTCTCAAGAAATGGAAGGCAGATCAATAAGCATGAGAAATTCAAAAGTCTGTGGATCAGAGCAGTAGATGCGGCCTACCATGCCGATATATTATTGACTCATTTGTGATGAAAGATGGTCCAACTTGGTATTATATTTTTGTCTTGATGATATAGTAGATGAGCTTCTGGTAGTGAAGGCAGATGTTCTTGATATTAACAGCCAGGTCCCTTCTGACACAGGAGTTCCTAGTAATGATGAAACAAACGATTCCGGTGGTGCATTGTTTGCCCCGGCAAATTCCCACTACAAGTACTAATGTGCAGTTAGTTGGTTTTGAAGATGCAGTGGAAAAGATAACTGATCTACTGATTAAAGGATGCGGAGGGCAGCTAGATATTATCTCAATTGTGGGCATGCCAGGTCTTGGTAAGACTACTTTATCCAAGAAATTATATAATTCCACTTTAGTTGAAAAACACTTCCATGTCCGAGCATGGTGTTGTGTTTCACAGGTATATCAGAAGAAGGATCTATTTCTTTCCGTTTTAGGTAATATCATTGATCTTAAGGATGATCATCATAAAATGGAAGTGGAGGTCTTAGCAGCATATCTTAAGCAAAAGTTAATGGTTAAGAGGTATCTTGTTGTCATGGATGATATTTGGAATATTGAGGCATGGCGTGATTTACAGGAAGCATTCCCAAATACAAAACATGGAAGTAGAATAATTTTCACTACTCGAATCCGCGATGTAGCTTTGAAAGCTAAATTGCTTTCTGATCCTTATTTTCTACGTCCACTTGATGATAAAGAATCTTGGATCTTATTGCAACAGTCTCTACTTTCAAAAGATGGTTGTCCTTCTGAACTCGGTGACATTGGAAAGCAAATTGCCACCAGTTGTGCCGGATTACCTCTTTCAGTTGTGTTGATAGCGAGACTTCTTAGCACAGACATGACACTGGGATTTTGGGAACAGGTAGCAAAGACCTCTACTTTGGGGATTATGAGTGATGAGCAAAGTCGGACTTTGGACATAATAGGTCTGAGCTACCAGCACTTACCAGATCATTTGAAACCATGCTTTCTTTATCTGGGAGCATTTCTTCAAGGCCAAGAGATTCCTGCCAAGAATTTGATACAGTTATGGTGTGCTGAAGGCTTTGTGAGAAGAGTTGAAGGGAAAAGAATAGAGGAAACAGCAAGCAATTTCTTGCAGGATTTAATCAATAGAAGCTTGCTAACAATTTCCAAGCACGGTGCTGATGGTGGGATCAAGGCATGTCGTATCCACGATCTACTAAGTCATTTCTGCAAGACAAAAGCCAAGGAGGAGAACTTTTGGCAACTAATTGACGGGTATGATGATCTTTTCCCCTCTGATGTTATAGATTATTACGTTAGCTCTGATTTTTATTGTTCTTCAACTCCAATCTATGAACAACGTCGATTGTGCATTTATTCCAAAAGAAATCAATTTGTGATGTCGAAGCTATCTGGTTCACATGTTCGATCTCTACTTCTGATTGCTGCAAAGGATGATCGCCCACATTGTTTCTCTGATGTCTCTTTCATATGCAACTTCATATGCAACAACTTTAAACATCTGAGAGTGTTAAATTTGGAGTGTCTAAATTTAGGGGACTTTCCAAATGGACTGGAATTGCTGGTTCAGTTGAGGTACTTAGCTCTCTGGGTTGACGCAAAATTTGTTCCATCGACATTAGCATACCTTTGGAACCTTGAGACTCTTATTTTGGAAGGACACATGTTAGTAATTTTGCCGGAATCTATTTGGAATATGAAGAAACTGAGGCATCTACATGTCAACAGACTTGCTACTTTCAACGTGGACAAAATAAACGAATGTGCTCCTCCTGTGATCAGCTCCTCTCATGTCCAATCAAAAAGTTTGGAGAATCTGCAAACAATCTCTACACTGTGTTTTACAGAAGGGAGAGAAGAGGAGACATTAAAAAAGATTCCTAATATCCGAAAATTGTCTTGTGTAATACTAGATGCCATGGGCGGGTCAAGTGATGATGATTGCTGCCATTTCCCAGCATTGAAATTGCTAGATGAACTTGAATCAGCTAATGTGTTCTTTGCAGGTTCAATAAGGCCTCCTCTGCAGGAGATTATCTTTCCAATTGGACTAAAAAAATTGACCTTCTCTGGTTTTAAAATAGACTGGTCAAAAATTTCAATCATAGGAACTCTGGAAAACCTTGAGGTATTGAAATTAAGGGAGAATGCGTTTAAAGGACGGTTGTGGAATATGAAAGTTGGAGAGTTTCTAAAATTGAAGCACTTGGAATTATATAGGATGAACCTTGAAGAATGGAATGCATCTAGTGATAATTTTTGTTGCTTGCAGAAAGTACGGTTGATATCTTGTGCACATCTTCAAATTATCCCTACTTGTTTTGGTGAATTGGATACACTTGAGATGATTGAGGTGAAATGGTGTCCTGATATTGAAGTGGAATGGATCAGGGGGATAGAAGAAGATCAAGTGGAAAATGGAAACTGCCATTTCAAGGCCTTCATCCAAACCGATGATGATTCCTATCATAAATATGATGAATACATGTTGTACCGTACCATACAAGACATTTATCAATACAGATTCGAATGATGAATATGCTGGTCCTGTCTCGGTTTTCTTTTGAGATCCCATCGCATCAGATCAGATTGTAATGTAGTTTCTTGGTGTTTCTTTGTTTACATGATCTGTTGGGATCTATTGTTTCTTTGTAACTTACAAATACTTGAGTTTCTACCAGGGAATTTTTCAGAAAAAAGAGGAAATTTTGCTACCAAAAGAATTCATTTATTTGGTCCACAAACCATTTACCGTAATTAAATTTTTTCTAAATATACTTAATCAAAATGGTGCCTTCAAAGTAGGGTACGTAACATGAATCCAAACTCCCAAACCATATATGAAAAAACTATAAAGTAACTAGTGGCAAAAATACTACAACTAATATATGTAATATTGGCAAATGATCATTACTAGATGCTATGACAGCATAATTTGAGAGTCAACACAAGAAACCGAGAATTTCAGAAGATACTAAATCCAAGCCCTAAACCTAGTCTGTTGCCCTCTGGGGAAATGTATAGATTACTTCTGACCATCACCCGGTTCATTGGTTGAAGCTTCCTTGATCTCAGCACCAGCATCCTCCTGAAACCAGAACACCAAAAAACAATGGTTACACATACAGATAAGGATAATGTTCGCTTATCTATGTGCTTGAATAAGCATCTTTATCAGTGGAAAAAGGTTGGATACCGGCACATCGGAAGTCCATAAAGTCAGATTGTCGCGGAGAAGTTGCATTATGAGTGTGCTGTCTTTGTAAGATTCTTCACCCAATGTATCCAATTCAGATATAGCTTCATCAAAAGCCTGCAGCCAATAAATGAAATAGTCAGAGTACTCGTGGTATTTTGCTTCCAGCAGTACACCTAGTAGAGGAATTAGCAATGTAGTAACCCAACACATGGAGCAACTCATGAACAGTTTCATTGACACTGGAAAGCCCAGGGGACTAGGATTAACACAGTATTGAATTCTGTAATGTTGCACTTACATTGAAAATTTTACATATGAGAAACTGTATCTCCCCCACCCCAAAAGAAAACTAGGAAAAATGAAGAAGGGGGTAATATAATGATCACAAATTATACTCTATTTCATCAACTTTTAAATCCTATATCAAAAACATGTCAAGTGATGCAAGTGTAGTAATAGTTATAAAGTAATGAAATAGACTATAACAGTTCTCTAATTAACATTAAGCAGCTCAAAAAGTTTATTTCTTCACCCCATAAAGCGTGATATAGTAGGTTTATATCGCATCCCAGGTACAAGTCATTCAATCCTCTCACATGATCAAATTTCAGCATGTCATGCATGATACATTGCTTTCTCATTATTAAACAGCAAAAAAAAAAAAAAAATTGTAGTACCACTGTGTTCTGTAAGCACACAATTAGCCAGGTAACAAGAAACTTTGCTCAATTATCTTGCATGGTCATGAAATTTCAAAACAACTGAAGGAATGACTATTAACAAAATGAAACAATAACTATGAACATAGACCGGAATAAATAACAGAAATAACCCTAATTAACCTGTTTTGCAAGAGCACAAGCACGATCAGGAGCATTCAATATCTCGTAATAGAAGACAGAAAAGTTAAGTGCAAGCCCAAGTCTTATAGGATGTGTGGGAGGCAGATCAGCCAGGGCAATGTCCTAGAAGAAAAAGGCAACATGAGAAATAATAACAAAAGCCATAAAATATTGTTCTTCTAAAGAGAGTAATATATCTAGAACAAGAAAAGGAAAAGAAGTGCACTAATAACTAACCTGAGCAGATTTATAAGCTAATAATGTACTCTCGGCAGCTTCCTTCCTTACAGCTCCAGTCTTAAACTCAGCTAAGTATCTATGGTAGTCACCTTTCATCTTCAGATAAAACACTTTTGACTCAGCAGTGTTGGCTGAGGGTATAAGATGTGTGTCAAGAAGTTGTAATATCCCATCACATATTTTAGTGAGCTCAGCCTCAATTTTCCCCCTATAATCCTTAATAATTGTCACATGATTTTCATTTCCACGGCTTTCTTCCTTTTGCTCAATGGAAGAGATGATTCGCCAGGAAGCCCTCCTAGCTCCAATAACATTCTTGTAGGCAACTGAAAGCAAATTTCTCTCCTCCACAGTAAGTTCTTCAGCATCTGCACTCTTGGCAACTTTTTCCATGAATTCAACCATTTCCTCATACCTCTCGGCCTGCTCAGCCAACTTTGCCATGAAGACATTCTCCTCGCGAGATGCATCAGTGGGCACCATATTTCCTAGTTCAAATTTTAATACTTAAACCTGCATCAGAACATTTAACACTCAACAGTCAACCATCAAGAACTACGATTTTAGTATATATGCAAATAAATTGCAAATTAATAAAACCATTGTAATTAATTTTCATTAGCATAAGACTATGATGTACGATCCACTTTTTCTCAGTCATTATTGTTCAAATTTTGCACAAGCAGAAAAACTTCAAACAGTCAAAAAAATATGATTCAGTATCAAGGTATAATTCCTCCAAGAAATAGTTAGGAAGAAAAGTATAATTTACAAGACAACAACAAGAAATCAAAGTTTTGTCCAATTGGAAGGAACTAAACCTCACATCTGGTTTCCCAGCATCAAAAGGAATTATACCATTCGTTGGATATTTATACAGCACAACAAACGCAGGACCTACAACAACCCAGATAGAACCCCAATGTTGTTCTACATGCTTTTCACTCCCTAGAAACTGCATATTAAAAAGGCATCGAACACAAATTTGCATTAACACAAACAAATTGACTCTACAGATTCATAAACACCCCAACCCCATTAGTGGCCTGTTGTCTTGACTCTACAGTTTTAGGAAGGATCCTTGGCAGCTTCTGCTCTGCAGCATTCCTATTGTCCTTAATACAATTGAGAACACTAGCAAAGGGTTAATATGAAACTAATAGTAAACAACTTTCAAGTGATTCAACTTCTACAGATGTTATTTAGCTTCAACTAAACACAAACCAACCTGCGCCCCAAGAGACAAAATAAAAAAAAAATAAGACAGAAGCCCTAGCTTCATCCATCAGAGTAAACAAACTATGTTCAAATTCAAAATAATTGAATCCAAGATCAGAACCCACTCCTTCATCAAAATCCAGCTTATCCACAAACCAAAAAAAGGGACCCACAAAAAAATCAGTTAAAAGCTAAACAAAGGGTACGTGTTAAACAGTGACAAATCAATTTTATGCGTCAAGGAAGTAATGCCTTTCTTCTATTGATTTAAAGCAAGAGAGTGAATTACACAGTGAGGAGGAGAGAAAAAAACAACAGAATGTTAAGGGATGTATAGCCTCCAATCAAAGAAGGATCAAGGGCACAAGAGTTCACTTATATTCAAATTTCCTAGTCAAACAAGGAAATCAGTACTAAATTATTATGGTTTGTTAGTAACCTGAGTGTATTGGATCTTTACATATCATTTCAGATTACATATGCATCATCAAGTACAAATTGTATGAATACAATGATCTTAAAATAACATTTCATCCTCCACCAAATTGTTCAGAAACTACAAATTTTCCAACCCATCAAATCATACCCTGTACAGAGAAAATTCAACCATCACACTAACCACCCATGATCCAACTTTTAATTCACCTATCTAATTCCGGAATTTCCCCTTTTCACATCGAATTTACTTGTATGAATAACTATGGAAGGATACAGATGGTACAGTTTAAACATCAATCCTGTAATTTATTATACAACCTTCCCCTGAATTATTTTACATTTTTAATAGACAAATTAAAATGATTTAAGCTAACCTTTAAAAAAAGTTAAATAATAGTGATAAAAGCAGAAAATGATCCCCACCATGACCAGATCTGTATTTTTTCCCCTTATACCCATGAAAACGAAAGGCCAACACAAATTAATTGTGTAGGAGTAAAAATATGGTGCAAAGAAGCAGAGAAATGAAATGGCTAGTAAACTGAAGTAGAGAAATACAGTTAAACGAGCAAAAGGCACAAACCGTCGGCGGCTTACAGCGAAACAATAGACAGATCCGACAGAGCAGCGGAGAACGGAACCGATCTGAAGTAGCAGAGAAGGTAAAAATGAAGGTCGGTGGAGAGTGGAACTTGAGGTCTAGAGGTCAGGTAGAGAGAGATGGTGGGGAGGCTCTTAACAAAACCCTACTGTTTAGGTCTTAAAATAGGGCAATTAATCATTAACGGAAAATTAATTACCAAAAACACAAAAAAGGAAAAATATTAAACAGAGAATCATTAACGAAATAAATAGTTAAAATAGTCCGTAATATTTTATATGGATAATTAGTCAAACTTGTTGTTTTCATTTATTTTTACCCTTAATTTTTCTTTTATTATTATTCATATTGGTCTCAATATTTTTCTTTTGACGATTTTTTTCTTTTTTCGACATAATTTTTTTTATTATATTTTAAATTCATAAAAAAATTATTACAGAACCTCTAATTTTACATACATTCTCCAAATGAAGGGCTTTCTTTAATATAATTGAGCTATTAGAAGCTTACATGTTTTTCAAAATACAATTGAGATATGGAGATGCAAAATAAAATGTTTTTCAAATTCAAAGCAAACAGAAAGCAGCTGCAGCAAGCCAGAATATATATATATATATAATATATATATATATATATATATAATATATATATAGTACTTAAAGAAAAGAAGTGAAAAAAAAGGTAAAGCAAGAAGAACTGATGCATTTTGCTGATGTTGTTATCACATCTCTGGAGGATAAATGGACACTTTAAAGACTTGTCCCTGCTCACCTTTTAGCAGCATAAGTTTCTTGGCACTAGCAGCTAGCATGGGGTTGCAACAATAAACCTCAACATTTCTAAGGCGGGGAGATTGTGCAAGGGCATTTGGCAGAGATTGGAGTTTGGTGCAATGAGCAAGATAAACAGAATGCAGCTCCGGGAAATGATTTTCAGAAGCCTTCCAAGTGAATAAATCAGTGCCAGAAATTTGCAAAATCTTGAGACGTTGAAAACCTCCATCTTCTGTCTTCCAAAACCCTCCTCCTCCAAAAGCATTATTCTTCAATTTCAACACCTCTAGATACTCTAATTTTCCAAGTACGGACATGTATTTCCAGTCAAGAAAGGTGTTTGATAGAGTCAATCTAGTAAGCGTTCTTGGAAGCATAGTATGATCCTGAGGAAGATCCATTACCTTGAAATCGTTGTTGTCGTGAAGCAGTTTCAAGTTTTCGAGGTCATATAGCCTTACCAGACACTTGAACAAGTTTCCATTAGCAATAGATAACAAGTTTCCAGATATGCCTAATTTCTTGAGTTTTGGGCTCATTTCAACCATATCATCTCCACAACTTTCAACCGAAATCAGGGACAGAGTTTGAAGATTTTCATTTCCTGAGGTGTCTTTAATTTTACTCATCTTTTGCAAAGACAAGGATGAGTTGCAATGCAGGTGCCTGAGTAATGTCAACTTGGATATATCAGCATCAAACTGGAGTGACCTTAGAGTAGTCAGGATAATAAGAGTCTGTAGGTTGCTCAGGTTAGAAAGCTTCTCAGGAACAGTCTTGAAGCTTCCATAAATGGCTAAGTACTTCAAAAGAAAGAGGTAACACAAGTCAACAGGGAAACTTTGAAGTCTATTTGCTCTAATATCCAAAACCTTAAGCAGTTTGAAGCTTGTAATACTGGATAACGACATGGATCCTGCAGATGGGTAATCAAACACATCATCATTCCTTTGCAAACTCAAGAGTGATCGAAGACGTTTAGCCTTTGGCAATTGCATTGATTTCAAAAACTCTCCAACATTGTATTCAATGCTAATGCGACGAGGATCATCAGGAAGAGACTGTTGTTGATCAGAGGTTGTTAACACTTGGAAAATGTCCTCTTTCATAGCTTCCTCTTTGCAAAATTTTGAAAAAATGTCATGAATTCTACATGTCTTGACTTTGCCATCTTTTCTCCTCTTCTGGACCATCACTAAGTTTCTGTCCACCAATTCATCCAAGTATTGTTCAGCTACATCCTCCAACCGCACTTTACGAGCTTCTTGTATGAGTAGTCCTTCTGCCATCCATAACTGCATTAACGTCTGTGTTGAGATATCAGAATCCTCACGAAACACTCCAAAATACAGAAAGCATAGTTTCAATTCTTGAGGTAGCTGATTGAAACTAAATCTTATCACATCTTTCATTTGGAATCCTTCAGTAGCATTAATGAATCCCTTTGCTACCTTCTCCCACCAATGTAGATCATCTGGATGATCCCGAAGAATTCCAGCAACCATAACTATTGCCAAAGGTAATCCTGCACATTTTCGCAAAATCTCAGCTTCATAAAACTCAAATTTCTCCGGTAACTGCTTGTGCATACCGAAAACCTTGCTTCTCAGCAACTCCTTTCCTTCTTCCTCATACAAAAAACGCAAATGATAGACACTCCCTGCAGTTCTACTAGCCACATTATTTTGTCCAGTAGTAACTAAAATTCTACTACCTTGTTTATCATCCTCCCATGGAAAAATCACTTTCAGACTATCCCATGCTTCTCTAGTCCAAACATCATCTAGAACAACTAGAAATCTGCGACCCTTTAATGTTTGATGAATTTGTTCAGCCAATTCAGTATTTGACATCTCAAGTATTTTGGTAGTGTCAATGTCATGACTAATAATACAACGTAAAATCTGTAGTAATACTTCTTTTTTCTTGTAATCTTGAGACACAGTGACGAATACACGAGTGAGAAAATGACGTTCAATATGCGGATGATAAAACACTTTCTTAGCTAGTGATGTTTTACCTAGTCCTAGCATACCAGTCACAGAGACCACTTGAAGCTCCTTTGTTCCGCTCACAAGATTCTCAACTATTTCTTCTAGTTCCTCTTTATGCCCAATCAACATGTCATCCACCAGACCCTATAAAAAGTTATTAAAGTTGGGTCATTAATTATCATGAATTATTTATTACAAATTTAATTTTTAATTTTTAATTTTTAAAGAACAACATTGGCGAAAAGTTGAGGAAAAATATGCTATAAAATTAGAATCGGAGGCTCATCTAGCTAAGCTATGGGCGGCAGAATTATATACACTAGGCACATAATAGTTCAATTATATTTATATATTACTCCCTCCCTTTTTTTTAATATTTTGCTCATTGCAAAAAAAAAAAAAACATTAAATAATATTATTTTGGTAAATAACTCCTATTTATTACCCTCTATAGGAAATAAATAAATAAATAAATAGTTACCCAAAAAAAAGGAAAAACAAAATAATACATTTACCAATTTCACAGAAGAAGGCGACGATTCTTCAATAGAACAATGGATAAACAAAAAGGAAAGGAAAGAAAGGAAAAGAGAAAGGTCTCCAGATTTTACCTGTTTTCTTCCGTTGACTGATCTGGTTGTGGATTCGATTATTTGCGAAGTCACGGGAGAGGAAGTTTGATAAAAATCCCTAACCTTCGATCCGATTTCATACATCTTCTTCTCCAGATTCTTTTGCCCTGATTTATACTCAACAATATGAACAACTTTATCAAGTCCGCTTCTACTTATCCGTTTCTTTTCTTCAACAATGGAGGTTTCAATGGCGTCTTCCGCTTCTCGTACTAATTCCCTAATTCGAATCATCATCCTTTTCACATGCTCCTCGTGATTCTGATCCTCCGTGAGTTTTCTCATAAACGTTTTCAGAGCTTGAAGCTCTGTATACAGATCTCTGACCGAACCATCAATAATACCCGGATTTGGATCCGGTTTTTTCGAAAGGATAATTTGCTTCAGATTTTCCATGATCGATATCACTTCGGCTCCAGATGTGGTATCCGCCATCTCAAACTATCTCTCTCGTTATAGATTTCAATTGATTGTTGAATTTGGTATGAGTTCTGTGTGTGTAAATAATTATGTATCTCCCACATATGACGATGAGATCTTGAATAAAATAAGTACCACCGCGTGGACTTTGCAACTGGGCGCGTCCGTCCTTTTTTTATAATTTTTTTAAATATTTTCCCGTTAATATTTAATTATTTCGATTGTTAAGTCTTTGTTTATTCAATTTTATTTTAATGAGTCTTTAAAAAATTTATGAACACGTTGGATTGGGTATCTTTTGATTAGATTATGAGTCAGAAAAGAAGATGTATTACACCAAACTATAATACTATATAATACGTTATCTTTAAATTTCCTTCCAATTTTTATATTTATATACTAAGTAAAATCAAATAAAACTTATTAATGTTATACAATTATTATGGTAAAAATAAGATTAATTTCAATTTTCATTATTCACAATATTTTTATGTTATTTTTAGTTATTTAATAAAAAAAATTTAATAACTAAAAAATAAATTAATATAAATAATTTTCAAATTATAGAGATTTAGTGATATTGATACTCAAATTATAAAAAATTGTGACATTAATCATTTAAAAAGATATGTAGTGCATCTAGAGTTTAAAACGGACTTTCCATAACTAAATATCTTTTAACCCTTTGTGTTTTATCTTATTTTAAGGTATTTTATCATTTTGCATCAACATGAATTAAGTTGTCACCAAATAAATAAATAAATATTTAGAGCAATTTTATTTAATTTTGACAGTGGGCGGGGAATCGACACATCGCCATGAAGAAGAGTACCATTAGCCGTATCCGCTACGACACCTTTTTCCCAGAAGGATCGTACGGTACAACATTTTTCATTTTTTTTAACTCCGATTTTACTGCACTGTACTATACACTGCAGTCTGCAACCACACTGGTTTTCGTTCAAGCAAAGCTTTTACTCAATATGGGTATTTAGGGCATTATAAATATTCCCACCTTTCAAAAATACACACACAAATACATACAATATATACATATATAGAGAGAGAAAGAGAAAGATAAAAAAGAAAAAAATATTCCGTCCGTCCGTCCGTCCGTCCCCAACTCCGTCACAAATAAAAATCTCATCACCATCCCATCAACATCATTATCATCATTCATCATCTAAGTGGAAGACTGGCGGAGAGAGATTCAGTACTTCTTTCTTTTTTTCTTCTATCTCTGTTTTTCCCTATTCCCTATGCAAAACCTATGCATGGATACATTATATATATATATATATATATTAGTAAATATACAAATATATCCCTCCTATAATACAAATATAACTTTATGTATTATAATAATTTACTTATTATATCTATATATTAGTAAGAGTAGATATTTTTATTATTTATTTCTTAATAATATCGTAAATATCTAGACAAATTTTTAAACTGGAAGAACTTATAAAATCTCCCGTTTATGATGGAAAGTGGAGAACTCTTTTCGTTGACTTAAACACTGTTGAAAGAACATTAGAGAAGAAATAATCAAGGGAGCTTAGAGTTAGTTGCATTATGAGTATCACAACTTTTAATTAATTTATTTAGTATTATTTTGATTAATTTGAATCTAAAAACATTAAATTTTTTATTTCTTGTAATATTTATTAATTTTGAGACGTTAGATAGCTTTACTTTGTGTGAAATTAATTTAAATTTGATCTGTAGATTATTTACAAGATTCAATTTTTAGTCGAGAATTAGAAATGGAGAATTCGGCTGGAATATAACTTCTTTGTTTTGTACTCTGGTTCCTTGGAATGTAATTTTTATGAAATGAGATGAGACAAATTTTCTTTTTTGAATTATTCCAAATTTTATTTATGTTTTGAATTATTAGAATTCTGGGGAACTGAAGGAGAGAATAAAGAATCAGGCGCGTGAAGTGCACGCCCGATCAGGTAGAGCCACAGGAGAAGACAGTATTGGGAGACTAAAAAATGCTGAAATAGGGGTCAGAAATCAATAATGAAAAAGTTGAGTACTCTTTCTTTCTGACGTTTGTTTCAATTCAATTCATTTCATTTTTTCTTCTTTTCTTTTTAATGGTAACAATTAAATACTATACATTAAAAAAAAAAAAAAAAGAAAGAACCTTTTACTGATACGCTATCTTCCTGAAGAAAAAGATAGCTCCAAGATTTTCCCCATAAACCTAGTTTTCTTACATTTCACTTGCACCCCCCTACTCCTCTCACATCAGTTTCTTCTCCTCTCACAAAGAAAGAATCTTTTTACTACATATACATACATACATATTCTTTATATATATATATATATATATATATATATATATATATACACACATACATACATGAATAGAGAAATATAGATAGAGTGAGAGAGAGGTGTTTGAAAAAATGCACAGTTACAAAGAAGCAGTGGTACCAGCTGCTGTTACACTAACAAACTCAGACATGTTTTACCACTTACCTTTTTACCTGAGGTGGGGTGGTTTTAATTAGAAGAAAGATTGTATTTTTATTTTGAAAAAGAAAAGTACAAGATTTTTACGTGTTATATTTGGTTTGGTGGGGTGGGGGTTGTTGTTTATTATGCATGTTTTTTATATGCATGGTGGTGATTTTTACGTTTCTTGAGTTTGTGTTCTTTAATTTTTTGTTGTTGTTGTAATAATATGTAGGGGAGATGAAGGTGGTAGAAATGGTGGAGCTCGTTTTATGGACCTTGGAGAGCTTCAAGAATCAGCTGCATTTCAAACAGAGGATGCTGTTGATTTAAGCAGAAGTATTCCCTCTTTCTCTTTCACATAGACACACACTATATATATATATTTTTTTTTAAAATTATGTTTCTTGTGTGTTATCTCTCTCTATTCTTTAACCCCACTTGTGTAATAGGGAAAACTGATAAAATTCAATTTTAAAAATGGTTGTAGGTTCAGTATACAATGACATGAAGCCAAGCAATGTTGCAGTTAGTAACTTACAGTTTGGTGGACTTAACTCGGTATGTGAACAGTCATATAATATTTTTTTTATTTGTAAATCAAGAAAAGTTGTGTGCTTGGCTAATCAATAATCAAAAGATTTAATTTTTATTTTTTATTTTTTTATTTTGGGGGGAGGATATAGCAGAACATGGGGGGTTCAGCAGAGATGGGTTCAACAGGAGGAGGAGCAGCACTGGATACAGGGCAGTTCTTAGCACGAAAGGGGACAATGGTGAGTGGTGGTAGTGGGGGTACTTTGGGAAGTGGGAATTTTGAGAACTGGGCAGAGTCTGGAATGGCAGATCACAGCCAACAGACTGATACTTCTACAGATGTTGACACAGATGACAAAAATCAGGTCTTTTCTTTTCTTTTTTTCTTCCCTCTTTAATCCATATCCAATTTGATTCCTAAGGACTTGTTTATTTTAGTCCATTAGTCCTAAAATTGGAATGTTTTCTGATTATTAGAATGTTATAATTTTGGTAAATATTGACTTAAGGTAATTTTTTTTTATTCTAGTTTCATGGAACTCAATTTGGAGCATCTGTTGTAGATTCAGTGGAACAATCTGCCGGAAAAATTGGAGATCAGAAGGTTTGGTCTTTTAACTTTGTACTCACTGTTCTTTTGGTTCTCAATTGATTATTAGATTGTGAGCAATCTCAAAGTAAATTCTTCTCTGCTTTTCATGTATCTTGTTGTAGACACTCAGAAGGCTGGCTCAGAACAGAGAAGCTGCAAGGAAAAGTCGGCTGAGGAAGAAAGTAATATTGTTCTTTCCAACCTGAAATCCTTAAACCTTTTAGAGAAAGCTATATATATATATATATATATATTACTGTTGCTTTAAATTTTACAGCTCAGTTAGTAATCTCAGTGGTAAAGAATGATTCATAAGAAAACTTGGATATAATTTCTGCATTTAAATGTTAAGTTCATTGGAAAACAAATTTTAATGTTACTAGTAAAGTACGAGGTTCTCATCCTAAGTAACAATTGATATGTTAGAACTTCTTGAATGGAGGTTGGACCACTGTGCATGAAACATCTTTATTGCATCACTTGCCTAGTGTGAAGTTTGAAGCTGAAGCTTGCACTAAGTTTACACGCTTTAATGGTTATGGTTTACTCTTTAATATGCTAGTGTGCATCAGATAGTGAAAGGAAAGGGAGCCATGTGCACAGGACAACCCTTAGTATATTTGTTGGCAATGATTCTTTATTCCATTCTTTTAGCTTTATTTCTTACTAATCATGTGCAAATGCGCCGAGTATTTCTTGCTCAGCCTTTCTTTTCCCTTCCACTTTGAGAAAAATGGGAGAATTGTCTACAACTTCCATATTTACCAATGGTGGTTGTCTTTTGTTGAATATTCCTTTTCGAAAACTTAGTGTCATAAGTCTCGGTGAAGCAATTTTGAATGATTTATAGATTTTTGGTTCGGCTAGGCTTATGTTCAGCAACTTGAAACTAGTCGGATTAGACTTACACAGCTGGAGCAGGAGCTCAAACGTGCACGCCAACAGGTAGTTTTCTGTTGCTGTTACTCTCTTTGTTGCATGAGATTTGTAAACATGTAAGTTTTCACCCTATCTTGTTGTTACTGCAGGGCATTTTTATTGCAACAGGGCTTTCAGGAGAGCAAAATCATTTTGCTGGTGGAAATGGTGGGTCAATTATTATCCTGCTAAATAATATTTCGGTACATTTAAGCAAAAGTTATTGCATCGAGAAATTTTAGTATCTTATGATGCAGCAATTTGAACAGGAGGTTTGGCATTCGACTTGGATTATGCACGCTGGCTTGATGAACATCAACGACTTATCAATGATCTTAGATCAGCTGTAAATTCTCATTTAGGAGATACTGAGCTACGGCTACTTGTTGATGGAGTGATGTCACATTATGATGAAATATTCCGGCTAAAGAATATAGGTGCAAAGTCTGATGTGTTTCACATGCTCTCTGGGATGTGGAAGACTCCTGCAGAGAGGTGTTTCATGTGGTTGGGTGGTTTCCGTTCCTCTGAAATTCTCAAGGTAAAACGAACTAAACTATTTCGATCTTTCTGTATTTGATTCAATGGTTGTGATGTTTACATAAACTTCTTGGAATCACAGATAATCGGGGATCATCTCGAACCTC
This sequence comes from Asclepias syriaca, assembly GCA_027405835.1. Lineage (NCBI taxonomy): Eukaryota > Viridiplantae > Streptophyta > Magnoliopsida > Gentianales > Apocynaceae > Asclepias > Asclepias syriaca. The sequence goes on from JAPHNG010000672.1 coordinate 25,445, forward strand.
TTACAGATCAACAGTTGATAGGGATATGTAATCTACAACAATCCTCTCAACAGGCTGAAGATGCCTTATCACAAGGAATGGAAGCTTTACAACAATCACTGGTCGAAACACTTTCGTCTAACTCTCTTGGTCCTACTGGCTCGGGTAACGTAGCCGACTATATGGGACAAATGGCCATTGCAATGGGCAAACTTGCCACTCTAGAGAACTTCCTTCATCAGGTAAAAAGTTACTGACTTTACTAGCTCCAAAGCTTCCTAGTTTGTTTCTTGTTATGGTATTTTACTCTTTAACCAAAATATTGTTCTAGGCTGACCTTCTGAGGCAGCAAACGTTGCAGCAAATGCACCGGATCTTGACTACCCGTCAAGCTGCTCGTGCCCTTCTTGTTTTCAGTGATTACATGTCAAGACTCCGAGCACTGAGCTCGTTGTGGTTAGCCCGTCCAAAGGACTGACCAATTATTATTATTACCAGTACTATGTAATATCCAACAATTAATCCGCTTGTCAATTATTGCAGTGGTTATTGTTGTTGTTGTACAAGTAGGAATCTTTTAAGCAGGGAATTATGAGAATCTATCAGTAATTAATTATTAAGTATATCTTAGTTGCTGATTTGATGATATTCTGAATGTTATTAAAATTTGCACAAAACACATTTACACTTTTTTCTTGGACTAATTTTACTGCAGGAATTGCAGTGCAGAATCAGTTCTTCAGTATTCTGATTTCCTTAGGCTTCTGTATATGCTGCTACTGGCTTGTACAACATCCTTCCCCTGGCATTATTCCTTCTTCCTACACCATAACTTGTTCTTGAGTTTGAAATTCTGTATGATTATTAGATAAAAAGAAAACATGGGATTGATGAAAAAAAAACACACTTACTTGGGTTATATCTTGTCCTGGACTTGGAAATCTGTGGAATGAAAACTCCAGTTCCATTTCCATTTCCAGATTTCCACAAGTTGAACAGCCATGTCGGTACTGATTCGGTCTCTTCATTCCCTGACCAGTTATAATAGCAACCATTCTGCACTTGCAGTGCAGAAGCATGGCTCTTATTGAATCTTTGGAGCAATGATTTTGCTGAAATTTTAAGTTTGTTTTGCTGTAATTCTTCATCTTCTTCTGTGGTTAATAACAATATCTGCTTTCTGAGTTCTGCATAGAAATGATCATCTTCTTCATAACATTCCATTGTGTTAGTTTTCTTCTGTGATTGACTCCAAAGAAGCTCTGTGGGAATTGGAAAAGGTTGGTCTGGATTTTTTTTTCCTTCTATATAATCATATATATATATATAATTTAGGACATCCTTGTTAAGAACAAAGATCAATGGGAATTTGGTGCGTTGAAAATTCTCCGAATGGATCCAACGACTTGGATTATACCTGTTTTTGTAATTTAGTACTTTGTCTTTATGGTTTGAACTATTTTCCGTTTTAGAGTTGAAAAACTAAAGATTATGCAAATAGTCAAACAGCTTTGCAATTGGAAACTCACTTTAATATTTTTCATAGTATATTAACACTTGAATTTTTTAAAAATTCAATTTTTGTATCTGTATTTATTTTTGCTTTAAACTGACACTATAAAATAGATTTAATTTGTCCTTCCGTCTAAAATTTATGTCATATTTTATTTTCCAAGATTTAATTTGCCATTCCGTCTAAAATTTCTTTAAACTGACACTTGAACTATAAAATAGATTTAATTTGTCCTTCCGTTTAAAATTTCTGTCATATTTTTTGTCTAAAATTTCTGTCATATTTTATTTTTCATCCAATTCTCAATTGCGTTTTCGTTTTTTTACAATTATGAGTATTTTTTAATTATTAGAGTTTTATTTTCAAGGATAATTTTGTCATTTCATTTTATTATTAAAAATATGAAAAATATTTTTTTGTAATTTCAAAGGTTTGATCTTACAATTACGCGCCTAAGTAAATCGTATGTACCCACTTGAACAACTATAAATATATGAATTTATTTGAAACTTATATTTTATATTGTAATTTAAAAAATAATGAATATGCATTTTATATCGCGATTATATTTTATATTTTAAATATAAATTATATTAAATATAAACATTCTAAAGAAACTATTATCAAATGATACAATTCAAACCACAAGTTTTTGTTGTTGTTACCTTCCTCAAACTTTGCATTGAAGTTCATCTTCAACTCTTTTGTTTTGAATTCGTTACAGAACATGAATTTCGAGCTCTTTGTTTATATAATGTCATTACTGACACTAATAATGTAATAATGTCATTGTAAAAAAAACTCAAAATTTGTATTTTGCAACAAATTCAAAGTAAAAAAAAAAAATCAAGGTTTGAGGAAGGAAATGACTACGAAGACATATGGTTTAAATTGTGTTGTTTGGATAATATTTTTTCAGAATCTTTATATTTAATATAATTTTCAAATAATATAAATTTTTGTATTTGTCCAAATGGTAAATACTTATTTATTGTTTATATGGTTATAGTTCAAATATATAATTATGTTAAATTTATTTTGGCATTATCTAGTATGCAATATAAAATATAAGTTCCATATAAATTAACATGTTAATAGTTGCTTCAGTGGATTAATATGATTTTGAGTGTGTTGAGGGATCGAATTCCTTCAATTTAAAAAAAAAATTCAGATTTTTTAAAATTTTATAAAAAGACAAAATTATACCTAAAAATAAAACTTTAATAATTTTAAAATATTAATGATTTTAAAAGATAAAAATACCCTAAGTGTCAAGTGTTATTTTATAGTTCAAGTGATAATTCAAAGAAAAAATAAATACATGTGTAAAAGCTAAATTTTTGAAAAGTTCAAGTGTTAGTAAGATAATTTACCCTTTTTAATATTTAATGGTATATATATGCCCTTGAGTCAATTTGACTAGCTTTGGCCTAACAATAATTCCATGAAAATTTACAGCAATTTGCTTGAGTTTTGTCCCTATAAAAACCCTTTCATATTCCTTATAAAATGGAGGAGACAAATGATAAGTTTGACATTTTTAATGTGATTTAAATTTGATCAATTGTGAAATTTTACATTCGTTATATTTAATTTATTTTAATGTCATTTAACTATTTTTCTACTTTACGAAAAAATAATCAAATAACTTGTTATTTTAAGATTTAAATGAATGTATTTACATTGAAATTCAAACTAAAATTGACTTAAATTTGATCAATTTTGAAACATTTCATTCCTTATATTTAATTCATTTTAATATAATTTAACTAGTTTTGTATTTACATGTCAAAAAAATATACAAAAATAATTTGTTATTTCAAGATTCTAAGTTAAGTTTGATAAATACAAATAGTGGTGTCCTTATCATTGCCCACGTCATAGGCCAAATGTGAACATTTTTAGTTTCAAGCTAATAAAAATAAAAGGGTCGTCAACCTTCGATTGCTGTATAAGAGACGGCTTACATTTGGAGCACTTTTGAGTATGAAAACCTTGGTTTGACTATTCTTTTAAACTTTCCTTTTCGAGTTCTATTTTTTGGCCTTAAAAAAAAATAATTCTTTTCTTTCAAAAGTATAAAATTTTTATATATTAATTTTTCAATAAATAAAACAACTGTTAGATGAAAACATGATGTCTCTATCTAAACGAGCCTTTATTTTGGAAAATAAATTAAATTAAATAAAGATTATTATTAATTTTTTATAAAAAAATACTTATAATATTTCATTATTTCAAATATTTTTTTTTATAAAAATTTTATCATATTTCTTATATTTTTAATTATTTATGAATATTTTAATGAGATATATTTAAAGATAATATTTGGACGGAAAAAATATATAAAATAAAATTAATACTTAAAAATGGTTTTATATAATAGATAAATTTAATTAATAATTACAATGTGGATTAACTATATCACTCGAAGATAAAATCACCTATCACATGTAGATAATTAAAATTATTTTAAATTAATCTTACATAATTTATTTTTATTAATTAACTCATTTAATTTGTTAACCCTATTTCATCAAATTCATTTTTTACGCATAAATTTTATATAATATATAGAACTTATTAATTTAACCTAATTTATGATTTTTTTATTAGTCTATTAATCTGAAAAGACTAAATAAATATTAATTAAAAATCAATTAATATCAAATCAAATAATACTAAAAGAAATAAAAAAAAAATTCAAATATCAAATGGACAAATTCGAAACAACAATTTTCAGACAGAAATAAACGTTTTAAACTTAACCCACCAATATTATGAAGTTTTATTAAAAGTGTTAAAAAATATATTATATTTGAGTATTTTGATTTATGTGTTTTTAATTGAATGAAAAACGAGTAATAAACTTTTATTTATAATTTTATATGAGGTTAAGATGATTTTAATCTATGGCGGTTATAATTTATTTAAAATAATCTACATTATATATAAAATAAATACTTGAATTATTTAATATTTAATTTTATTTAGATTAATTGATTCTCAATTAATTTTATATCAATTTGAATTAAAAACAATTTCATGATCAATTTATAAATATAAAATAATTTGAGAATTTCTTTTTTTTTTTTTCAAATAAAACTATTTTAATAAAAGCTTAAAACAAAAAAACTCAAATTATCCAATAAAAGAGAATAATCTAAATTATCCATCTAAATGGGCTAAAACATCCAATATTCCCCACGGCCAGCAATTGGTCAGTTCTCAATTCAAACAAGAAATTTAAACCAACACGCAGTTTGGTTAGAGCTTATCTTTAATAAAAAATTTATTAGTCTCGAAAAAAAAATTAATTTAAAAAATTAAATATTGTTGATCATAAACAAAAATAAAAATAAATAAATATACATATGTTATAATACAATAAATAAAAAAATTATTAAAAAAATATAATTTAATCGGTAACTGTCTCACTTATACTAAAAATTCTGCATGGAATAATTGAAGAATCATTAAGTTTTTTAAGATAAGGATGGATAATGATACATTAAATCATGGGAAGAATTGTTTCCGAAAATATATGGTTAAGACAGATGCGTGTTGGATTTTACTATGAACTTTGCTTGTTTTCCATACCTCTTTTAGATAAGGAATAAAAATAGTATTCAAAATAAGGACAAATAAATTCCAATAATTATGAATGAATTAAATCTCTAAGCTATACATGCACTTGGGTTTGTCGGAAGTTAAAAGTTAATTTAAATTGAAAAATATAAACGTGTTCAATGAGTTTTAGATTTCAAAATAGGCAAGAAAGAGAATCCAATGAGCCGCACCGAGTACAGCGATTTCATGATGTTAAGAATTTGATTTCTCCAAAATTTGTATCATTTCATTTGGAAAGAATAATTAATTTTAGTTATTATAATTTTTTAAAATAATAAATAAAAATGATACTAATTAAATTATATATTATTTACTTATATATTTAAATACAAAATAATTTTAAAATCAAAAGAATTCGTACTCGAACAAATAACTAACTCAGTTCGTCAGTTCGAATAACAATTAATTTATATGTAAATTCGTATACATATATTTTTTTTATATTTAAAATTTTTTTTTGGTAAGTGGAAATATTATATAAATGTAAAATATTATACTGAATGAAAACATTAACATAAAAATAAGGGTAATTATTTTTTTAGTCTCTAAAGGATTATATATTATTAAACATAAAACAAAAAGTAGAAAAAAAAGAAGAAAAAGTATAAGAACAAAAACATGAAGAAGAACAAAATTCAATCTTTAAAAACAAAGAAAACCTTAAACATGATTAAATAATCTCGTACAATAATAGATCTAAATATTGCGCCAAACAAACATCATTATTCTTAAAAGGGTACTTAGTACTAGCACACAAATAGTTCTCGATCCTCAATACCAAGTGATACCGTTAACGGAAACTCCACCGTCGACAGTTATAACTTGACCAGTAATATAAGAAGCAGCCGGAAGACAAAGATAACCCACTAAAGAAGAAACTTCCTCCGATTCTCCGACACGACCCATCGGAGTTCTCAACAAAACCTTCTTCAAATTCTCATCAACGCTCAAAAAATCATCCACCATATCCGTCTTTATAAACCAAGGAGCAACAGCATTTACCCTTATGTTATCTTTAGCCCATTCACATGCCAAATTTTTGGTCACTTGATTCATCGCGGCTTTAGTCGCCGCATAAATGGTTATTAAATGCACCCATACCAAACTCGAAGCAGAGGAAATGAACACAATATTCCCATTCCCGGATGCTTTAAGTAGAGGATAAGCAAGTTGGGAAATATGATGACAAGATTCAAGATTTGTAGACATGAGGAGATTATGGAAAATTCATTATTTCATAACAACACAAAGTGTGTAATATAAAGTAACACTAATTTGAAGTAAATTTACACATATAACCTTTAAAATTCAAATTATTATTATTTAAAGGTAAGGTGGTCTTTTCTCCCTATATTAGATTAGATGTGTGTATACATATGGTATGAGCTGAAGAGATTGCCTAATGAATTTGGGGAGAATAAAAATTAAAGAACACTAACAAATTAAGTTCACAAAATATTTTAAGTACATGACGAGGATGAAAGTGAAACTCAGTCACTTGTTATCAGACAGAAACAGGTAGCGGTGCTCCATTAATTTATACAGAACAAAACACCAAGGCGAAAAACATAAATAGAGAAATAGAGAAGTTCGATGAAGACCGTGTACAACCTTTAATTAAGGAAAACAGGAAATTATCCTTAACAATCTAACATAAACCAAATGGGCAAGCGATCAGCACCTGGCAATTTGGAAAGCTGGATCGAAATGAGCAGAAAAAGATCATCAACCTTGCTGCTTTTATTACTTACTACTGCAGAAACAACCTGAAAACACGTTTAACTAATAATCCTGAAAATGAATGAAAGCAAAGAGGGATCAGGTGACACTAATTACCTGTGATCACTGTTCTGGAGGGTAAATGGAGAGCTTCAGCTGGGTACTTTTGTTCTTCTTCTCCTCCAGGGTTGCATTCTCATTGTTGCCCTGGTTTTGTGCTTGAAGCATGGCTAGCACAAGTTTCCTGGCAGAGTTAGCCACGACAGAGTTGCAGCAGTAAATGTCAATGAGCTTGAGTGTGGCTATGTTGACAAGGTCGCTTGGGATAGTCTCCAGCTCAGCACAATGCTTGAAATAAAGTTGTTTCAACTGAGGGAAATTATCTTTGGAAGCCTTCCAATGGATTAAATCTGTGTTTCCAACGTGCAGAACTTTAAGAGCAACAAATTAGAACCAGTGCTTTCCGTGTCCCAAAACCGCCCCAAAACGCATTTTCTTTCAACTTCAGCACTTCCAGTTGGTTCAGCTTTGCTAATGTCGGCATCCATGCCCAACTAAGCCTAGTGTTCTGAAGAGTCAGCCTTGTAATCCTTCGCGGAAAACTGCTGTCGCTGGGGAGACATTTCAAGGGACCCGAGCCATTTGCATTCAAGAGCTTGAGATTTTCGAGGAACGAGAGTTCTGTAAGAGAGTTGAAGAAATTATCCATGTGAGGAGCTAATTCTCCTGAGACAGCCAGTTTCTTGAGCTGCTGAGCCCTTTTGAACACATCCAAGGTGCAGCATTCGGGTGCGATGGTGGCGAGTGTTTGCAGGTTTAAATTGTTGGTCAGGGGCTCCTTACTCTTGACCAGAGTAGTGGTTGTATTAGTGTGCAGATGCCTCAGCTGTTTCATCTTCCAAATGTCGGCTTTTACCTCAATGCTACGCTGTGTGGTATGGAATATGAGTGTCTGGAGGTACCTTAAATATGAGACTTTCTCGGGAATGATCTTCAGATCACTGAACATGGCGAAATACTTGAGAAGGAAGGCATAAAACAGTTCAGTAGGAAATCGAGTAAACTTGATGGATCTCACATCAAGAACTCTGAGCAATTTGAATGCCTTAGGGATCTCGGAGATGTACTCAAGCGGGAGAACAAAATCTTCCTTGGCGAAACTCAAGAAGGAACGGACAAATTTGCCCGTACGCTTATTTGTACTCGTGATGTATTCCTTAACATGAGAATTTATGCATAGGCGACGATCCTCGTCAGGAGATGCCGCTGTGGGATTCTCCTGGTCGTATTTGATTTCACGGAACAGCCCTTCTTCAAAGGCCTGAGTCTTGCAAAATTCACGCAAAGCGTCGTGGACACGAACTGTTTTAATGCTCCCGTTTAGCCTTCTCTTCTCCACCATCACTAGACTCCTGTCCACCAGCTGCTCCAAGTAGGTGGCTGCTTTGTCCTCCGAGGTTTCTGTTGTATCCCCTGGCTCCACAAATCCTTCCGACACCCACAATTGGTACAATGTCTTTGCCACAATCTCGGAGTCCTCGCGGAAAACTCCCAGGTAAAGAAAACAGGGCTTTAACCGATAAGACAGGTGATTGAAGCTCAAATTTATGGCATAAGTGGCTCCTTTTGAAAGACTGTCAGCTCCCATTTTAGACACTTTTGCCCACCAGAAACTTTCCCGAGGATTACTCTGCAGGATACCTGCAACTACCACAATAGTCAATGGTAATCCTTTGCACATAGCCAAAATATTGATTTCATGTTCCAAGAGATCAGGTTGGTCTTTTTCATTAAACCCAAACACTCTCTTTCGCAGTAACTCTTTACTCTCATCTGATTTCAAAAATCTCAACGGGTAAGGTTTTATTCTCTCCGAACCTTGCCTAGCGTGTTGAGCCACGTCCATGTGTCGAGTAGTTATCAAGACTCGACTGCGTTTGTCATTTGGTGGGAAACAACCTTTGAGATGATCCCAAGCATCCTTTGTCCAAACATCGTCCAAAACAATCAAATAATTCCTTTTCGACAAATAGTCTTTGATGGATTCCTCCAAGTCGTATACATCCATTCTTTTCATATCCTCAGGACTCACATTCCCCAATTGACGTACGAGTTTCAGCAGCACTTCCTTTTTCTTGAAATCTTGTGAAACTTCTACGAATGCCCTTACAAGAATTGAAATTCTACTTTTGGATCCTTAAACACCTGTCTCGCTAATGTTGTCTTTCCTAACCCAAACATACCAACAATCGACACCGTATGTAAGTCATCTTTTCCTTCTTTCAGATATTTCATTACATCCTCCATTGCATCCCTAAATCCAACCATGTCATCATCAACCGGGTGCTGTCCGAATTAACAAAAAAAAAAAAATTCAATCCATCAAAATTGCATAACAGATCACTTCAAATTACATGAATAGAGCCTAGTTCAGACTCTATTTTACATGAATCAATCAGGTTCAATGAATTGAAACATGAATAGGAAGACTTGGACAGACAATTTATATCATATATCAATTTAATTTTTGATTAATATGATAGGAAAAGGGGAAAAAACAGAATAGAAAAAAAAGAAGTAAACATAAGATGGATCATAGAAACTAAGAAAGAGTATTGATTGTTTTTACCTTTCTAACAACGCCCTCAGATTACCGGCCCCTTCGTCGTTGACTATTTTCATGACTTGAAGTCCATCTGTAAGCGCGACTTGGTAAACGTCTTTCACTTCATTAACGAGAGCATCGAGTTCCTTGCCAATATTACGGAGCTCCAAGACGTGATCAATGGCGTAAAACGCACCCCTAACCGCACCTCTGAATTTCTGCTTAGAGACGGTTGCGATGTAAGTTTCGATGGCGTCTTCGGCTCTATAGACCAATTTCCGGACCTTTTTAGCTAATTTGGAAAGGAAATCATCTTCGCTGTATCTCTGTTGAGTACACTTTGCGAGGAAGGCTTTGAGCATTTCAAGGTCATTGAAGAGTGCGTTGGCGTTGTCTTCTGCTCCACTAATCAGTTCCTTGTTTGTTAGCACGAAATCCCTCAGATTTTCTAACAGAAAATCCACAGCTGCATCTGGAACAGCTGCCATGATTCAATCAATGAATTCCCCAACTCTCACCACTGAAACTGTTTTTTGCACTCAGATCTAACAAGGAAAGAGAGAGAGAGAGAATGGGGGAAGACTCCGTTGGAGCTAATTGAAGTTACATAGGAAGCATCATCGAGTTGACCAGAGAAGCCAAAAACCCCAAAGTCTTTGTTTTTTTTTTTTTTTTTTTTTTTTTTTTTTTTTTTTTTTTTGCTTCATTTCAATAATCAATTGCAGAATTTTCATGCGGAATTAGTTCAATTAAAGATATAAGAGTTTCATGTAAATTTTAGTGATTAAAATTTGACCAAAAAAAACCTTTTAATGTAATTTGAAATAAAATAAGAATATGGTATTTTAATATAAGGATTAAAAGGCTAATTTTTTATTAAAAAAAAGTAAAATAAATATCAATATTTGTTTAAGATATTTTAATTTTATAATATTTCAAATTTATATGAGTGTCAAATATACTACAATTTACCTTTCTTGAAAAGAAATAAATATATATATAATGAGTAGATTTTTTAGGAATTACCAAAAAGAAAAAAAAAAGAAAAAAGAAATTTTAGGATTCTTTTGTCATTATTTGATGTGTGAACAAGTGAGAAAAGTGAGCATTTATTCGACGTGGAAAGACAAATATTAATTCTACTTTTCTTTTCATAGGTGCTTTTTTTTTTTTTTTTGACTTAAATAGGACATTATTATATTATGCGGTGGTTCTATGTTTTAATAGACTAACATATTTCTAAGATACTAAATTTCTAGCATGTCTTGCCGGAATATGTATTTCCGGTTGGATTGCATACTTCCATTCCTCACTCCCGAAAGTAGGTTCATTGTGACCCATTGTCGGGGATTCTCATGTTCAAAATTTATTCCAAGTGTGACGATACAAGTAGTCAAACTTGTTTGGCCAATGTGCAGTCTCTTACCGCGTGAAGTGTTGGCTCTCAAAGCTCCCCACATATAGAACAACTCGGATTTGGTCGGATGAGTCATGTCCAAATAGAACATTAGTCTTCATTCGATCGTGACATATTTGCCATAGTAGTAAGGAACCTCATTGTCGGGGGATTCCCATGTCCAAAATTTATTCCAAGTGCGACAATACAAGTAGTAGCCAAACCTATTTGGTCAATGTGTAGTCTCTTACCGCGTGAAGTGTTGACTCCTAAAGCTCCCCACATATAGAACAACTCGGATTTGGTGAGTCATGTCCAAATAGAACATTAGTCTTCATTCAATCGTGACATATTTGCTATAGTAGTAAGGAACTCTATTGTCGGGGGATTCTCATGTCCAAAATTTATTCCAAGTGCGACGATACAAGTAGCCAAACCTGTTTGGCCAATGTGCAGTCCCTTACCGCATGAAGTGTTGGTTCCCAAAGCTCCCCACATATATAACAACTCGGATTTAGTCAAATGAGTCATGTCCAAATAGAACATTAGTCTTCATTTGATCGTGACATATTTGCCATAGTAGTAAGGAACCCCATTGTCAGGGAATTCCCATGTCCAAAATTTATTCCAAGTGCGACGATACAAATAGCCAAACCTGTTTGACCAATTTGCAGTCCCTTATCGCGTAAAGTGTTGGTTCCCAAAGCTCCCCACATATTTCATCAAATTCATTTTTAGGCATAAATTTTATATAATATATAGAACTTATAATTTAACCTAATTTATTTATGATTTTTTTATTAGTCTATTAATCTGAAAAGACTAAAAAAAATATTAATTAAAAATCAATCAATATCAAATCAAATAATAGTAAACGAAATAAAAAAATTTCAAATATCAAATACACAAATTCAAAACAACAATCTTGCTTTATTGAATGAGTAATAAACTTTTATTTATAATTTTATATGAGTTTAAGATGATTTTAATATATGGCGGTTATAATTTATTTAAAATAATCTACATTATATATAAAATAAATACTAGAATTATTTAATATTTAATTTTATTTAGATTAATTGATTCTCAATTATTTTTATATCAATTTGAATTAAAAACAATTTCACGATCAATTTATAAATACAAAATAATTTGAGAATTTTTTTTTTCAAATAAAACTATTTTAATAAAAGCTTAAAACAAAAAAACTCAAATTATCCAATAAAAGAGAATAATCTAAATGGGCTCCTCAGGGCCAGCAATTGGTCAGTTCTCAATTCAAACAAGAAATTTAAACCAACACGCAGTTTGGTTAGAGCTTATCTTTAATAAAAAAATTATTAGTCTTGAAAAAAAATTAATTTAAAAAATTAAATATTGTTGATCATAAACAAAAATAAAAATAAATAAATATACATAAGTTATAATACAGTAAAAAAAAATTATCAAAAAAATATAATTTAATCGATAACAGTATCACTTATATTAAAAAATTCTGCAATTTGTATAGTGGAAGAATTGAAGAATCATTAAGTTTTTAAAGATAAGGATGGATAATGATACATTAAATCATAGGAAGAATTGTTTCCGAAAATATATGGTTAAGACAGATGCGTGTTGGATTTTACTATGAACTTTGCTTGTTTTCCATACGTCTTTTAGATAAGGAATAAAAATGGTGTCCAAAATAAGGACAAATAAATTCCAATTATTATGAATGAATTAAATCTCTAAGCAATACATGCACTTGGGTTTGTCGGAAGTTAAAAGTTAATTTAAATTGAAAAACATACACGTGTTCAATGAGTTTTAGATTTCAAAATAGGCAAGAAAGAGAATCCAATGAGCCGCACCGAGTACAGCGATTTCATGATGTTAAGAATTTGATTTCTCCAAAATTTGTATCATTTTATTTGGAAAGAATAATTAATTTACGTTATTGTAAATATACATTATAATTTTTTAAAATAATAAATAAGACTGATACTAATTAAATTACATATTATTTATTTATTTATTTAAATACAAAATAATTTTAGAATTAAAAAAATTCGTATTCGAGCAAACAATTGACTCAATTAAAATAATAATTAATTTAGATGTAAATTCGTATAAATATATTTTTTCATATTTAAAACTTTTTTTTGGTAAGTGGAAATATTATATAAATGTAAAATATTATACTGAATCATTGAAATAATTCATGGTAATAGAACAAAACATTAACATAAAAATAAGGATAATTATTTTTTTAGTCTCTAAAGGATTATATATTATTAAACATAAAACAAAAAGTAGAAAAAAAGAAAAAAAAGTATAAGAACAAAAACATGAAGAAGAACAAAATTCAATTTTTAAAAACAAAGAAAACCTTAAACATGATTAAATAATAGATCTAAATATTGCGCCAAACAAACATCATTCTTAAAAGGGTACTTAGTACTAGCACACAAATAGTTCTTGATCCTCAATACCAAGTGATACCGTTAACGGAAACTCCACCGTCGACAGCTATAACTTGACCGGTAATATAAGAAGCAGCCGGAAGACAAAGATAACCCACTAAAGAAGAAACTTCCTCCGATTCTCCGACACGACCCATCGGAGTTCTCAACAAAACCTTCTTCAAATTCTCATCAACGCTCAAAAAATCATCCACCATATCCGTCTTTATAAACCAAGGAGCAACAGCATTTACCCTTATGTTATCTTTAGCCCATTCACATGCCAAATTTTTGGTCACTTGATTCATCGCGGCTTTAGTCGCCGCATAAATGGTTATTAAATGCACCGATACCAAACTCGAAGCAGAGGAAATGAACACAATATTCCCATTCCCGGATGCTTTAAGTAGAGGATAAGCAAGTTGGGAAATATGATGACAAGATTCAAGATTTGTAGACATGAGGAGATTATATTGTTCGGCTGAAGTTTCCGCTGACGGTGATATTACCAGGATTCCGGCGTTATTTACCAGGATGTTGAGTTTTCCGTTCACGGCGGAGGAAACTTTTTCCATGAGATGGGTTCTTTGTTGACTGGAAGATACGTCGCATGTCCAACCCTTGACTTTGAATCCTCTGGAATTCCATTCTCCCAATACTCTGTTTAGATCCGTTTCGCTTCTTGCGCAAGTGTATACGATTGCGCCGAGTTCGGCTAGCTCCTCCACGATTGCTCGTCCGATTCCTCGTGTGCCGCCGGTCACGAGTGCTGTTGTTCCTGAAAGTGACCATCTAGAGGTTTTCATTGCTGCTGCCATGGATGGATGGATTGATTGATTGGTTGGTTTGAACACTAATAATAATATTAATGAGGGATGGAGTGCTCGGCCATGAATCACGAGGACCCTTTTTTATATATATATATATATATATATATATATATTATTGTTATGATATCAATTTGCTAAAAATATTTATAAATTTAAAGTTAAAAAAAAGAAAAAGAAAAAAGTTACAACATTGGTTCACTCGATATAACTAAAAGAAAAATTTTAAAAAATATTTCAAGCAAAATAATTTAATTACTCTTACCTTTTATTTAACAAATTGCATATATCCACAATTTTTTTTTTAAAAAAAAATTAGCGGCACCTAAGAACTCTATTTTAAAAAAATAATAAAAAAATGATAAAAAAAATAGTATTTTATGATTAAATTTGATAAAAATATAAATTTATTTGAGATGAATTCACAATTACTTTTTATTTATTTTTTTATTGAAAGAAAATATTTTATTTATTTATTTACAATTACATATATTTAAATCTCCAAATTTTAATTTCAATTATGTCATCCATAAATATATAAAAAAAAAAACTTTCTTTTGCTTTCGGATGAGGCATGTATTTTCTGTAAAGTTCTATAGAAAAGAAACAAGAAGAATTAGAATTTTTCATGTTTTTTTTATTATAACTTATAGAAAAGAAACAAGAGGAATTAAAATTTTTCATGTTTTTTTATTATATATAAGTTACTGTGAAAAACAAATTAAGAATCAAACATGACAGATAACAATATCATCTTCATCTTTAATATCACTGTATTTTAATTTTATTTTTTTAAAAAGAAAGTAAATATTGATAAATTTAACACTTATAACATTAAAATAACATAAAAAAATATATATCTAAAATTAAATATTAATAATTAAAAAAATCAAAAAAATTAAAGGTAACAAACTTTTCATTTTTATTATAATCTTTTGTCTCCATTAAAAATAAATAAATAAAACCAACAAACAACAACTCTTATTCTTGTAAAAACAATTTTTTCTTAACAAATCTAAAATTAAATTTATCAAATCTAATATATCATTTTATTTTAAAAATTTAACCTTCTATTCTCATATCCAATATTTTCATAAATTTATTTAACGATTTCTATCACTTATTGTACTCAAAAAAAATTTAATAAAATATAAAAAAATATCTATTTTATTTTATTTTACACAAAAAAAATTAGATCTAATATTTAATAAATTTATTCAATAATTTTTATCATGATCTAACTAAAAAAAATCAATAAAATATAAGAAATTGTCAATCAAATTCTATTTTACGCTAAAGAATAATAGATTTAACATTTAATAAATTTATTTAATAATTTTTTAAAAATAAATACTTAATATTAAAAAAAATGTATGAACATGTTAATAAATATATATTATAAATTATTACAATTAAAATATTCTTTTTATTAATATTTAGATAAGTGATTTGCAAAGACAATAATATTTATTTATTTCAATGCAAGCATATTTTTTTTATTAGATATTTGTAGAAAAATATTATTTTTTCTAATAAATGTATATAGTAATTATTGTAAACTAAAAAATATATTTTTTTTTATATTTACACAAATATATTTCAGTTCTTATTATTAGATCTCTGCCTACAAATTCTAGCAGAAGAAAGAAAGAATAACACAAAAACCCAATTAATTCATAAAAGAACTGCCGCCCTGAAACTCTTTTAAAGTTTAGAAACAGAGTTTTTAAAACAAAAGCATTACATATTATTTGCCATAAAAACAGACAATAAAGGCAATGAAATGAAAATAGTAGTCCTTGAAATATATGAATTTGCTGTACTTACCGGCAGGCAACCAAGCAATCACTGATCTGGAGGATAGACAGACAGCTTCAATGGAGCTTGCACTTGAAGCTTTGCAACCTGAAGTTTCCTGGAGGAATTAGCAAACACACTGTTGCAGCAGTAAATGTCAATCAGCTGTAATGTGGATATATTCACAAAATCAGATGGTATGGCATGAATCTTGGGACAATGCTTCAGATAAAGGTGTGACAATACTGGGAAATTACTTGCTGAAGCTTTCCAGGTAACCAAATCTGTCTTTCCAATATGCAAAACCTTAAGAGCACCAAAACCACCTGTTTTTTCTGTGTCCCAATACGTTCCTGTGAATGCATTGTCTTTCAATTTCAGCACCTCCAGTTTATCCAGCTTTGCTAATGTGGACATCAGTTCCCAATCCAGCATCGTGTTCTGGAGAGTCAGTCTCGTCAGCTTCCTAGGGAAACTGTTCTCACTGGGAAGGGATTCCATCTTTGCAGTCGTGTCATCGTTTATCAGCTTTAAGTACTCCAGAGATCCTAGTTTTGGAAGGAAATCGAACATATTGCCCTGACTGGTACTACTGGAATCCAAACTAGTAGCTAATTTTCCACAGACAACCAGTTTCTTCAGCTCTGGAGTTCTATCAAAGACTTCTTTCTTGCAACTTTCCGGGGAGATTGCAGCAAGTGTCTGCAGGTTTGTATTGGTGGAGAAAGGTTGACTAGCAGTTTTCAGCAAAAATGTGGATGCATTTGTCTCTAAATGCCTGAGTTGTGTCATCTTCCATATGTCCGCTTTTAATTCAATCCTTCTGTGTGTTGTATGGAAAATTAAAGTCTCGAGATACCTAAGGTTGGAAACCTTGTCAGGAATAACTTTCAGTTCACAGCACATAGCAATGTACTTGAGAAGGAACAAGTAGTAGAGATCAGCAGGAAACCGAGTTAACTTGATTGATCTGATGTCCAAAACTCGAAGCAATTTGAAAGCTTTGGGGATGTCTGGTATGAGTTCTATAGGCAGAATGAAATCCTCTTTGGCAAAACTCAAGAACGAGCGAACAGATTTACCAGATGGTTTACTTTTGATGTATTCAAGAACATTGTAATTGATGCAAAGGCGACGATCATGATCTGCAGCCATGTTTCCTACTTTTATTTCTCTGAAAAGCTCTTCCTTAACACCCTGCACCTTGCAAAACTCGCGCAGGGTGTCATGGACACGGATCGTTTTCACCTGACCATTATACCTTCTCTGCTCCACCATTACTAGACTCCTGTCAACAAGCTCCTCCAGGTAATCCTCTGCCATTTCCTCTGAGGTTTCTTTACCATTAACTCTTGGCACAAATCCTTCAGACACCCATAATTGCAACAATGTCTTTGCAGGAATCTCAAAGTCTTCGCGGAAAACACCAAGGTAAAGAAAACAAGGTTTCAAGCGATAAGGTAAGTTCTTGAAACTCAATTGTATCACAGAATTCGCTTCCTCTGTTTCTGCAATGTTATATTTATCCACATTCTTAGCCACTTTCCTCCACCAATATCTTTCTTTTCGATGACTTACGAGAATACCTGCAACTACTACTATAGCAAGAGGGAGCCCCTCACATCTACCCAGAATATCAGTCTCATGAACTTCCAGTTCAGGTGGAAATGTGTCATTACCAAAAACCTTTTTTCTAAACAACTCCTGACTCTCTTCATGGTTAAGAAACCTTAATTTATAAGGTTCACAACCTTGTCTAGCATACTCAGCCAGATTCTTATGTCGGGTTGTTATCAATATCCTGCTGTGTTTAAGGTTGTTGGGAAAACATCTCTTGAGATCATTCCATGCATCTTGAGTCCAAACATCATCCAAAACTATCAAAAAGTTCCTTGTTGACAGATAGTTTCTGATTTCTTGCACCAAATCATCTTCGGACATCCTATTCATTTCATCAGTGGCAATCCCAAAAGATCGAAGAATCTTGAGGAAAACTTCCTTTGATTCATATTCTTGAGAAACTTCTATAAATGCACGTATGAAAAATTGATATGAAACAGTTGGATGCTTGAACACTTTCCTAGCTAAAGTACTTTTTCCTATCCCAAGCATTCCAAAAATTGACACAGTTTGTACGTCTTCTGGTCCTACGTTAAGAAGTTTTATTACATCTTTCATTGCATCCTTAAATCCAACCATATCATCATCATCATTAACCGGAGACTGTTGACAGGAAAAGGGATATCAGAATTCAGAATCAGACAACCAAAATAATTCAAATAATTCAAAAACAATATATAATGGTGATATTTTTACCTTTTTGATTCTCCGGTGATGGGTGCGGTCAACGACCTGCATGGCCTGAAATCCAAGGGTAATCTCGGAATTATAAAGTTTCTGAACTTCTTGCTTGATAGTATCCAGTTCCCTGCCAATATTGCGAAGCTCCATGGCATGGTCAACAGCCAAAATCGCACCTCTAACCATACCTCGGGATTTGTGCTTCGAAGCTTTAGCTATGTAAGTTTCAATGGCATCTTCGGCTCTGTAAACCAATTTCCGAACATCTTTGGCCAATTTGTCCAAGAAATCGTCGTCGCTGTACTCTTCCGTTGACTTCTTCAGGAAGCTTTTGAGTACTTCCAGTTCATCGCATAATGACTTTGCGTTATCTTCAGCTCCGGCGATCAAATCCGCATTGTAACGCACGAATTCCTTTAGATTTTCCAGTAAAAAACCCACTGCTGTATCTGGAACACCCGACATATTCTCTCTCTCAGTTCTTTTTCTCTTTCCTTTCTTCTTTCTGTTTGGAAGTACGAATGAATGTATGGAAAGATGGTTGTGTAGAGAAATTAAATTAAACTTGCAAGTGGGAGAGTTGATGAGAGTAGCCCTTGAAGACTTCTCGGAAGTTTCACCAAGGTCGTTCCGACACGCGGAAGGAACGCGACGAACTACGCGTTTGATTAAACCTGTAGAATGGCGTAGAGGCCAATGATAAACTATTAAACTTACACAAATTTTTTTATTAACGAATATACAAATTTAAATTTTAAATTTCAAACATGTTATGTTAAAGACATAAATTATACTAATTTTAAAAGTTTAAGTTTTAGAATGCACCGTTTTAACCCAGATTTGTTTTCCTAAATAAGTTTTGATCTGTAAGATTACACAACATTCTTCTTCAGAAAAACATCTGATGGAACATTCATTATTTCATGACAACACAAAGTGTGTAATATAGAGTAACACTAATTTGAAGTAAATTTACACATATAACCTTTAACATTAAAATTAAAATTATTATTATTTAAAGGTAAGGTGGTCTTTTCTCCCTATATTAGATTAGATTAGATTAGATTAGATTAGATGTGTGTATATATATAGTATGAGTTGAAGAGATTGCCTAATGAATTTGGGGAGAATAAAAATTAAAGAACACTAACAAATTAAGTTCACAAAATATTTTAAGTACATGACGAGGATGAAAGTGAAACTCAGTCACCTGTTATCAGACAGAAACCGGTAGTGGTGCTCCATTAATTTATACAGAACAAAACACCAAGGCGAAAAACATAAATAGAGAAATAGAGAAGTTCGATCAAGACCGTGTACAACCTTTATTTAAGGAAAACAGGAAATTATCCTTAACAATCTAACATAAACCAAATGGGCAAGCGATCAGCACCTGGCAATTTGGAAAGCTGGATCGAAATGAGCAGAAAAAGATCATCAACCTTGCTGCTTTTATTACTTACTACTGCAGAAACAACCTGAAAACACGTTTAACTAATAATCCTGAAAATGAATGAAAGCAAAGAGGGATCAGGTGACACTAATTACCTGTGATCACTGTTCTGGAGGGTAAATGGAGAGCTTCAGCTGGGTACTTTTGTTCTTCTTCTCCTCCAGGGTTGCATTCTCATTGTTGCCCTGGTTTTGTGCTTGAAGCATGGCTAGCACAAGTTTCCTGGCAGAGTTAGCCACGACAGAGTTGCAGCAGTAAATGTCAATGAGCTTGAGTGTGGCTATGTTGACAAGGTCGCTTGGGATAGTCTCCAGCTCAGTACAATGCCTGAAATAAAGTTGTTTCTGTAGAAAAATAATGTAGGGAATAATTGTTGTGTTTTTATTGATAGAATTCTTGTATATTTATATACATATAATTGTAACTATACAATTGTAATGAAATAATTGTTGCCAACTGTAAGTTTGCCTTTCCTATTGCCAACGGTAACTTTGCCTTTTATTCTTTATTTTCACACTCCCCCTCAAGTTCGGCAGTGAGATTGCCAATGCCGAGCTTGCGTAGAACTCCATGGAATATTCGTCCATTGACTGCTTTTGTGAGGATGTCAGCCAATTGGTCTTCAGATTTGATGTACGGCAAACTGATAGTACCATCTTCCAGTTTCTTTTTGATGAAATGCCGATCTACCTCTATATGTTTGGTACGATCGTGTTGGACTAGATTTTCATATATACATATTGCTGATTTGTTGTCGCACATTAAAGCATATGGTCTTTCTTGGTTGATTCCAAGTTCACTTAGCAATTTTCTAATCCAGATGAGTTCTGCAATTCCTTTAGACATGCCTCGAAATTCTGCTTCGGTAAAATATCCAACTAGTGTAAAATATCCGGACGTTGATCTTCTGTCAACTTGATTGCCTGCCCAGTCTGCATCAGTGTATCCCTGCACATCAAAATTTATATTATTATTTCTAAAGAATACTCCATGATCATATGTTCCTTTTAGATATCGTAGGATCCTTAGAGCAGCTTCCATATGTGCAGTCTGAGGTTTGTGCATGAACTGGCTAACTATTCCGACTGCATAGGCAATATCTGGTCTGGTGTGTCCAAGATAGATCAATTTCCCGACAAGTCTTTGGTATTTCCCCTGGTCACAGGTTGATGCTTCTTTTTCGATCTTCAAACCATGATTTACGGTGATTGGTGTCTCGGCTGGCTTGCAGTCCATCATTCCTGTCTCAGCTAGTATGTCTAGGATGTATTTCCTTTGGGATATGAAAATTCCTTTTTTGGAGCGTAGAACCTCTATCCCTAGGAAGTATTTTAGGCCCCCTAGGTCTTTCATTTCAAATTCTTTGAATAAGTTGGCTTTCAAGCAAGAGATCTCATCTGCGTCATCTCCAGTTATGATCATATCATCAACGTAGATTATCAAGCAGGTTATCAGTTTTCCTCGTCCTTTTAGGAAGAGAGTGTGATCGGAGTGACTCTGACGATACCCATATTTTTCCATTGCTATAGTAAATCTTCCAAACCATGCTCTTGGTGACTGCTTTAGTCCGTAGAGTGCCTTCTTTAATTTACAAACTTCATTTCTTCCAAAGTTCTTGGTGAATCCTGGGGGTGCTTTCATGTAAACTTCCTCTTTGAGTTCTCCATGAAGGAAAGCGTTTTTAACATCGAACTGGTGTAAGGGCCATGCCATATTAGCAGCTATGGAAAAAAGGATTCGGATTGTATCGATCTTTGCTACTGGACTGAAGGTTTCAGAATAATCCAGTCCATATGTCTGAGTGTAGCCTTTTGCTACTAATCGTGCTTTGTATCTTTCAACTGACCCATCAGCTTTGTGCTTAATTGTAAAGACCCATCTGCAACCAACTGGACGTTTGTTTTTACGAAGTAAACATTTTTCCCAAGTCTCATTTTTTTTCTAGTGCCGCCATTTCGGTTTCCATTGCTTGTTGCCATTCCTTTATTCCTTGTGCCTCTTGTATATTTCTAGGCAATTTTTCTGAATATAGTTTTGTCATGTATGACTTTGCTTCCTTAGTCATTTTCCCTTTTACTATATTGGAGACAGGGTATCTTGAGTTTCGGGGCAAATGTTCCGGACTGTAACGCCTTGGAGGGACTCCTCTATTTTGCCTTCGAGGAAGGTTGTATGTACCTGTATTTTCAACAACTTCTTGCATATGAGAGTTAGTAGCAGGAAGATCAATTGAATTTTCGGTAGCAGCGGAAACATCATTTGAAGTAGTACTTACAGTATTACCTTCTTCGATAGGAATACCTGAAGAGGACTCATGTGGCTGGGCAATGGGTAAGATGGGTTCTCTACTAAGGTAGAGATCATGGTTAAAGAAATCGAGCGAGTCATCTTTTTGTTTCTCCCATTTATCACGAGATTTGTAAAAATATTCAGTTTCGACGAAGTCGCAATCCATAGTAGTGAATATGCGTCGGGTAGCGGGGTGATAACACCGATAACCCTTTTGATGTACCCCGTACTCGATAAAGACGCATTTTAAGGCACATGGGTCAAACTTAGACCTATTTGATTTTGGAATGTGAACAAAAACGGAACAACCAAAATTTTTTGGAGAAATAGTTTTAAGAGGAGACTGAGTTATATTTTTATTAAAGGTGTCAAGGGGGGTTTTGAAGTCAAGGACTTTTGTTGGTAATCGATTTAGAAGATGAACTGCAGTGGCAACAGCCTCTGGCCAAAAAGAGGTTGGGACTTGTGATTCAAGTAAAAGTGCTCGTGTAATTTCCAAAATTATGCGATTTTTCCTTTCGGCCACCCCATTTTGTTGGGGAGTGTTTGGGCACGAAGTTTGATGAATAAGGTCGTTTTTTAGAAAAAATTGTTGCATGGCTTGGTTTACAAACTCCCCACCATTATCAGATCGGAGAATTTGAATAGTCTTTTGGTATTGTGTGGAAACCATTTTGTAAAACATTTCAAATTTTGAGGGTACTTCTGATTTGGATTTTAAGAAATAAATCCAAGTCATACGAGTGTGATCATCAATAAATAAAAGAAAGTATGTAAAAGAGTTTCGTAAACCAATAGGGGCGGGGCCCCAAACATCAGAGTGTACTAGTTCAAAGATATTTTTGCTTTTAGAAGTACTTAAAGGAAAATGGTTACGATGGCTCTTGGCCAAAACACAAGTATCGCAATGTTTTGGTAGAGGTAATTTAGGAAATAATCTTTGAAAATAACCTGAGGAGGGATGTCCCAAGCGTCGATGCAAAAACCAACTTAGGGAGGGTCTTTTTATTTGAAGGGCAGTGCCAGAGGTAGAAATATCGCTAACGTAGTAGAGCCCATCTTTCTCAATGCCACACCCAAGTATCCTCTGAGTCAGGATGTCCTGTATGAGGCAAAATCGAGGATAAAACGAGACAACACAATTTAATTCCTTGGTAAGTTGACTTATAGATAAAAGCTTACATGTCAAAGAAGGAATATAAAGGCAGTGAGAAATATCAATAGTAGGAGTAAGTTTGAGTTTTCCTGCCTGTTTTACACTAACAATGTCACCATTAGCAGTACTGATATGTGAGATTCTTGGTTTTGAAAAAATGTTAATATCAGTGATATCATAAGTCATCGTGTCTGTTGCCCCGGAATCAAGGAGCCATCTATTTTCTTTATCGGAAATATTATTCTCAGATTTTGAAATATACGTAAAACCCTTATTAATTAAATTATTTTCATTAATTAAATAGTTTTTATCAATTAATTGAATTTTATCAATTGAAGTTGGGTTGGGTCCATTATTATAAGTTGGGTTGAGTCCATTATTATATGTTGGGTTGGGTAGATTATTATAAGGAGGAAAAAAAAGGAATATGGGCTGGGATATTGGATCCCAAGCCCAATACCTGATGGGCTGCCTTGTGAATTTCCATCGTGGAGTGTATATGACTCACCCTCTAGGATTTGCAATCTCATTCCCAAATATTTGACTTGGCGCCGCTTTCTCCAATATGAGGCCGCCATCTGCTGTGATTCCGGCGAGTCGTCGCCGATGCCCTTCCGCCAGTAAACTTCCCTCACCGTGTATATTAACCTGTCCGTTTGCAACCCCTGCGAATCTGAACTCGATGTCGACCGGTCCTCCGTGATGGCCGTCGTTCATGGCGGCTTGAGCGGTTGCGACGGTGGCACCTGGACGTCGTTTGAAGAAGGATGTCGGGAAGCCATTGAGATAGTAACAGACCTCCTTCGTGTGTCCCACCTTTTGACAGTGGGTACATCGTTGCTTGGATCTGTCAGTGCCGGTACCGGAGGGGAGATTTCTGGTGCAGGGGATCCCCGGAAATGATGACCGCGATTTGATTCTATGGTCATGGTGGCCTGAGTTGTCTGATCCGGGAGGATTGGTGTGCTCAGCTTTGGTGAAGGGACGGTGAACAGTGTTTCCGGCGTGGTGAACAGTGTTTCCGGTGTAGTGAACAGTGTTCCCGGCGTCGGTTCTGATGAGTTGCCGCGTGGTTAGTCCCATTCTGAGACCTTCACTAGCGTCGGCTGACTGCTTGTGGAGGATATCTATGCGGGCAGATTCTCGTCTTAAGGCAGCATAGGCGGATTCAACACTCGGTAAGGGTTTCTCTTTGAGTAGATCCCGTTTGATCATGTCATATTTTCTATCATTTGTGCCGGCCAAAAATTGATATAGACGTATTTTCTGTTTGTTCTTGTTAAAAATACCTATGTCCGAGTTGCACGTCATGGGGTTTGGATCGCGCCGGTCAATTTCTTTCCATAGCCGTTGGAAACTGCTATAGTAAGTTTCGAGCGTTTGCTCGCCTTGCTGGAAACGCATGGCCTGAACATTGAGATCAAAAATCTGAATCTCATCTTCATCGCTTTTATATGTTTCGGCAATGTCGTCCCATAATTCTTTAGCATTCTGATATTCTAGGAATTGGTTGGATAGCTCTGGCTCGATAGATTCGAGGATCCATGAGAAGACCTGCAGGTCGCCTTGCTCCCATTTCTGAAATTGCGGATCGTCGATATGTGGGGGTGGAGTGGAGTGGGTGATAAAGTGCCATCTCCCTCGTCCCCCAATTGCAATCTTGATTTTTTTGGCCCAGATCGAATAATTTGTATCGTTTAACTTGGGCTCAATATGTGGTGCATAAATTATTTCTACAGGTTGTTGATTTTGGGATTTTAGCATGTTGATCATTTGGTCGAGGGTGAAAGTGGTTGTACTGCCATCCCCTCTCGTTTGGCTGGATTCATCGTCGGACATTGTTTTGGGCAGATGATGAGTAAAGAGATAAGATAAGAACAGATACGATTCATTTATGGATCGAAATAATGCTCTGATGCCATGTAGAAAAATAATGTAGGGAATAATTGTTGTGTTTTTATTGATAGAATTCTTGTATATTTATATACATATAATTGTAACTATACAATTGTAATGAAATAATTGTTGCCAACGGTAACTTTGCCTTTCCTATTGCCAACGGTAACTTTGCCTTTTATTCTTTATTTTCACAGTTTCAACTGACGGAAATTATCTTTGGAAGCCTTCCAATGGATTAAATCTGTGTTTCCAACGTGCAGAACTTTAAGAGCAACAAAAATAGAACCAGTGCTTTCCGTGTCCCAAAAACGCATTTTCTTTCAACTTCAACACTTCCAGTTGGTTCAGCTTTGCTAATGTCGGCATCCATGCCCAACTAAGCCTAGTGTTCTGAAGAGTCAGCCTTGTAATCCTTCGCGGAAAACTGCTATCGCTGGGGAGACATTTCAAGGGACCCGAGCCATTTGCATTCAAGAGCTTGAGATTTTCGAGGAACAAGAGTTCTCTAAGAGAGTTGAAGAAATTATCCATGTGAGGAGCTAATTCTCCTGAGACAGCCAGTTTCTTGAGCTGCTGAGCCCTTTTGAACACATCCAAGGTGCAGCATTCGGGTGCGATGGTGGTGAGCGTTTGCAGGTTTAAATTGTTGACCAGAGTAGTGGTTGTATTAGTGTGCAGATGCCTCAGCTGTTTCATCTTCCACTTGTTGGCTTTTACCTCAATGCTACGCTATGTGGTATGGAATATGAGTGTCTGG
The DNA here is from genome assembly GCA_027405835.1 of Asclepias syriaca. Classification (NCBI taxonomy): domain Eukaryota; kingdom Viridiplantae; phylum Streptophyta; class Magnoliopsida; order Gentianales; family Apocynaceae; genus Asclepias; species Asclepias syriaca. Next base: position 51,210 of record JAPHNG010000672.1, read on the forward strand.
AGGTACCTTAAATATGAGACTTTCTTGGGAATGATCTTCTTATCACTGAACATGGCGAAATACTTGAGAAGGAAGGCATAAAACAGTTCAGCAGGAAATCGAGTAAACTTGATGGATCTCACATCAAGAACTCTGAGCAATTTGAATGCCTTAGGGATCTCGGAGATATACTCAAGCGGGAGAACAAAATCTTCCTTGGCGAAACTCAAGAAGGAACGGACAAATTTGCCCGTACGCTTATTTGTACTCGTGATTGTTGGGGTTACATGGAAGAAAGATTAGTATAATAATAATAATAATATTTATTATTATTATTATTATAAAGAAGAAAAAAAAACAGAACATAGAGATAAGAGAGAGAGAGAGAAGAGGGGAAAAGAGGAGGCAGCCGTTGGGTTTTTGTTTTGCTTCGATCGACGACCAAACGAACTTCGATCGGGATGAAATTTTAGTATGTTACTCTTAACGTTCTCTTCTTCATATCTAACGGTTGGATTGTTGCTTTGACCTCTCGATGTTGATAAAATTACCTCTGTTATCTACTATAGTTTTGTGTGGATTTCTCACTTTTGAGTGAAGATTATTCTGGTTATGATGTTCCAATTTGTTACTTGATGATTGTGTATGCCTCTAATTGATTTAGAGAGGATTATTGATTGTACCCACTGTTTTTCTTAGTGATTAGTGGAAGGCTTCGTGGTTTTTTCCCGATTTGAGTTTGATTAATTGCTTGTGGTTGTATTTACTATTTTTGATCGGTCATATAATTTTCCCCATTTTAACAAAACAAAGACGGGAAAATTATTAATTGCTTCCGCTAAAAAATTGAGGTAATTTTCCCCAACAGTTATATTTACCTTAACATGAAAATTTATGCATAGGCGACGATCCTCGTCAGGAGATGCCGCTGTGGGATTCTCCTGGCCGTATTTGATTTCACGGAACAGCCCTTCTTCAAAGGCCTGAGTCTTGCAAAATTCACGCAAAGCGTCGTGGACACGAACTGTTTTAATGCTCCCGTTTAGCCTTCTCTTCTCCACCATCACTAGACTCCTGTCCACCAGATGCTCCAAGTAGGTGGCTGCTTTGTCCTCCGAGGTTTCTGTTGTATCCCCTGGCTCCACAAATCCTTCCGACACCCACAATTGGTACAATGTCTTTGCCACAATCTCGGAGTCCTCACGGAAAACTCCCAGGTAAAGAAAACAAGGCTTTAACCGATAAGACAGGTGATTGAAGCTCATCTTTATGGCATAAGTGGCTCCTTTTGAAAGACTGTCAGCTCCCATTTTAGACACTTTTTCCCACCAGAAACTTTCCCGAGGATTACTCTGCAGGATACCTGCAACTACCACAATAGTCAATGGTAATCCTATGCACATAGCCAAAATATTGATTTCATGTTCCAAGAGATCAGGTTGGTCTTTTTCATTAAACCCAAACACTCTCTTCCGCAGCAACTCTTTACTCTCATCTGGATTAAAAAATCTCAACAGGTAAGGATCTATTCTCTCCGAACCTTGCCTAGCGTGTTGAGCCACGTCCATGTGTCGAGTAGTTATCAAGACTCGACTGCGTTTGTCATTTGGTGGGAAACAACCTTTGAGATGATCCCAAGCATCCTTTGTCCAAACATCGTCCAAAACAATCAAATAATTCCTTTTCGACAAATAGTCTTTGATGGATTCCTCTAAGTCGTATACATCCATTCTTTTCATATCCTCAGGACTCACATTCCCCAATTGACGTACGAGTTTCAGCAGCACTTCCTTTTTCTTGAAATCTGCTGAAACTTCTACGAATGCCCTTACAAAGAATTGAAATTCTACTTTTGGATCCTTAAACACCTGTCTCGCTAATGTTGTCTTTCCTAACCCAAACATACCAACAGTCGACACCGTATGTAAGTCATCTTTTCCTTCTTTCAGATATTTCATTACATCCTCCATTGCATCCCTAAATCCAACCATGTCATCATCAACCGGGTGCTGTCCGAATTAACAAAAAAAAAAATTCAATCCATCAAAATTGCATAACAGATCACTTCAAATTACATGAATAGAGCCTAGTTCAGACTCTATTTTACATGAATCAATCAGGTTCAATGAATTGAAACATGAATAGGAAGACTTGGACAGACAATTTATAATCATATATCAATTTAATTTTTGATTAATATGATAGGAAAAGGGGAAAAAACAGAATAGAAAAAAAAAAGTAAACATAAGATGGATCATAGGAAACTAAGAAAAGAGTATTGATTGTTTGGTTACCTTTCTAACAACGCCCTCAGATTTACCGGCCCCTTCGTCGTTGACTATTTTCATGACTTGAAGTCCATCTGTAAGCGCGACTTGGTAAACGTCTTTCACTTCATTAACGAGAGCATCGAGTTCCTTGCCAATATTACGGAGCTCCAAGACGTGATCAATGGCGTGAAGTGCACCCCTAACCGCACCTCTGAATTTCTGCTTAGAGACGGTTGCGATGTAAGTTTCGATGGCTTCTTCGGCTCTATAGACCAATTTCCTGACCTTTTTAGCTAATTTGGAAAGGAAATCATCTTCGCTGTATCTCTGTTGAGTACACTTTGCGAGGAAGGCTTTGAGCATTTCAAGGTCATTGAAGAGTGCGTTGGCGTTGTCTTCTGCTCCACTAATCAGTTCCTTGTTTGTTAGCACAAAATCCCTCAGATTTTCTAACAGAAAATCCACAGCTGCATCTGGAACAGCTGCCATGATTCAATCAATGAATTCCCTAACTCTCACCACTGAAACTGTTTTTTGCACTCTGGAATATATATAGTTGGTATATATATAGTGTACAAGGGTAATTGTGGAAATTCATATTATTATGTAACCTAAAAATACCCTGCTGTTGATAGAATACGGGGATAGATTTTTGGGATTCAAAAGTTATAGGAACAGTTCTGTGGAAAATAAGAAAGATCAGAATTCAGAATCAGACAACCAAAATAATTCAAATAATTCAAAAACAATATATAATGGTGATATTTTTACCTTTTTGATTCTCCGGTGATGGGTGCGGTCAACGACCTGCATGGCCTGAAATCCAAGGGTAATCTCGGAATTATAAAGTTTCTGAACTTCTTGCTTGATAGTATCCAGTTCCCTGCCAATATTGCGAAGCTCCATGGCATGGTCAACAGCCAAAATCGCACCTCTAACCATACCTCGGGATTTGTGCTTCGAAGCTTTAGCTATGTAAGTTTCAATGGCATCTTCGGCTCTGTAAACCAATTTCCGAACATCTTTGGCCAATTTGTCCAAGAAATCGTCGTCGCTGTACTCTTCCGTTGACTTCTTCAGGAAGCTTTTGAGTACTTCCAGTTCATCGCATAATGACTTTGCGTTATCTTCAGCTCCGGCGATCAAATCCGCATTGTAACGCACAAATTCCTTTAGATTTTCCAGTAAAAAACCCACTGCTGTATCTGGAACACCCGACATATTCTCTCTCTCAGTTCTCTTTTTCTCTTTCCTTTCTTCTTTCTGTTTGGAAGTACGAATGAATGTATGGAAAGATGGTTGTGTAGAGAAATTAAATTAAACTTGCAAGTGGGAGAGTTGATGAGAGTAGCCCTTGAAGACTTCTCGGAAGTTTCACCAAGGTCGTTCCGACACGCGGAAGGAACGCGACGAACTACGCGTTTGATTAAACCTGTAGAATGGCGTAGAGGCCAATGATAAACTATTAAACTTACACAAATTTTTTTATTAACGAATATACAAATTTAAATTTTAAATTTCAAACATGTTATGTTAAAGACATAAATTGTACTAATTTTAAAAGTTTAAGTTTTAGAATGCACCGTTTTAACCCAGATTTGTTTTCCTAAATAAGTTTTGATCTGTAAGATTACACAACATTCTTCTTCAGAAAAACATCTGATGGAACATTCATTATTTCATGACAACACAAAGTGTGTAATATAGAGTAACACTAATTTGAAGTAAATTTACACATATAACCTTTAACATTAAAATTAAAATTATTATTATTTAAAGGTAAGGTGGTCTTTTCTCCCTATATTAGATTAGATTAGATTAGATTAGATTAGATGTGTGTATATATATAGTATGAGTTGAAGAGATTGCCTAATGAATTTGGGGAGAATAAAAATTAAAGAACACTAACAAATTAAGTTCACAAAATATTTTAAGTACATGACGAGGATGAAAGTGAAACTCAGTCACTTGTTCTCAGACAGAAACAGGTAGTGGTGCTCCATTAATTTATACAGAACAAAACACCAAGGCGAAAAACATAAATAGAGAAATAGAGAAGTTCGATCAAGACCGTGTACAACCTTTAATTAAGGAAAACAGGAAATTATCCTTAACAATCTAACATAAACCAAATGGGCAAGCGATCAGCACCTGGCAATTTGGAAAGTTGGATCGAAATGAGCAGAAAAAGATCATCAACCTCGCTGCTTTTATTACTTACTACTGCAGAAACAACCTGAAAACACGTTTAACTAATAATCCTGAAAATGAATGAAAGCAAAGAGGGATCAGGTGACACTAATTACCTGTGATCACTGTTCTGGAGGGTAAATGGAGAGCTTCAGCTGGGTACTTTTGTTCTTCTTCTCCTCCAGGGTTGCATTCTCATTGTTGCCCTGGTTTTGTGCTTGAAGCATGGCTAGCACAAGTTTCCTGGCAGAGTTAGCCACGACAGAGTTGCAGCAGTAAATGTCAATGAGCTTGAGTGTGGCTATGTTGACAAGGTCGCTTGGGATAGTCTCCAGCTCAGCACAATGCTTGAAATGAAGTTGTTTCAACTGAGGGAAATTATCTTTGGAAGCCTTCCAATGGATTAAATCTGTGTTTCCAACGTGCAGAACTTTAAGAGCAACAAAATTAGAACCAGTGCTTTCCGTGTCCCAAAACCGCCCCAAAAACGCATTTTCTTTCAACTTCAGCACTTCCAGTTGGTTCAGCTTTGCTAATGTCGGCATCCATGCCCAACTAAGCCTAGTGTTCTGAAGAGTCAGCCTTGTAATCCTTCGCGGAAAACTGCTGTCGCTGGGGAGACATTTCAAGGGACCCGAGCCATTTGCATTCAAGAGCTTGAGATTTTCGAGGAACGAGAGTTCTGTAAGAGAGTTGAAGAAATTATCCATGTGAGGAGCTAATTCTCCTGAGACAGCCAGTTTCTTGAGCTGCTGAGCCCTTTTGAACACATCCAAGGTGCAGCATTCGGGTGCGATGGTGGTGAGCGTTTGCAGGTTTAAATTGTTGGTCAGGGGCTCCTTACTCTTGACCAGAGTAGTGGTTGTATTAGTGTGCAGATGCCTCAGCTGTTTCATCTTCCAAATGTCGGCTTTTACCTCAATGCTACGCTGTGTGGTATGGAATATGAGTGTCTAGAGGTACCTTAAATATGAGACTTTCTCGGGAATGATCTTCAGATCACTGAACATGGCGAAATACTTGAGAAGGAAGGCATAAAACAGTTCAGTAGGAAATCGAGTAAACTTGATGGATCTCACATCAAGAACTCTGAGCAATTTGAATGCCTTAGGGATCTCGGAGATGTACTCAAGCGGGAGAACAAAATCTTCCTTGGCGAAACTCAAGAAGGAACGGACAAATTTGCCCGTACGCTTATTTGTACTCGTGATGTATTCCTTAACATGAGAATTTATGCATAGGCGACGATCCGCGTCAGGAGATGCCGCTGTGGGATTCTCCTGGCCGTATTTGATTTCACGGAACAGCCCTTCTTCAAAGGCCTGAGTCTTGCAAAATTCACGCAAAGCGTCGTGGACACGAACTGTTTTAATGCTCCCGTTTAGCCTTCTCTTCTCCACCATCACTAGACTCCTGTCCACCAGCTGCTCCAAGTAGGTGGCTGCTTTGTCCTCCGAGGTTTCTGTTGTATCCCCTGGCTCCACAAATCCTTCCGACACCCACAATTGGTACAATGTCTTTGCGACAATCTCGGAGTCCTCGCGGAAAACTCCCAGGTAAAGAAAACAGGGCTTTAACCGATAAGACAGGTGATTGAAGCTCAAATTTATGGCATAAGTGGCTCCTTTTGAAAGACTGTCAGCTCCCATTTTAGACACTTTTGCCCACCAGAAACTTTCCCGAGGATTACTCTGCAGGATACCTGCAACTACCACAATAGTCAATGGTAATCCTTTGCACATAGCCAAAATATTGATTTCATGTTCCAAGAGATCAGGTTGGTCTTTTTCATTAAACCCAAACACTCTCTTTCGCAGTAACTCTTTACTCTCATCTGATTTCAAAAATCTCAACGGGTAAGGTTTTATTCTCTCCGAACCTTGCCTAGCGTGTTGAGCCACGTCCATGTGTCGAGTAGTTATCAAGACTCGACTGCGTTTGTCATTTGGTGGGAAACAACCTTTGAGATGATCCCAAGCATCCTTTGTCCAAACATCGTCCAAAACAATCAAATAATTCCTTTTCGACAAATAGTCTTTGATGGATTCCTCTAAGTCGTATACATCCATTCTTTTCATATCCTCAGGACTCACATTCCCCAATTGACGTACGAGTTTCAGCAGCACTTCCTTTTTCTTGAAATCTTGTGAAACTTCTACGAATGCCCTTACAAAGAATTGAAATTCTACTTTTGGATCCTTAAACACCTGTCTCGCTAATGTTGTCTTTCCTAACCCAAACATACCAACAATCGACACCGTATGTAAGTCATCTTTTCCTTCTTTCAGATATTTCATTACATCCTCCATTGCATCCCTAAATCCAACCATGTCATCATCAACCGGGTGCTGTCCGAATTAACAAAAAAAAAAAAAATTCAATCCATCAAAATTGCATAACAGATCACTTCAAATTACATGAATAGAGCCTAGTTCAGACTCTATTTTACATGAATCAATCAGGTTCAATGAATTGAAACATGAATAGGAAGACTTGGACAGACAATTTATAATCATATATCAATTTAATTTTTGATTAATATGATAGGAAAAGGGGAAAAAACAGAATAGAAAAAAAAAGAAGTAAACATAAGATGGATCATAGGAAACTAAGAAAAGAGTATTGATTGTTTGGTTACCTTTCTAACAACGCCCTCAGATTTACCGGCCCCTTCGTCGTTGACTATTTTCATGACTTGAAGTCCATCTGTAAGCGCGACTTGGTAAACGTCTTTCACTTCATTAACGAGAGCATCGAGTTCCTTGCCAATATTACGGAGCTCCAAGACGTGATCAATGGCGTGAAACGCACCCCTAACCGCACCTCTGAATTTGTGCTTAGAGACGGTTGCGATGTAAGTTTCGATGGCGTCTTCGGCTCTATAGACCAATTTCCGGACCTTTTTAGCTAATTTGGAAAGGAAATCATCTTCGCTGTATCTCTGTTGAGTACACTTTGCGAGGAAGGCTTTGAGCATTTCAAGGTCATTGAAGAGTGCGTTGGCGTTGTCTTCTGCTCCACTAATCAGTTCCTTGTTTGTTAGCACGAAATCCCTCAGATTTTCTAACAGAAAATCCACAGCTGCATCTGGAACAGCTGCCATGATTCAATCAATGAATTCCCCAACTCTCACCACTGAAACTGTTTTTTGCACTCAGATCTAACAAGGAAAGAGAGAGAGAATGGGGGAAGACTCTGTTGGAGCTAATTGAAGTTACATAGGAAGCATCATCGAGTTGACCAGAGGAAGCCAAAAACCCCAAAGTCTTTTTTTGTTTTTTTTTTTTTTTTTTTTTTTGCTTCATTTCAATAATCAATTGCAGAATTTTCATCCGGAATTAGTTCAATTAAAGATATAAGAGTTTCATGTAAATTTTAGTGATTAAAATTTGACCAAAAAAAACCTTTTAATGTAATTTGAAATAAAATAAGAATATCGTATTTTAATATAAGAATTAAAAGGCTAATTTTTTATTAAAAAAAAGTAAAATAAATATCAATATTTGTTTAAGATATTTTAATTTTATAATATTTCAAATTTATATGAGTGTCAAATATACTACAATTTACCTTTCTTGAAAAGAAATAAATATATATATAATGAGTAGATTTTTTAGGAATTACCAAAAAGAAAAAAAAGGAAAAAAGATATTTTAGGATTCTTTTGTCATTATTTGATGTGTGAACAAGTGAGAAAAGTGAGAATTTATTCGACGTGGAAAGACAAATATTTATTCTACTTTTCTTTTCATACGTGCTTTTTTTTTTTTTGTGACTTAAATAGAACATTATTATATTAATAATACTAAACCAGGAGTGTACACTGCTACCAATTGTAACAAACCTTAATTACACTAGCATATCCTATATTATCTACCAAAAGTACCCAGCAACACCGACTTTATGCGGTGGTTCTATGTTTTAATAGACTAACATATTTCTAAGATACTAAATTTCTAGCATGTCTTGCCGGAATATGTATTTTCGGTTGGATTGCATACTTCCATTCCTCACTCCCGAAAGTAGGTTCATTGTGACCCATTGTCGGGGCATTTGAGATACTCACTAGTACGAGGCATAAAATCAGACCATGAAACGAGAGGACAATGTCTCTTACGAAGTATCGAGTTTGAGATTTTACTTGGTAAATTTTAATACCACGGTTCGAAGTGTTAGGTTCAGATTTTTTACTTAATAGATTTTATTACTATGAAACTATCAAGAACGAAGATTCAAAATAAATAACACTTGGTAAGATTCATGATATTGAAACAAAAACCAGCCTCAGTTACAAAAAATAATTACAAGTTCAAGGGGCAGCAGAGCTGAAGCCCGGAGCAGCAGAACTGGGTCCTTCACCCAACAAGTCCCAAAAAGTAGGAGTAGAAGGCTGCGGAGGAGTCCAAATGGGTTTACCTTTTCTTTCATCCCGTTCCCGAAGCGTTTCTAACTCTTCAGAAGTAAAGGGGACGAAGTCGGCACCCTGGCGGCAGAAGTCATTGTCGAAGTTGGATTTGAAGGCCTGAAGGAGAACAGACTTATCTTCGAAGTACGGATGCAGCTGCCTTATGACATGGACACATCCCTTGTCCAGGAAAGAACTAGCTTCACGGCTAACTTCCTTTTGATACTCAGAAGAATTCTTGAAGTCATCAATGATTTTCTTCTTAAACTCCTCTGAGCGGCAACGATCAAGTTCTTCCTGCAGGAAAGTCGGCTTGCAACAGCCTCATCTCTGTCCGATTTCAACTTAGTTCTTTCCTCCAACAACATCCTTTTCTCAACCCTCAAATCATATACTTGCTCCTTCAGACCAGCCAACAATCTCCTCACCTCCTCTGCTTCGTTGGCATAGTATTGCTTTTCAGCAGTCAATGATTCTACGAGTGCTGCTTGCTTATTAACCTCTTGCTCCAACGAAAGCAGACGGGGTTCATTGACACTTCTCCATTCCGCATCTGCCGCTGCTTGCTCAGTTTGTTTTGTTGCTCGGGACCTGGATATATGGAGTGCTAAAGAAGAAGCCTATAAAAAGGAATAAGTCAGAAATAGTTTCCAGGGAAAAATAAGTAAAGAAAGATAAAAAAGCATACCCGAGCAAACAAAGCTCCAAGACGATTGGTAGCCTCTTCCACCCCCATTTCACTCATCCCGGCTAAGCTGTTCGGATCATGAGCCCGCTCCAAAATGGCTCCACCAACCAAAGCCGCGACATAAGGATTGTTGAACCGAAGGTTGGTGAGGGGCGGAGTTTTCTCAGCAATCTCCAAAGCCAGGGATTTGAAACCCTCCTCTTCGGTGGGCAGCACAAATCCCGGTTGAAGCCAAGAATGACCAGGAGACTTAGAGCTTACCTCGGGTTCAGTGGCAGGAGCATCCCCCAAGTCATCAGCCGGAGAGGGCTCAACCGGAGTAGACCCGGAAGCCATGCGAGCTGCCAAAGGAACCGCGTCCAGCACATCCTCGACAGAAGGCAAAATTGGAGAAGTGGGCAAGTCCTCAGTAGGGCGCCGAGACAAATCTTCAGCAGAACGCCGAGGTGAAACCCTCCGTTTCTGGCGAGGACGAAGTTGTTCTTCATCCTCCCCCTCCGGAGTGGCCTCCCTGCGAGGTTCAGGGGCCGAACGAGGTGTCTCTTCCCTTGACTCCTCCCTGGTCCTACGCACCCCCCTACTCCGCTTGGGAATTTCAGTAGACGAAGCGTAAGTTAGCGGAGTATCGCCAGACGCACCCCGGTCTATAAGTTTAGGAGGAAATCGAGGTAGGGAGTTCAAATGGGTTTGACGAACGTCCCTCTCCTCCTCCCGCTCTCCCCAGACAGTCTTGAACATCGTGGGACCTGCGAATACGATCAGAAGTCAATACCAAAGTCAAAAGAAAATAAGAAAAGAAAAATACACAAGTTATACCCTTGCTAGTCCGACAACCCCGAGCAAGGGAACATGCATCACACTGAAAGGAAAAAACACCCCCAGGGTGTATGGTCCAATCTTCATTCGGCTCCTCCTTCCCGAAGCCTAATTCCTTTTTTCTCTCCGACAGACCAGGCCCTATCCCACACCATCTCAAACTCGACTCACTAAGTAAGTCTGCGGAGGAATACACCCGAGTCTGTTTCTGACGATCGTCTCCTAAATCTCGGGTAATGATCTCTAAAAAAGATCTCTCAGAATGACTAAGGGTAGAAGGATATTGAATTTGGGGCCACTGGAAGTTTTCATTTACAAAAGGACGGAAAGGAAAACCAATACGAGACTCGACCATCATCCATCTCCTTAAAATCCACTTTATTAGGAGGAGAGTCAAAAAGCAAAACTCTATTCTTACGAGGACGAATAGAAAGAATGTTATCTGACATCCGAAGTGAAGAAAAGAACATACTAAGAATGTTGTCAGTCAATTCGAAGCCTAGACGACGACAAAGGCAAATTAGGAAAAACATTGTCCGGACAGTGTTCGGATGAACCTGCCCAGGTTGGACTCGAGCAAAAACAAAAAAAGTCTACAAAAGCAGGGTCCATAGGAAGATGGAACCCCACTTCAAAATGAGCTAGAGGAATAGGAATGTGATGAAGAGACATTTTTCCAGCTAAGGGTTGAACAAAAACTCTATAAACCCTAGGGTCGAGACTATACTTACGAGCGAAAGATTCAGCTTGTTCCCTGGTGATCCTATTTCTACTTAATGGAAAATCAGAGGAAGGAGGACCAGGCAGGGGAGGTTGAAAAGGAACCCCTTCTGGAACTTCACCCCGGGTTGCCCTCCTGGCTACTGTGACTTTTGGTCGAACAGGTCGAGGACTCCCGAAACCTTCCTCCATTAAGTCCTCAACCTCCCTATTATTTCCCTTTCGAGCAGCCATATCCTACCTGCGAATGGAAGCCCAATACTTAGAACTCCATGCAAGTACAAAGCTACCCGAAACTAGCATCCTAAAACCCCTCAAATCTTACGAAAACACAGTACCAACACCATCCCAAAAAATAGAAACAAACAGTTCAAATCAACACAGTATTAAACCCAAAGCTATAAACAGACAAAACTTACCTTTTTAAATGTCTGAGTCTGAGGAGAAAACCGAAGAAAAAGATGAAGGTATTAGAAAACAGAGGAATCTTCAGAGCGTTAATGGCCGAAAAGTTATGCAAGAAAGTGTAAATGGGAAATATAGGGGAAAGAAGAAACTAAAACACTTTGGGGGACGTCTCTGCAATGATTACTTACCAGGATCAAGACATCGGGAAGACAAAAAGGCTTTCTGCCGGCTGACATTCTGACATTTATTGTTGAAGACAGACGAAAGAACAACTAATCGAAAAGACGGCTGGGCCACGTCAGAAGCCCTAGCCCTTCCAACATCCAAAAATCGTTAAGTGTCGACAGTACGCCGAAACATCTTTCTCCTTGCTCTTCGATACTTCGACGAGGGGCCACTGAGCTGACATAAATCCTCAAGGAACATAACTGGTCCGTACAGGACATAAATACCCAATTATGGGCCTCATAAAGGGGACGTTACTCATTTATTCTCATTTATACTCCGTTACCTCCAACGGTTGAAACGGTAAATCATTACTCATAACGGTCTATAACGGTCTAGGACCATAATAGCCCAATCAATAATCAAGCCCCCATAAAAGGGAGATCCGAATAGAAGGTAAGGGACAATTCCTAATTTCCAGATATCCTACATACACTCTACTGACTTAAGCATCGGAGAGTTCACGGGGTACAAACTCCCTATTGAACTTACTTGTTTTGCAGGTTGATCAGAGGCTAAGTGTGCTACCCGAAATATCACACATGCTCAGCGAAGTATCACACCCTGACACTTATACTTCGCCCCTCCGAAAAAGCCTTCTTAACGAGTCAAATTACAAATATCTCCGAGTTTCCGGCACTCTAAATTACCTTTTCATCCTTCCGACAGATTCGTGCAGAATCTATATATATATATATATATATATATATATATTGATTGGTTTGAACACTAATAATAATATTGACGAGGGATGGAGTGCTCTGCCAGGAATCACGAGGACCCTTATATATATATATATATTATTTTCACCATATCAATCCAAATTTTTAAAATAATTTTAAAATTATTTAAAATATAAAAATTTTACGTACTCTATTAATATAAAATTTTTTTAGAAAATATTTTTAAATTTATAGCAAATAATATTATATTAATATGAAAGTTAATCCACATGAGATTTTCCGTGAAAAGGAGTTAGATTTATTCATTTGGACAATTATGTTATAAAATTATTTTAATGTTTGAGAATGTCTTAAATAAAATATCTTTTCACACATTTAACTTTTGATAAAAGGTGAATTTAATTTTAAATAATTTTATATGTGATACATTAAATTATATATATTTTTTAAAATTTTAAATTTTTTTATTTAAAAAAAATGAAGGCTTTCTTCTTAATCCATCAAATATTTTTAAAATAACCCCAATTAAAGAAAATATAATTAAGTTAATTTGCTAAAAATATTTATAAATTTAGAGTTTAAAAAAAAAAAAAAAGTTACAACATACGTTCACTAGATATAACTAAAAGAAAAATTTTAAAAATATTTCAAGCAAAAGAAAATTTAATATAACTCTTACCTTTTATTTACATCATCCACAATTTAAAAAAAAAAAAAAAAAATTAGCGGCACCTAAGAACTCTATTTTAAAAAAATATAATGATAAAAATAAAATAGTATTTTATGATTAAATTTGATAAAATATAAATTTACTTGAGATGAATTCACAATTACTTTTTATTGAAAGAAATATTTTATTATTTATTCACACAATTGTATATATTTAATCTTCAAATTTTAACTTCAATTATGTCATCCATAAATAAAAAAAAAAAAAAACTTTCTTTTGCTTTCGATGAGGCATGTATTTTCTGTAAAGTTCTATAGAAAGAAACAAGAATTAGAATTTTCATGTTTTTTTTTCATATGTTAATGTGAATAACAAATTAAATAAACATAACAGATAATAATGTAATCACTGTATTTTAATATTTTTTTTTTTAAAAAGAAAAGAGTGAGTGTTATTAAATTTAACATTTATAACATTAAAACATCATAAAAAATATATATATATCTAAAATTAAATATTAATAATTAAAAAATATTCATTTTTATTATAATCTTTTGTCTCTATTAAAAAAAATAAAAATAAAACCAACAAACACAGCTCTTTTCTTGTAAAAAATTTTTCTTAACAAATCTAATATATCATTTTATTTAAAAAAAATTAACCTTCTATTCTCATCTCTAATTATTTTCATACATTTTTAATTATTTCTATCACTCACTCAAAAAAATTTAGTAAAATATAAAAAAATATCTTTTTATTTTATTTTACAAAAAAAATCTAACATTTGATAAATTTATTCAATAATTTTTATCACAGATCTAACTAAAATTAATAAAATATAAGAAATTTCAATCAAATTCTATTTTACCAAAAACAATAATAGATTTAACATTTAATAAATTTATTTAATAAATTTAATTAATAAATTTTTTTTTAAATAAATACTTAATATTAAAAAAAATGTATGAACATGTTAATACATATATATTATAAATTATTACAGTTAAAATATTCTTTTTATTAATATTTAGATAAGTGATTTGTAAAGACAATAATATTTATTATTTCAATGCAAGTATTTTTTTTTTAGATATTTGTAGAAAAATATTTATTTTTTCTAATAAATGTATATAGTATTATTGTAAACGAACATATATTTTTTTTTATATTTACACAAATATATTTCAGTTCTTATTATTAGATCTCTGCCTTCAATTCTAGCAGAAGAAAGAAAGAATAACACAAAAACCCAATTAATTCATAAAGAACTGCCGCGCCGAAACTCTTTTAAAGTTTAGAAACAGAGTTTTTAAAACAAAAGCATTACATAAAGAACCCTTTTTTATTTGCCATAAAAACAGACAATAAAGGCAATGAAATGAAAATAGTAGTCCTTGAATATGAATTTGCTGTACTTACCGGCAGGCAACCAAGCAATCACTGATCTGGAGGATAGACAGACAGCTTCAATGGAGCTTGCACTTGAAGCTTTGCAACCTGAAGTTTCCTGGAGGAATTAGCAAACACACTGTTGCAGCAGTAAATGTCAATCAGCTGTAATGTGGATATATTCACAAAATCAGATGGTATGGCATGAATCTTGGGACAATGCTTCAGATAAAGGTGTGACAATACTGGGAAATTACTTGCTGAAGCTTTCCAGGTAACCAAATCTGTCTTTCCAATATGCAAAACCTTAAGAGCACCAAAACCACCTGTTTTTTCTGTGTCCCAATACGTTCCTGTGAATGCATTGTCTTTCAATTTCAGCACCTCCAGTTTATCCAGCTTTGCTAATGTGGACATCAGTTCCCAATCCAGCATCGTGTTCTGGAGAGTCAGTCTCGTCAGCTTCCTAGGGAAACTGTTCTCACTGGGAAGGGATTCCATCTTTGCAGTCGTGTCATCGTTTATCAGCTTTAAGTACTCCAGAGATCCTAGTTTTGGAAGGAAATCGAACATATTGCCCTGACTGGTACTACTGGAATCCAAACTAGTAGCTAATTTTCCACAGACAACCAGTTTTCTTCAGCTCTGGAGTTCTATCAAAGACTTCTTTCTTGCAACTTTCCGGGGAGATTGCAGCAAGTGTCTGCAGCTTTGTATTGGTGGAGAAAGGTTGACTAGCAGTTTTCAGCAAAAATGTGGATGCATTTGTCTCTAAATGCCTGAGTTGTGTCATCTTCCATATATCCGCTTTTAATTCAATCCTTCTGTGTGTTGTATGGAAAATTAAAGTCTCGAGATACCTAAGGTTGGAAACCTTGTCAGGAATAACTTTCAGTTCACAGCACATAGCAATGTACTTGAGAAGGAACAAGTAGTAGAGATCAGCAGGAAACCGAGTTAACTTGATTGATCTGATGTCCAAAACTCGAAGCAATTTGAAAGCTTTGGGGATGTCTGGTATGAGTTCTATAGGCAGAATGAAATCCTCCTTGGCAAAACTCAAGAACGAGCGAACAGATTTACCAGATGGTTTACTTTTGATGTATTCAAGAACATTGTAATTGATGCAAAGGCGACGATCATGATCTGCAGCCATGTTTCCTACTTTTATTTCTCTGAAAAGCTCTTCCTTAACACCCTGCACCTTGCAAAACTCGCGCAGGGTGTCATGGACACGGATCGTTTTCACCTGACCATTATACCTTCTCTGCTCCACCATTACTAGACTCCTGTCAACAAGCTCCTCCAGGTAATCCTCTGCCATTTCCTCTGAGGTTTCTTTACCATTAACTCTTGGCACAAATCCTTCAGACACCCATAATTGCAACAATGTCTTTGCAGGAATCTCAAAGTCTTCGCGGAAAACACCAAGGTAAAGAAAACAAGGTTTCAAGCGATAAGGTAAGTTCTTGAAACTCAATTGTATCACAGAATTCGCTTCCTCTGTTTCTGCAATGTTATATTTATCCACATTCTTAGCCACTTTCCTCCACCAATATCTTTCTTTTCGATGACTTACGAGAATACCTGCAACTACTACTATAGCAAGAGGGAGCCCCTCACATCTACCCAGAATATCAGTCTCATGAACTTCCAGTTCAGGTGGAAATGTGTCATTACCAAAAACCTTTTTTCGAAACAACTCCTGACTCTCTTCATGGTTAAGAAACCTTAATTTATAAGGTTCACAACCTTGTCTAGCATACTCAGCCAGATTCTTATGTCGGGTTGTTATCAATATCCTGCTGCGTTTAAGGTTGTTGGGAAAACATCTCTTGAGATCATTCCATGCATCTTGAGTCCAAACATCATCCAAAACTATCAAAAAGTTCCTTGTTGACAGATAGTTTCTGATTTCTTGCACCAAATCATCTTCGGACATCCTATTCATTTCATCAGTGGCAATCCCAAAAGATCGAAGAATCTTAAGGAAAACTTCCTTTGATTCATATTCTTGAGAAACTTCTATAAATGCACGTATGAAAAATTGATATGAAACAGTTGGATGCTTGAACACTTTCCTAGCTAAAGTACTTTTTCCTATCCCAAGCATTCCAAAAATTGACACAGTTTGTAGGTCTTCTGGTCCTACGTTAAGAAGTTTTATTACATCTTTCATTGCATCCTTAAATCCAACCATATCATCATCATCATTAACCGGAGACTGTTGACAGGAAAAGGGATATCAGAATTCAGAATCAGACAACCAAAATAATTCAAAAATTCAAAAACAATATATAATGGTGATATTTTTACCTTTTTGATTCTCCGGTGATGGGTGCGGTCAACGACCTGCATGGCCTGAAATCCAAGGGTAATCGGAATTATAAAGTTTCTGAACTTCTTGCTTGATAGTATCCAGTTCCCTGCCAATATTGCGAAGCTCCATGGCATGGTCAAGAGCCAAAATCGCACCTCTAACCATACCTCGGGATTTGTGCTTCGAAGCTTTAGCTATGTAAGTTTCAATGGCATCTTCGGCTCTGTAAACCAATTTCCGAACATCTTTGGCCAATTTGTCCAAGAAATCGTCGTCGCTGTACTCTTCCGTTGACTTCTTCAGGAAGCTTTTGAGTACTTCCAGTTCATCGCATAATGACTTTGCGTTATCTTCAGCTCCGGCGATCAAATCCGCATTGTAACGCACGAATTCCTTTAGATTTTCCAGTAAAAAACCCACTGCTGTATCTGGAACACCCGACATATTCTCTCTCTCAGTTCTCTTTTTCTCTTTCCTTTCTTCTTTCTGTTTGGAAGTACGAATGAATGTATGGAAAGATGGTTGTGTAGAGAAATTAAATTAAACTTGCAAGTGGGAGAGTTGATGAGAGTAGCCCTTGAAGACTTCTCGGAAGTTTCACCAGGTCGTTCCGACACGCGGAAGGAACGCGACGAACTACGCGTTTGATTAAACCTGTAGAATGGCGTAGAGGCCAATGATAAACTATTAAACTTACACAAATTTTTTTTTAACGAATATACAAATTCAAATTTTAAATTTCAAAGACATAAATTGTACTAATTTTAAAAGTTTAAGTTTTAGAATGCACCGTTTTAACCCAGATTTGTTTTCCTAAATAAGTTTTGATATGTAAGATTACACAACATTCTTCTTCAGAAAAACATCTGATGGAAATTCATTATTTCAAAACAACACAAAGTGTGTAATATAGAGTAACACTAATTTGAAGTAAATTTACACATATAACCTTTAAAATTAAATTAAAATTATTATTATTTAAAGGTAAGGTGGTCTTTTCCCCTATACTAGATTAGATTAGATTAGATTAGATGTGTGTAATATATATATGAGTTGAAGAGATTGCCTAATGAATTTGGGGAGAATAAAAATTAAAGAACACTAACAAATTAAGTTCACAAAATATTTTAAGTACATGACGAGGATGAAAGTGAAACTCAGTCACTTGTTCTCAGACAGAAACAGGTAGTGGTGCTCCATTAATTTATACAGAACAAAACACCAAGGCGAAAAACATAAATAGAGAAATAGAGAAGTTCGATCAAGACCGTGTACAACCCTTTAATTAAGGAAAACAGGAAATTATCCTTAACAATCTAACATAAACCAAATGGGCAAGCGATCAGCACCTGGCAATTTGGAAAGCTGGATCGAAATGAGCAGAAAAAGATCATCAACCTTGCTGCTTTTATTACTTACTACTGCAGACACAACCTGAAAACACGTTTAACTAATAATCCTGAAAATGAATGAAAGCAAAGAGGGATCAGGTGACACTAATTACCTGTGATCACTGTTCTGGAGGGTAAATGGAGAGCTTCAGCTGGGTACTTTTGTTCTTCTTCTCCTCCAGGGTTGCATTCTCATTGTTGCCCTGGTTTTTGCTTGAAGCATGGCTAGCACAAGTTTCCTGGCAGAGTTAGCCACGACAGAGTTGCAGCAGTAAATGTCAATGAGCTTGAGTGTGGCTATGTTGACAAGGTCGCTTGGGATAGTCTCCAGCTCAGCACAATGCTGAAATAAGTTGTTTCAACTGAGGAAATTATCTTTGGAAGCCTTCCAATGGATTAAATCTGTGTTTCCAACGTGCAGAACTTTAAGAGCAACAAAATTAGAACCAGTGCTTTCCGTGTCCCAAAACCGCCCCAAAAACGCATTTTCTTTCAACTTCAGCACTTCCAGTTGGTTCAGCTTTGCTAATGTCGGCATCCATGCCCAACTAAGCCTAGTGTTCTGAAGAGTCAGCCTTGTAATCCTTCGCGGAAAACTGCTGTCGCTGGGGAGACATTTCAAGGGACCCGAGCCATTTGCATTCAAGAGCTTGAGATTTTCGAGGAACGAGAGTTCTGTAAGAGAGTTGAAGAATTATCCATGTGAGGAGCTAATTCTCCTGAGACAGCCAGTTTCTTGAGCTGCTGAGCCCTTTTGAACACATCCAAGGTGCAGCATTCGGGTGCGATGGTGGTGAGCGTTTGCAGGTTTAAATTGTTGGTCAGGGGCTCCTTACTCTTGACCAGAGTAGTGGTTGTATTAGTGTGCAGATGCCTCAGCTGTTTCATCTTCCAAATGTCGGCTTTTACCTCAATGCTACGCTGTGTGGTATGGAATATGAGTGTCTGGGTACCTTAAATATGAGACTTTCTCGGAATGATCTTCAGATCACTGAACATGGCGAAATACTTGAGAAGGAAGGCATAAAACAGTTCAGTAGGAAATCGAGTAAACTTGATGGATCTCACATCAAGAACTCTGAGCAATTTGAATGCCTTAGGGATCTCGGAGATGTACTCAAGCGGGAGAACAAAATCTTCCTTGGCGAAACTCAAGAAGGAACGGACAAATTTGCCCGTACGCTTATTTGTACTCGTGATGTATTCCTTAACATGGAATTTATGCATAGGCGACGATCCTCGTCAGGAGATGCCGCTGTGGGATTCTCCTGGCCGTATTTGATTTCACGGAACAGCCCTTCTTCAAAGGCCTGAGTCTTGCAAAATTCACGCAAAGTCGTGGACACGAACTGTTTTAATGCTCCCGTTTAGCCTTCTCTTCTCCACCATCACTAGACTCCTGTCCACCAGCTGCTCCAAGTAGGTGGCTGCTTTGTCCTCCGAGGTTTCTGTTGTATCCCCTGGCTCCACAAATCCTTCCGACACCCACAATTGGTACAATGTCTTTGCCACAATCTCGGAGTCCTCGCGGAAAACTCCCAGGTAAAGAAAACAGGGCTTTAACCGATAAGACAGGTGATTGAAGCTCAAATTTATGGCATAAGTGGCTCCTTTTGAAAGACTGTCAGCTCCCATTTTAGACACTTTTGCCCACCAGAAACTTTCCCGAGGATTACTCTGCAGGATACCTGCAACTACCACAATAGTCAATGGTAATCCTTTGCACATAGCCAAAATATTGATTTCATGTTCCAAGAGATCAGGTTGGTCTTTTTCATTAAACCCAAACACTCTCTTTCGCAGTAACTCTTTACTCTCATCTGATTTCAAAAATCTCAACGGGTAAGGTTTTATTCTCTCCGAACCTTGCCTAGCGTGTTGAGCCACGTCCATGTGTCGAGTAGTTATCAAGACTCGACTGCGTTTGTCATTTGGTGGGAAACAACCTTTGAGATGATCCCAAGCATCCTTTGTCCAAACATCGTCCAAAACAATCAAATAATTCCTTTTCGACAAATAGTCTTTGATGGATTCCTCTAAGTCGTATACATCCATTCTTTTCATATCCTCAGGACTCACATTCCCCAATTGACGTACGAGTTTCAGCAGCACTTCCTTTTTCTTCTTGTGAAACTTCTACGAATGCCCTTACAAAGAATTGAAATTCTACTTTTGGATCCTTAAACACCTGTCTCGCTAATGTTGTCTTTCCTAACCCAAACATACCAACAATCGACACCGTATGTAAGTCATCTTTTCCTTCTTTCAGATATTTCATTACATCCTCCATTGCATCCCTAAATCCAACCATGTCATCATCAACCGGGTGCTGTCCGAATTAACAAAAAAAAAAAAATTCAATCCATCAAAATTGCATAACAGATCACTTCAAATTACATGAATAGAGCCTAGTTCAGACTCTATTTTACATGAATCAATCAGGTTCAATGAATTGAAACATGAATAGGAAGACTTGGACAGACAATTTATAATCATAATCAATTTAATTTTTGATTAATATGATAGGAAAAGGGGAAAAAACAGAATAGAAAAAAAAAGAAGTAAACATAAGATGGATCATAGGAAACTAAGAAAAGAGTATTGATTGTTTGGTTACCTTTCTAACAACGCCCTCAGATTTACCGGCCCCTTCGTCGTTGACTATTTTCATGACTTGAAGTCCATCTGTAAGCGCGACTTGGTAAACGTCTTTCACTTCATTAACGAGAGCATCGAGTTCCTTGCCAATATTACGGAGCTCCAAGACGTGATCAATGGCGTGAAACGCACCCCTAACCGCACCTCTGAATTTGTGCTTAGAGACGGTTGCGATGTAAGTTTCGATGGCGTCTTCGGCTCTATAGACCAATTTCCGGACCTTTTTAGCTAATTTGGAAAGGAAATCATCTTCGCTGTATCTCTGTTGAGTACACTTTGCGAGGAAGGCTTTGAGCATTTCAAGGTCATTGAAGAGTGCGTTGGCGTTGTCTTCTGCTCCACTAATCAGTTCCTTGTTTGTTAGCACGAAATCCCTCAGATTTTCTAACAGAAAATCCACAGCTGCATCTGGAACAGCTGCCATGATTCAATCAATGAATTCCCCAACTCTCACCACTGAAACTGTTTTTTGCACTCAGATCTAACAAGGAAAGAGAGAGAGAATGGGGGAAGACTCTGTTGGAGCTAATTGAAGTTACATAGGAAGCATCATCGAGTTGACCAGAGGAAGCCAAAAACCCCAAAGTCTTTTTTTGTTTTTTTTTGTTTTTTTTTTTTTTTTGCTTCATTTCAATAATCAATTGCAGAATTTTCATCCGGAATTAGTTCAATTAAAGATATAAGAGTTTCATGTAAATTTTAGTGATTAAAATTTGACCAAAAAAAACCTTTTAATGTAATTTGAAATAAAATAAGAATATCGTATTTTAATATAAGAATTAAAAGGCTAATTTTTTATTAAAAAAAAGTAAAATAAATATCAATATTTGTTTAAGATATTTTAATTTTATAATATTTCAAATTTATATGAGTGTCAAATATACTACAATTTACCTTTCTTGAAAAGAAATAAATATATATATAATGAGTAGATTTTTTAGGAATTACCAAAAAGAAAAAAAGGAAAAAAGATATTTTAGGATTCTTTTGTCATTATTTGATGTGTGAACAAGTGAGAAAAGTGAGAATTTATTCGACGTGGAAAGACAAATATTTATTCTACTTTTCTTTCATACGTGCTTTTTTTTTTTTTGACTTAAATAGAACATTATTATATTAATACTAAACCAGGAGTGTACACTGCTACCAATTGTAACAAACCTTAATTACACTAGCATATCCTATATTATCTACCAAAAGTACCCAGCAACACCGACTTTATGCGGTGGTTCTATGTTTTAATAGACTAACATATTTCTAAGATACTAAATTTCTAGCATGTCTTGCCGGAATATGTATTTTCGGTTGGATTGCATACTTCCATTCCTCACTCCCGAAAGTAGGTTCATTGTGACCCATTGTCGGGGCATTTGAGATACTCACTAGTACGAGGCATAAAATCAGACCATGAAACGAGAGGACAATGTCTCTTACGAAGTATCGAGTTTGAGATTTTACTTGGTAAATTTTAATACCACGGTTCGAAGTGTTAGGTTCAGATTTTTTACTTAATAGATTTTATTACTATGAAACTATCAAGAACGAAGATTCAAAATAAATAACACTTGGTAAGATTCATGATATTGAAACAAAAACCAGCCTCAGTTACAAAAAATAATTACAAGTTCAAGGGGCAGCAGAGCTGAAGCCCGGAGCAGCAGAACTGGGTCCTTCACCCAACAAGTCCCAAAAAGTAGGAGTAGAAGGCTGCGGAGGAGTCCAAATGGGTTTACCTTTTCTTTCATCCCGTTCCCGAAGCGTTTCTAACTCTTCAGAAGTAAAGGGGACGAAGTCGGCACCCTGGCGGCAGAAGTCATTGTCGAAGTTGGATTTGAAGGCCTGAAGGAGAACAGACTTATCTTCGAAGTACGGATGCAGCTGCCTTATGACATGGACACATCCCTTGTCCAGGAAAGAACTAGCTTCACGGCTAACTTCCTTTTGATACTCAGAAGAATTCTTGAAGTCATCAATGATTTTCTTCTTAAACTCCTCTGAGCGGCAACGATCAAGTTCTTCCTGCAGAGAAAGTCGGCTTGCAACAGCCTCATCTCTGTCCGATTTCAACTTAGTTCTTTCCTCCAACAACATCCTTTTCTCAACCCTCAAATCATATACTTGCTCCTTCAGACCAGCCAACAATCTCCTCACCTCCTCTGCTTCGTTGGCATAGTATTGCTTTTCAGCAGTCAATGATTCTACGAGTGCTGCTTGCTTATTAACCTCTTGCTCCAACGAAAGCAGACGGGGTTCATTGACACTTCTCCATTCCGCATCTGCCGCTGCTTGCTCAGTTTGTTTTGTTGCTCGGGACCTGGATATATGGAGTGCTAAAGAAGAAGCCTATAAAAAGGAATAAGTCAGAAATAGTTTCCAGGGAAAAATAAGTAAAGAAAGATAAAAAAGCATACCCGAGCAAACAAAGCTCCAAGACGATTGGTAGCCTCTTCCACCCCCATTTCACTCATCCCGGCTAAGCTGTTCGGATCATGAGCCCGCTCCAAAATGGCTCCACCAACCAAAGCCGCGACATAAGGATTGTTGAACCGAAGGTTGGTGAGGGGCGGAGTTTTCTCAGCAATCTCCAAAGCCAGGGATTTGAAACCCTCCTCTTCGGTGGGCAGCACAAATCCCGGTTGAAGCCAAGAATGACCAGGAGACTTAGAGCTTACCTCGGGTTCAGTGGCAGGAGCATCCCCCAAGTCATCAGCCGGAGAGGGCTCAACCGGAGTAGACCCGGAAGCCATGCGAGCTGCCAAAGGAACCGCGTCCAGCACATCCTCGACAGAAGGCAAAATTGGAGAAGTGGGCAAGTCCTCAGTAGGGCGCCGAGACAAATCTTCAGCAGAACGCCGAGGTGAAACCCTCCGTTTCTGGCGAGGACGAAGTTGTTCTTCATCCTCCCCCTCCGGAGTGGCCTCCCTGCGAGGTTCAGGGGCCGAACGAGGTGTCTCTTCCCTTGACTCCTCCCTGGTCCTACGCACCCCCCTACTCCGCTTGGGAATTTCAGTAGACGAAGCGTAAGTTAGCGGAGTATCGCCAGACGCACCCCGGTCTATAAGTTTAGGAGGAAATCGAGGTAGGGAGTTCAAATGGGTTTGACGAACGTCCCTCTCCTCCTCCCGCTCTCCCCAGACAGTCTTGAACATCGTGGGACCTGCGAATACGATCAGAAGTCAATACCAAAGTCAAAAGAAAATAAGAAAAGAAAAATACACAAGTTATACCCTTGCTAGTCCGACAACCCCGAGCAAGGGAACATGCATCACACTGAAAGGAAAAAACACCCCCAGGGTGTATGGTCCAATCTTCATTCGGCTCCTCCTTCCCGAAGCCTAATTCCTTTTTTCTCTCCGACAGACCAGGCCCTATCCCACACCATCTCAAACTCGACTCACTAAGTAAGTCTGCGGAGGAATACACCCGAGTCTGTTTCTGACGATCGTCTCCTAAATCTCGGGTAATGATCTCTAAAAAAGATCTCTCAGAATGACTAAGGGTAGAAGGATATTGAATTTGGGGCCACTGGAAGTTTTCATTTACAAAAGGACGGAAAGGAAAACCAATACGAGACTCGACCATCATCCATCTCTCCTTAAAATCCACTTTATTAGGAGGAGAGTCAAAAAGCAAAACTCTATTCTTACGAGGACGAATAGAAAGAATGTTATCTGACATCCGAAGTGAAGAAAAGAACATACTAAGAATGTTGTCAGTCAATTCGAAGCCTAGACGACGACAAAGGCAAATTAGGAAAAACATTGTCCGGACAGTGTTCGGATGAACCTGCCCAGGTTGGACTCGAGCAAAAACAAAAAAAGTCTACAAAAGCAGGGTCCATAGGAAGATGGAACCCCACTTCAAAATGAGCTAGAGGAATAGGAATGTGATGAAGAGACATTTTTCCAGCTAAGGGTTGAACAAAAACTCTATAAACCCTAGGGTCGAGACTATACTTACGAGCGAAAGATTCAGCTTGTTCCCTGGTGATCCTATTTCTACTTAATGGAAAATCAGAGGAAGGAGGACCAGGCAGGGGAGGTTGAAAAGGACCCTTCTGGAACTTCACCCCGGGTTGCCCTCCTGGCTACTGTGACTTTTGGTCGAACAGGTCGAGGACTCCCGAAACCTTCCTCCATTAAGTCCTCAACCTCCCTATTATTTCCCTTTCGAGCAGCCATATCCTACCTGCGAATGGAAGCCCAATACTTAGAACTCCATGCAAGTACAAAGCTACCCGAAACTAGCATCCTAAAACCCCTCAAATCTTACGAAAACACAGTACCAACACCATCCCAAAAAATAGAAACAAACAGTTCAAATCAACACAGTATTAAACCCAAAGCTATAAACAGACAAAACTTACCTTTTTAAATGTCTGAGTCTGAGGAGAAAACCGAAGAAAAAGATGAAGGTATTAGAAAACAGAGGAATCTTCAGAGCGTTAATGGCCGAAAAGTTATGCAAGAAAGTGTAAATGGGAAATATAGGGGAAAGAAGAAACTAAAACACTTTGGGGGACGTCTCTGCAATGATTACTTACCAGGATCAAGACATCGGGAAGACAAAAAGGCTTTCTGCCGGCTGACATTCTGACATTTATTGTTGAAGACAGACGAAAGAACAACTAATCGAAAAGACGGCTGGGCCACGTCAGAAGCCCTAGCCCTTCCAACATCCAAAATCGTTAAGTGTCGACAGTACGCCGAAACATCTTTCTCCTTGCTCTTCGATACTTCGACGAGGGGCCACTGAGCTGACATAAATCCTCAAGGAACATAACTGGTCCGTACAGGACATAAATACCCAATTATGGGCCTCATAAAGGGGACGTTACTCATTTATTCTCATTTATACTCCGTTACCTCCAACGGTTGAAACGGTAAATCATTACTCATAACGGTCTATAACGGTCTAGGACCATAATAGCCCAATCAATAATCAAGCCCCCATAAAAGGGAGATCCGAATAGAAGGTAAGGGACAATTCCTAATTTCCAGATATCCTACATACACTCTACTGACTTAAGCATCGGAGAGTTCACGGGGTACAAACTCCCTATTGAACTTACTTGTTTTGCAGGTTGATCAGAGGCTAAGTGTGCTACCCGAAATATCACACATGCTCAGCGAAGTATCACACCCTGACACTTATACTTCGCCCCTCCGAAAAAGCCTTCTTAACGAGTCAAATTACAAATATCTCCGAGTTTCCGGCACTCTAAATTACCTTTTCATCCTTCCGACAGATTCGTGCAGAATCATATATATATATATATATATATATATATTGATTGGTTTGAACACTAATAATAATATTGACGAGGGATGGAGTGCTCTGCCAGGAATCACGAGGACCCTTATATATATATATATATTATTTTCACCATATCAATCCAAATTTTTAAAATAATTTTAAAATTATTTAAAATATAAAAATTTTACGTACTCTATTAATATAAAATTTTTTTAGAAAATATTTTTAAATTTATAGCATAATATTATATTAATATGAAAGTTAATCCACATGAGATTTTCCGTGAAAAGGAGTTAGATTTATTCATTTGGATAATTATGTTATAAAATTATTTTAATGTTTGAGAATGTCTTAAATAAAATATCTTTTCACACATTTAACTTTTGATAAAAGGTGAATTTAATTTTAAATAATTTTATATGTGATACATTAAATTATATATATTTTTTAAAATTTTAAATTTTTTTATTTAAAAAAAATGAAGGCTTTCTTCTTAATCCATCAAATATTTTTAAAATAACCCCAATTAAAGAAAATATAATTAAGTTAATTTGCTAAAAATATTTATAAATTTAGAGTTTAAAAAAAAAAAAAAAAGTTACAACATACGTTCACTAGATATAACTAAAAGAAAAATTTTAAAAAATATTTCAAGCAAAATAATTTAATTACTCTTACCTTTTATTTAACATCATCCACAATTTAAAAAAAAAAAAAAAAATTAGCGGCACCTAAGAACTCTATTTTAAAAAAAATAATAATGATAAAAATAAAAATAGTATTTTATGATTAAATTTGATAAAAATATAAATTTACTTGAGATGAATTCACAATTACTTTTTATTGAAAGAAAATATTTTAATTATTTATTCACACAATTGTATATATTTAAATCTTCAAATTTTAACTTCAATTATGTCATCCATAAATAAAAAAAAAAAAAAAACTTTCTTTTGCTTTCGGATGAGGCATGTATTTTCTGTAAAGTTCTATAGAAAAGAAACAAGAAGAATTAGAATTTTTCATGTTTTTTTTTCATATGTTAATGTGAATAACAAATTAAGAATAAAACATAACAGATAATAATGTAATCACTGTATTTTAATATTTTTTTTTTTAAAAAGAAAAGAAAAGTGAGTGTTATTAAATTTAACATTTATAACATTAAAACATCATAAAAAATATATATATATATATCTAAAATTAAATATTAATAATTAAAAAAATATTCATTTTTATTATAATCTTTTGTCTCTATTAAAAAAAATAAAAAATAAAACCAACAAACAACAGCTCTTATTCTTGTAAAAACAATTTTTTCTTAACAAATCTAATATATCATTTTATTTAAAAAAAATTAACCTTCTATTCTCATCTCTAATTATTTTCATACATTTATTTAATTATTTCTATCACTCAAAAAAATTTAGTAAAATATAAAAAAATATCTTTTTTATTTTATTTTACAAAAAAAATCTAACATTTGATAAATTTATTCAATAATTTTTATCACAGATCTAACTAAAAAATTAATAAAATATAAGAAATTTCAATCAAATTCTATTTTACCAAAAAAATAATAGATTTAACATTTAATAAATTTATTTAATAAATTTAATTAATAAATTTTTTTTTAAATAAATACTTAATATTAAAAAAAATGTATGAACATGTTAATACATATATATTATAAATTATTACAGTTAAAATATTCTTTTTATTAATATTTAGATAAGTGATTTGTAAAGACAATAATATTTATTTATTTCAATGCAAGTATATTTTTTTTAATAGATATTTGTAGAAAAATATATTATTTTTTCTAATAAATGTATATAGTAATTATTGTAAACGAACATATATATTTTTTTTTATATTTACACAAATATATTTCAGTTCTTATTATTAGATCTCTGCCTTCAAATTCTAGCAGAAGAAAGAAAGAATAACACAAAAACCCAATTAATTCATAAAAGAACTGCCGCCGTGAAACTCTTTTAAAGTTTAGAAACAGAGTTTTTAAAACAAAAGCATTACATAAAGAACCCTTTTTTATTTGCCATAAAAACAGACAATAAAGGCAATGAAATGAAAATAGTAGTCCTTGAAATATATGAATTTGCTGTACTTACCGGCAGGCAACCAAGCAATCACTGATCTGGAGGATAGACAGACAGCTTCAATGGAGCTTGCACTTGAAGCTTTGCAACCTGAAGTTTCCTGGAGGAATTAGCAAACACACTGTTGCAGCAGTAAATGTCAATCAGCTGTAATGTGGATATATTCACAAAATCAGATGGTATGGCATGAATCTTGGGACAATGCTTCAGATAAAGGTGTGACAATACTGGGAAATTACTTGCTGAAGCTTTCCAGGTAACCAAATCTGTCTTTCCAATATGCAAAACCTTAAGAGCACCAAAACCACCTGTTTTTTCTGTGTCCCAATACGTTCCTGTGAATGCATTGTCTTTCAATTTCAGCACCTCCAGTTTATCCAGCTTTGCTAATGTGGACATCAGTTCCCAATCCAGCATCGTGTTCTGGAGAGTCAGTCTCGTCAGCTTCCTAGGGAAACTGTTCTCACTGGGAAGGGATTCCATCTTTGCAGTCGTGTCATCGTTTATCAGCTTTAAGTACTCCAGAGATCCTAGTTTTGGAAGGAAATCGAACATATTGCCCTGACTGGTACTACTGGAATCCAAACTAGTAGCTAATTTTCCACAGACAACCAGTTTCTTCAGCTCTGGAGTTCTATCAAAGACTTCTTTCTTGCAACTTTCCGGGGAGATTGCAGCAAGTGTCTGCAGCTTTGTATTGGTGGAGAAAGGTTGACTAGCAGTTTTCAGCAAAAATGTGGATGCATTTGTCTCTAAATGCCTGAGTTGTGTCATCTTCCATATATCCGCTTTTAATTCAATCCTTCTGTGTGTTGTATGGAAAATTAAAGTCTCGAGATACCTAAGGTTGGAAACCTTGTCAGGAATAACTTTCAGTTCACAGCACATAGCAATGTACTTGAGAAGGAACAAGTAGTAGAGATCAGCAGGAAACCGAGTTAACTTGATTGATCTGATGTCCAAAACTCGAAGCAATTTGAAAGCTTTGGGGATGTCTGGTATGAGTTCTATAGGCAGAATGAAATCCTCCTTGGCAAAACTCAAGAACGAGCGAACAGATTTACCAGATGGTTTACTTTTGATGTATTCAAGAACATTGTAATTGATGCAAAGGCGACGATCATGATCTGCAGCCATGTTTCCTACTTTTATTTCTCTGAAAAGCTCTTCCTTAACACCCTGCACCTTGCAAAACTCGCGCAGGGTGTCATGGACACGGATCGTTTTCACCTGACCATTATACCTTCTCTGCTCCACCATTACTAGACTCCTGTCAACAAGCTCCTCCAGGTAATCCTCTGCCATTTCCTCTGAGGTTTCTTTACCATTAACTCTTGGCACAAATCCTTCAGACACCCATAATTGCAACAATGTCTTTGCAGGAATCTCAAAGTCTTCGCGGAAAACACCAAGGTAAAGAAAACAAGGTTTCAAGCGATAAGGTAAGTTCTTGAAACTCAATTGTATCACAGAATTCGCTTCCTCTGTTTCTGCAATGTTATATTTATCCACATTCTTAGCCACTTTCCTCCACCAATATCTTTCTTTTCGATGACTTACGAGAATACCTGCAACTACTACTATAGCAAGAGGGAGCCCCTCACATCTACCCAGAATATCAGTCTCATGAACTTCCAGTTCAGGTGGAAATGTGTCATTACCAAAAACCTTTTTTCGAAACAACTCCTGCTCTTCATGGTTAAGAAACCTTAATTTATAAGGTTCACAACCTTGTCTAGCATACTCAGCCAGATTCTTATGTCGGGTTGTTATCAATATCCTGCTGCGTTTAAGGTTGTTGGGAAAACATCTCTTGAGATCATTCCATGCATCTTGAGTCCAAACATCATCCAAAACTATCAAAAAGTTCCTTGTTGACAGATAGTTTCTGATTTCTTGCACCAAATCATCTTCGGACATCCTATTCATTTCATCAGTGGCAATCCCAAAAGATCGAAGAATCTTAAGGAAAACTTCCTTTGATTCATATTCTTGAGAAACTTCTATAAATGCACGTATGAAAAATTGATATGAAACAGTTGGATGCTTGAACACTTTCCTAGCTAAAGTACTTTTTCCTATCCCAAGCATTCCAAAAATTGACACAGTTTGTAGGTCTTCTGGTCCTACGTTAAGAAGTTTTATTACATCTTTCATTGCATCCTTAAATCCAACCATATCATCATCATCATTAACCGGAGACTGTTGACAGGAAAAGGGATATCAGAATTCAGAATCAGACAACCAAAATAATTCAAAAAATTCAAAAACAATATATAATGGTGATATTTTTACCTTTTTGATTCTCCGGTGATGGGTGCGGTCAACGACGTGCATGGCCTGAAATCCAAGGGTAATCTTGGAATTATAAAGTTTCTGAACTTCTTGCTTGATAGTATCCAGTTCCCTGCCAATATTGCGAAGCTCCATGGCATGGTCAAGAGCCAAAATCGCACCTCTAACCATACCTCGGGATTTGTGCTTCGAAGCTTTAGCTATGTAAGTTTCAATGGCATCTTCGGCTCTGTAAACCAATTTCCGAACATCTTTGGCCAATTTGTCCAAGAAATCGTCGTCGCTGTACTCTTCCGTTGACTTCTTCAGGAAGCTTTTGAGTACTTCCAGTTCATCGCATAATGACTTTGCGTTATCTTCAGCTCCGGCGATCAAATCCGCATTGTAACTCACGAATTCCTTTAGATTTTCCAGTAAAAAACCCACTGCTGTATCTGGAACACCCGACATATTCTCTCTCTCAGTTCTCTTTTTCTCTTTCCTTTCTTCTTTCTGTTTGGAAGTACGAATGAATGTATGGAAAGATGGTTGTGTAGAGAAATTAAATTAAACTTGCAAGTGGGAGAGTTGATGAGAGTAGCCCTTGAAGACTTCTCGGAAGTTTCACCGAGGTCGTTCCGACACGCGGAAGGAACGCGACGAACTACGCGTTTGATTAAACCTGTAGAATGGCGTAGAGGCCAATGATAAACTATTAAACTTACACAAATTTTTTTATTAACGAATATACAAATTCAAATTTTAAATTTCAAAGACATAAATTGTACTAATTTTAAAAGTTTAAGTTTTAGAATGCACCGTTTTAACCCAGATTTGTTTTCCTAAATAAGTTTTGATATGTAAGATTACACAACATTCTTCTTCAGAAAAACATCTGATGGAAAATTCATTATTTCAAAACAACACAAAGTGTGTAATATAGAGTAACACTAATTTGAAGTAAATTTACACATATAACCTTTAAAATTAAAATTAAAATTATTATTATTTAAAGGTAAGGTGGTCTTTTCTCCCTATACTAGATTAGATTAGATTAGATTAGATGTGTGTATATATATAGTATGAGTTGAAGAGATTGCCTAATGAATTTGGGGAGAATAAAAATTAAAGAACACTAACAAATTAAGTTCACAAAATATTTTAAGTACATGACGAGGATGAAAGTGAAACTCAGTCACTTGTTCTCAGACAGAAACAGGTAGTGGTGCTCCATTAATTTATACAGAACAAAACACCAAGGCGAAAAACATAAATAGAGAAATAGAGAAGTTCGATCAAGACCGTGTACAACCCTTTAATTAAGGAAAACAGGAAATTATCCTTAACAATCTAACATAAACCAAATGGGCAAGCGATCAGCACCTGGCAATTTGGAAAGCTGGATCGAAATGAGCAGAAAAAGATCATCAACCTTGCTGCTTTTATTACTTACTACTGCAGACACAACCTGAAAACACGTTTAACTAATAATCCTGAAAATGAATGAAAGCAAAGAGGGATCAGGTGACACTAATTACCTGTGATCACTGTTCTGGAGGGTAAATGGAGAGCTTCAGCTGGGTACTTTTGTTCTTCTTCTCCTCCAGGGTTGCATTCTCATTGTTGCCCTGGTTTTGTGCTTGAAGCATGGCTAGCACAAGTTTCCTGGCAGAGTTAGCCACGACAGAGTTGCAGCAGTAAATGTCAATGAGCTTGAGTGTGGCTATGTTGACAAGGTCGCTTGGGATAGTCTCCAGCTCAGCACAATGCCTGAAATAAAGTTGTTTCAACTGACGGAAATTATCTTTGGAAGCCTTCCAATGGATTAAATCTGTGTTTCCAACGTGCAGAACTTTAAGAGCAACAAAATTAGAACCAGTGCTTTCCGTGTCCCAAAACCGCCCCAAAAACGCATTTTCTTTCAACTTCAGCACTTCCAGTTGGTTCAGCTTTGCTAATGTCGGCATCCATGCCCAACTAAGCCTAGTGTTCTGAAGAGTCAGCCTTGTAATCCTTCGCGGAAAACTGCTGTCGCTGGGGAGACATTTCAAGGGACCCGAGTCATTTGCATTCAAGAGCTTGAGATTTTCGAGGAACGAGAGTTCTGTAAGAGAGTTGAAGAGATTATCCATATGAGGAGCTAATTCTCCTGAGATAGCCAGTTTCTTGAGCTGCTGAGCCCTTTTGAACACATCCAAGGTGCAGCATTCGGGTGCAATGGTGGTGAGCGTTTGCAGGTTTAAATTGTTGGTCAGGGGCTCCTTACTCTTGACCAGAGTAGTGGTTGTATTAGTGTGCAGATGCCTCAGCTGTTTCATCTTCCAAATGTCGGCTTTTACCTCAATGCTACGCTGTGTGGTATGGAATATGAGTGTCTGGAGGTACCTTAAATATGAGACTTTCTCAGGAATGATCTTCAGATCACTGAACATGGCGAAATACTTGAGAAGGAAGGCATAAAACAGTTCAGTAGGAAATCGAGTAAACTTGATGGATCTCACATCAAGAACTCTGAGCAATTTGAATGCCTTAGGGATCTCGGAGATGTACTCAAGCGGGAGAACAAAATCTTCCTTGGCGAAACTCACGAAGGAACGGACAAATTTGCCCGTACGCTTATTTGTACTCGTGATGTATTCCTTAACATGGGAATTTATGCATAGGCGACGATCCTCATCAGGAGATGCCGCTGTGGGATTCTCCTGGCCGTATTTGATTTCACGGAACAGCCCTTCTTCAAAGGCCTGAGTCTTGCAAAATTCACGCAAAGTGTCGTGGACACGAACTGTTTTAATGCTCCCGTTTAGCCTTCTCTTCTCCACCATCACTAGACTCCTGTCCACCAGCTGCTCCAAGTAGGTGGCTGCTTTGTCCTCCGAGGTTTCTGTTGTATCCCCTGGCTCTACAAATCCTTCCGACACCCACAATTGGTACAATGTCTTTGCCACAATCTCGGAGTCCTCACGGAAAACTCCCAGGTAAAGAAAACAGGGCTTTAACCGATAAGACAGGTGATTGAAGCTCATCTTTATGGCATAAGTGGCTCCTTTTGAAAGACTGTCAGCTCCCATTTTAGACACTTTTTCCCACCAGAAACTTTCCCGAGGATTACTCTGCAGGATACCTGCAACTACCACAATAGTCAACGGTAATCCTTTGCACATAGCCAAAATATTGATTTCATGTTCCAAGAGATCAGGTTGGTCTTTTTCATTAAACCCAAACACTCTCTTTCGCAGTAACTCTTTACTCTCATCTGATGTTAAAAATCTCAACGGGTAAGGTTTTATTCTCTCCGAACCTTGCCTAGCGTGTTGAGCCACGTCCATGTGTCGAGTAGTTATCAAGACTCGACTGCGTTTGTCATTTGGTGGGAAACAACCTTTGAGATGATCCCAAGCATCCTTTGTCCAAACATCGTCCAAAACAATCAAATAATTCCTTTTCGACAAATAGTCTTTGATGGATTCCTCTAAGTCGTATACATCCATTCTTTTCATATCCTCAGGACTCACATTCCCCAATTGACGTACGAGTTTCAGCAGCACTTCCTTTTTCTTGAAATCTTGTGAAACTTCTACGAATGCCCTTACAAAGAATTGAAATTCTACTTTTGGATCCTTAAACACCTGTCTCGCTAATGTTGTCTTTCCTAACCCAAACATACCAACAATCGACACCGTATGTAAGTCATCTTTTCCTTCTTTCAGATATTTCATTACATCCTCCATTGCATCCCTAAATCCAACCATGTCATCATCAACCGGGTGCTGTCCGAATTAACAAAAAAAAAAAAAATTCAATCCATCAAAATTGCATAACAGATCACTTCAAATTACATGAATAGAGCCTAGTTCAGACTCTATTTTACATGAATCAATCAGGTTCAATGAATTGAAACATGAATAGGAAGACTTGGACAGACAATTTATAATCATATATCAATTTAATTTTTGATTAATATGATAGGAAAAGGGGAAAAAACAGAATAGAAAAAAAAAGAAGTAAACATAAGATGGATCATAGGAAACTAAGAAAAGAGTATTGATTGTTTGGTTACCTTTCTAACAACGCCCTCAGATTTACCGGCCCCTTCGTCGTTGACTATTTTCATGACTTGAAGTCCATCTGTAAGCGCGACTTGGTAAACGTCTTTCACTTCATTAACGAGAGCATCGAGTTCCTTGCCAATATTACGGAGCTCCAAGACGTGATCAATGGCGTGAAACGCACCCCTAACCGCACCTCTGAATTTGTGCTTAGAGACGGTTGCGATGTAAGTTTCGATGGCGTCTTCGGCTCTATAGACCAATTTCCGGACCTTTTTAGCTAATTTGGAAAGGAAATCATCTTCGCTGTATCTCTGTTGAGTACACTTTGCGAGGAAGGCTTTGAGCATTTCAAGGTCATTGAAGAGTGCGTTGGCGTTGTCTTCTGCTCCACTAATCAGTTCCTTGTTTGTTAGCACGAAATCCCTCAGATTTTCTAACAGAAAATCCACAGCTGCATCTGGAACAGCTGCCATGATTCAATCAATGAATTCCCCAACTCTCACCACTGAAACTGTTTTTTGCACTCAGATCTAACAAGGAAAGAGAGAGAGAATGGGGGAAGACTCTGTTGGAGCTAATTGAAGTTACATAGGAAGCATCATCGAGTTGACCAGAGGAAGCCAAAAACCCCAAAGTCTTTTTTTTTTTTGTTTTTTTTTTTTTTTTTTTGCTTCATTTCAATAATCAATTGCAGAATTTTCATCCGGAATTAGTTCAATTAAAGATATAAGAGTTTCATGTAAATTTTAGTGATTAAAATTTGACCAAAAAAACTTTTTAATGTAATTTGAAATAAAATAAGAATATCGTATTTTAATATAAGGATTAAAAGGTTAATTTTTTATTAAAAAAAAGTAAAATAAATATCAATATTGTTTAGATATTTTAATTTTATAATATTTCAAATTTATATGAGTGTCAAATATACTACAATTTACCTTTCTTGAAAAGAAATAAATATATATATAATGAGTAGATTTTTTAGGAATTACCAAAAAGAAAAAAAAAAGGAAAAAAGATATTTTAGGATTCTTTTGTCATTATTTGATGTGTGAACAAGTGAGAAAAGTGAGAATTTATTCGACGTGGAAAGACAAATATTTATTCTACTTTTCTTTTCATACGTGCTTTTTTTTTTTTTTTGACTTAAATAGAACATTATTATATTAATAATACTAAACCAGAAGTGTACACGGTTACCAATTGTAACAAACCACAATTACACTAGCATATCCTATATTATCTACCAAAAGTACCTAGCAACACCGACTTTATGCGGTGGTTCTATGTTTTCATAGACTAACATATTTCTAAGATACTAAATTTCTAGCATGTCTTGCCGGAATATGTATTTCCGGTTGGATTGCATACTTTCATTCCTCACTCCCGAAAGTAGGTTCATTGTGACCCATTGTCGGGGATTCCCATGTCCAAAATTTATTCCAAGTGCGATGATACGAGTAGCTAAACCTGTTTGGCCAATGTGCAATTTCTTACCGCTTGAAGTGTTGGCTCCCAAAGCACGTATAGAATAATTCGGATGTGGTCGGATAAGTCATGTCCAAAATAGAACATTAGTCTTCATTCGATCGTGACATATTTGCTATAGTAGTAAGGAACCCCATTGTCGGAGGATTCCCATGTCCAAAATTTATTTCAAGTGCGACAATACAAGTAGTAGCCAAACCTATTTGGTCAATGTGCAATCTCTTATTGCGTGAAGTGTTGACTCCTAAAGCTCCCCACATATAGAACAACTAGGATTTGGTGAGTCATGTCCAAATAGAACATTAGTCTTCATTCGATCGTGACATATTTGCCATAGTAGTAAGGAACCCCATTGTCGGGGGATTCCCATGTCCAAATTTATTCCAAGTGCGACGATACAAGTAGTAGTCAAACCTATTTGGTCAATGTGCAGTCCCTTATCACGTGAAGTGTTGGCTCCCAAAGCTCCCCACATATAAAACAACTCGGATTTGGTGAGTCATGTCCAAATAGAACATTAGTCTTCATTCGATCGTGACATATTTGCCATAGTAGTAAGGAACCCCATTGTCGGGGAATTCCCATGTCCAAAATTTATTCGAAGTGCGACGATACAAGTAGTAGTCAAACCTATTTGGTCAATGTGCAGTCTCTTACTGCGTGAAGTGTTGACTCCTAAAGCTCCTCACATATAGAACAACTCGGATTTGGTCGGGTGAGTCATGTCCAAATAGAACATTAGTCTTCATTCGATCGTGACATATTTGCCATAGTAGTAAGGAACCCCATTGTCAGGGGATTCCCATGTCCAAAATTTATTCCAAGTGCGACTATACAAGTAGTAGCCAAACCTATTTGGTCAATGTGACTCCTTACCGCGTGAAGTGTTGGCTCCCAAAGCTCCCCACATATAGAACAACTCGGATTTAGTCGGATGAGTCATGTCCAAAATAGAACATTAGTCTTCATTCGATCGTGACATATTTGCCATAGTAGTAAGGAACCCCATTGTCGGGGAATTCCCATGTCCAAAATTTATTCCAAGTGCAACGATACAAGTAGTAGCCAAACCTATTTGGTCAATGTGCAGTCTCTTACTGCGTGAAGTGTTGACTCCTAAAGCTCCCCACATATAGAACAACTCGGATTTGGTGAGTCATGTCCAAATAGAACATTAGTCTTCATTCAATCGTGACATATTTGCCATAGTAGTAAGGAACCCCATTGTCGGGGGATTCCCATGTCCAAAATTATTCCAAGTGCGACAATACAAATAGCCAAGCCTGTTTGGCCAATGTGCAGTCCCTTATAGCGTGAAGTGTTGGCTCCCAAAGCTCCCCACATATAAAACAACTCGGATTTAGTCGGATGAGTCATGTCCAAATAGAACATTAGTCTTCATTCGATTGTGACATATTTGCCATAGTAGTAAGGAACCCCATTGTCGGGGGATTCTCATGTCCAAAATTTATTCCAAGTGCGACGATACAAGTAGTAGCCAAACCTATTTGGTCAATGTGCAGTCTCTTACTGCATGAAGTATTGACTCCTAAAGCTCCCCACATATAGAACAACTCGGATTTGGTCGGATGAGTCATGTCCAAAATAGAACATTAGTCTTCAATCGATCGTGACGTATTTGCCATAGCAGTAAAGAACCTCTGGTTGGTCCCTTCAACCTCCATAGCTTCTTCCAGAAAACCAGTATCATTCGTAGGTGTTACTTCCAAAAGTTCAAAGGTTGAACCAGTTGGAAACATTCCTTTTGTTCATAGCTTCCTCAAGCAGGAGAAGATCGTCAGCAAAAAAAATAAATGGGACAAATTCAGACCGATTCTACCTGTGCCACAAGTTTGCCTCTGATTCTTCTCACGGACTAAGTAATCTTCTAACCAAGGACCTCCATATATAGAATGAAAAGGTAAGGGAAAAAAAATCCCCTTCGCAAAGTCTTTTTCATATGTTTCTTAACAAACTAAAAGAAAAAAACAATATATATGGATTTATAATAAAAAAGATTGATTTATTTGGTCTCAAATAAATTTATGTTTAATACGTTAAATATATTTTTTTTAAATTTCTAAACTTTTTTAACTCAAGAACAATAAAGTTATTTTTCACGAATTTCGTCAAAATTTTTTAAAATTTTATGATTTAAATAGTTTGTTGAATAAAAATAAAGGTAATCCAATCATTTTATATGAAATGTATTTTTATTATTATTTTTTTTTACCATTTTAGGAATATTTTTTAAATGAGTATTACGATTTTTTTACTCTAAATTTGTAAAAAATTCATGTAAAGCGACTTAATTATTATTATTTTTTATTGGTTAGAATCATATTCAATATTAAAAAAAAATTTAATGAAATGTGTCAAAAAATACCTTAAATTTTTAAAGTAAAAATGTCTAGGACTTTAAAAGTGAGGAAAAAAATTTAAGACTTAACTTGCCAAACATAAATTTGTTTGAAATCAAATTCACTAATCTCTATATATTAATATTGAGATTTTATATTTGACAACATTAATATTTTCTTTTATTCTGTTATAAAAAAATTTAAGGGTTAAATATTAATAGATTTAATTTTAAATTAATTAATTTTGATAATATTAATTTTATTCTTTTCTTTTTAATTTTGGATTCTTAAATTTTGTTTTCTGGTTTTTCTTTCTAGAAATAATAATAAAAAAAGAAAGTAAAGAAATATTATTTAATTAGAGAGATGTCTTGATCCCAAATATATTTATATTTGACTAAGTCCTAAAATATATTTTTTTTCCTTTTTTTAAGCACGTTTTTATTAAGAAACGTAAGTTCTTTTTTATAATTTTCGTTAAATTTTTTTAAAATTGAACATTTTGTATGATTCTAACCAATAAAATGAATAATAATAAAGTCATTTTACATAAAATTCTAATTGATTTAATAAT
Source organism: Asclepias syriaca (assembly GCA_027405835.1). Lineage (NCBI taxonomy): Eukaryota > Viridiplantae > Streptophyta > Magnoliopsida > Gentianales > Apocynaceae > Asclepias > Asclepias syriaca. Next base: position 90,146 of record JAPHNG010000672.1, read on the forward strand.
ATATATTTTATGTAAAATAATTTAATTATTCTTTATTTTTATTTAACAAATTATATAAATCGTAAAAATTTTAAACTTTTTTTTTTAAATTAAAATTTAAAATATTAAATATAAATTTGTTTGAAAAAAACTCTTTATTTAATTATTTTAATTATTTTAAGAAACTAAGGGTCCTGGAACCAATAAAATGGCGGGAATAAAGAGGAAAAAACAAGGAATAGTTTTTAAGGTACGGCAAATATTATTTTAAAGTCAGGGATAAGGTTTTATCTGTCCCATGCATGGAGATTCATCTGTCTGTTCACATTCTTATAATACTATTTAATAGAGAGTAACAATAATTTTGGACTAAATTTACATATTTAACCTTTAATTTCAAATTATTATTATTTATGTTAAGGTTAATGTGGTCTTTACAATATATATATATCTCACTCTTTATATATATATATATATATATAAGATTTTAATTGCTAATGGTATTTTAGTAGTTTTAATATCATTTTAATGGTATAATTGTAATTATTGTAATTTTCTAATATTATTTGGTTTTATTTTTTTTTCTCTTCTATATACTTAATGTTTTAATTTTTATTTTTTTTTACTTTTCATTTACTATTTATTTATCTCAATTTATATTTATATATTTGTTTAAAAATACACATTTTATCTATTAAAAACATTTAAAGAATTTCTTTTTTCTCCTTTTCTACTTAAACTAAACTACATAGATGTAAGTTGAGCTAAATATAGTTTTATTAAAATTTATTCTAATACTTTTTATTGTCTGTAATTAATTTTATTTTTAACTTTATATATATATATAATTAAAATAAAATAAAAACGAGAAGAAATTATCTAATGAATTTGGGGACAAAAAAAAAAGAGCAATTCAGAACAATACCAAATTAAGTTGATCAAATATTTCAAGTACATGAGGAGGATGAAAGTGAAACTTAGTCACTTATTATCAGACAAAAACCAGTAGCAGTACTCCAACACAACAAAACATAAATAGAAGAAAACAGGAAATCAACCTTAACAATCGAATATAAAACAAAATGAGCAATGAGTGAACAATGATCATGTATTATTTGATAGAAATCAATTACCTGTGTGTAAATGGATCACTGATCTGGAGGGTAAACGTTGAGCTTCAGCTGGGTATTTTTGTTCTTGTTCTCATCGCTGTCCTGGTTTTGTGCTTGAAGCACGGTGAGCACAAGACTCCTGGCAGAGTTGACCACGCTAGAGTTGCAGCAGAAAATGTCAATGAGCTTGAGTGTGCCTAAGTTAACAAGGTCTTTTGGGATAGTCTCCAGCCTACTACAATGCTTGAAATAAAGTTGTTTCAACTGTCGGAAATTATCTTTGGAAGCCTTCCATTGGATTAAATCTGTGCTTCCAATGTACAGAACTTTAAGTGCAACAAAATTAGAACCAGTGGTTTCCATGTCCCAATACGCCCCCAAGAACGCATTCTCTTTCAACTTCAGCACTTCCAATTGGTTCAGTTTAGTCAATATCGGCATCCACCCCCAACTAAGCATGGTGTTCTGAAGAGTCAGCCTTGTAATCCTTCGCGGAAAACTGCTGTCACTGGGGAGACATTTCAGGGGACTTGACCCTTGTGCATTCAAGAGCTTAAGATTTTCGAGGAACGAGAGTTCTGTAAGAGAGTTGAAGAGATTATCCATGTGAGGAGCTAATTCTCCTGAGACAGCCAGTTTCTTGAGCTGCTGAGCCCTTTTGAACACATCCAAGGTGCAGCATTCAGGTGCAATGGTGGTGAGCGTTTGCAGGTTTAAATTGTTGGTCAGGGGCTCCTTACTCTTGACCAGAGTAGTGGATGCATTAGTTTGCAGATGCCTCAGCTGTTTCATCTTCCAAATGTCGGCTTTTATGTCAATGCTACGCTGTGTGGTTTGGAATACGAGTGTCTGGAGGTACCTTAAATACGAGACTTTCTCAGGAATGGTCTTCAGATCACTAAACATGGCGAAATACTTGAGAAGGAAGGCATAAAACAGTTCAGTAGGAAATCGAGTAAACATGATGGATCTAACATCAAGAACTCTAAGCAACTTGAATGCCTTAGGGATCTCAGAGATGTACTCAAGCGGGAGTGGGACAGCAGACTCTTCTTGCCTGGCAAAACTCAAGAAAGAACGGACGAATTTGCCCGTTCGCTTATTTCTACTAGTGATATATTCCTTAACATGGGAATTTATGCATAGGCGACGATCATCATCAGGAGATGCCCCTGTCGGATTCTCCTGGCCGTATTTGATTTCACGGAACAGCCCTTCTACAACGGCCTGAGTCTTGCAAAATTCACGCAAAGCGTCGTGGACACGAACTGTTTTAATGCTCCCGTTTAGCCTTCTCTTCTCCACCATCACTAGACTCCTGTCCACCAGCTGCTCCAAGTATGTGGCTGCTTTGTCCTCCGAGGTTTCTTTCGTGTCCCCGGGCTCCACAAATCCTTCCGACACCCACAGTTGGTATAATGTCTTTGCCACAATCTCGGAGTCCTCACGGAAAACTCCAAGGTAAAGAAAACAGGGCTTTAACCGATAAGATAAGTGATTGAAGCTCATCTTTATAGAAGAAGTGGCTCCTTTTGAAAAATCATCAAATCCCATTTTAGACACTTTCTCCCACCAGAAACTTTCACGAGGTTTACTCTGCAGGATACCTGCGACCACCACAATAGTCAATGGTAATCCTTTGCACATAGCCAAAATATTGATTTCATGTTCCAAGAGATCAGGTTGGTCTTTTTCATTAAACCCAAACACTCTCTTCCGCAGCAACTCTTTACTCTCATCTGATGTTAAAAATCTCAACGCGTAAGGTTTTATTCTCTCCGAACCTTGCCTAGCGTGTTGAGCCACGTCCAAGTTTCGAGTAGTTATCAAGACTCGACTGCGTTTGTCATTCGGTGGGAAACAACCTTTGAGATGATCCCAAGCATCCGTTGTCCAAACATCGTCCAAAACAATCAAATAGTTCCTTTTGGACAAATAGTCTTTGATGGAATCCTCTAAGTCGTTTGCATCCATTCTGTTCATATCCTCATC
>JAPHNG010000673.1:0-71412 GCA_027405835.1 Asclepias syriaca
AACATTTAAATGAATCATATATAATGAAAGTAACGTTTTAAAGTTGATCAAATTTAAGTCATATTTGGTTTTAATTTCAATGCAAATAATGCACTTGAATCTTGAAATAAGAAGTTATTTGGTTAGTTTTTCAACATGTAAGGCACAAAAGTAGTTAAATCACATTACAATGAATCTAATATAACGAATGTAACACTTCAAGGTTCATCAAATTTAGGTCAAATTTGGTTTGAATTTCACCGCGAGTAATTCACCTGAATCTTGAAATAAGAAGTTATTTGGTTACTTTTTCAACATGTAAATGTAACGCTTCAAAGTTCATTAAATTTAGGTCAAATTTGGTTTGAATTTCAACGTAAGTAATTCACTTGAATATTGAAATAAAAAGTTATTTGGTTAGTTTTTCAACATGTAAGGCACAAAAGTAGTTAAATCACATTAAAATGAATCTAATATAACGAATGTAACGCTTCAAAGTTCATCAAATTTAAGTCAAATTATGTTTGAAATTGAACGCAGTTTCATTCACCTAAATCTTGGAATAACAAGTTATTTGGTTACTTTTTCGATATGTAAGGCACAAAAGTAGTTAAATAACATTTAAATGTATCAAATATAATGAATGTAACGTTTTAAAGTTGATCAAATTTAAGTCAAATTTGGTTTTAATTTCAACGCAAGTAATGCATTTGAATTTTGAAATAAGAAGTTATTTGGTTTCTTTTTCAACATGTAAGGCACAAAACTAGATTAATCACATTACAATGAATCTAATATAACGAATGTAACGCTTCAAAGTTCATCAAATTTAGGTCAAATTTGGTTATAATTTCAACGCAAGTAATTCACTTGAATCTTGAAATAAAAGTTATTTGGTTACCTTTTCAACCTGTAAGGTACAAAAGTAGTTAACTCACATTACAATGAATCTAATATAGCGAATGTAACGCTTCAAAGTTCATCAAATTATGTCAAATTTGGTTTGAATTTCAACGCAAGTAACTCACTTGAATCTTGAATAATAAGTTATTTGGTTACTTTTTAAACATATAAGGCACAAAAGTTGTTAAATCACATTACAATGAATCTAAAATAACGAATATAACGTTTCAAATTTCATCAAATTTAAGTCAAATGATGTTTGAAATTCAACGCAATTTCATTCACCTAATCTTGAAATAACAAGTAATTTGGTTACTTTTTCGACATGTAAGGCGCAAAATTAGTTAAATAACATTTAAATGAATCAAATATAATGAATGTAACGTTTTAAAGTTGATCAAATTTAAGTCATATTTTGTTTTAATTTCAACGCAAGTAATGCACTTGAATCTTGAAATAAAAAGTTATTTGGTTACTTTTTCAACTTGTAAGGCACAAAAGTAGTTAAATCACATTACAATGAATCTAATATAACAAATGTAACGCTTCAAAGTTCATCAAATTTAGGTCAAATTTGGTTTGTATTTCAACGCAAGTAATGCACTTGAATCTTGAAATAAGAAGTTATTTGGTTACTTTTTCAACATGTATGGAACAAAAGTATTTAAAAAACATTTAAATGAGTCAAATATAATGAATGTAACGTTTTAAAGTTGATAAAATTTAAGTCATATTTGGATTTAATTTCAACGCAAGTAATGCACTTAAATCTTGAAATAAGAAGTTATTTGTTTTCAACAAGTAAGGCACAAAAGTAGTTAAATCACATTACAATGAAGCAAATATAAGAAATGTAACGCTTCAAAGTTCATCAAATTTAGGTCAAAATTGGTTTCAATTTCAACGCAAGTAATGCACTTGAATCTTGAAATAAGAAGTTATTTGGTTACTTTTTCAACATGTAAGACACAAAAGCAGTTAAATCACATTACAATGAATCTAATATAACGAATGTAACGCTTCAAAGTTCATCAAATTTAGGTCAAATTTGGTTTGAATTTCAACGCAAGTAATTCACTTGAATCTTGAAATAAGAAGTTATTTGGTTACTTTTTCAACATGTAAGGCACAAAAGTAGTTAAATCACATTACAATGAAGCTAATATAACAAATGTAACAATTCAAAGTTCATCAAATTTAGGTCAAATTTGGTTTCAGTTTCAACGCAAGTAATGCACTTGAATCTTGAAATAAGAAGTTATTTGGTTACTTTTTCAACATGTAAGGCACAAAAGCTGTTAAATCACATTACAATGAATCTAATATAACTAATGTAACGCTTCAAAGTTCATCAAATTTATGTCAAATTATGTTTGAAATTCAACGCAATTTCATTCACCTAAATCTTGAAATAACAAGTTGTTTGGTTACTTATTCAACATGTAAGGCACAAAAGTAGTTAAATAACATTTAAATGAATCATATATAATGAAAGTAACGTTTTAAAGTTGATCAAATTTAACTCATATTTTGTTTTAATTTCAATGCAAGTAATGCACTTGAATCTTGAAATAAGAAGTTATTTGGTTAGTTTTACAACATGTAATTGTAACGCTTCAAAGTTCATCAAATTTATGTCAAAGTTTGTTTGAATTTCAACGCAAGTAATTCACTTGAATCTTGAAATAAAAAGTTATTTGGTTAATTTTTCAACATGTAAGACACAAAAGCAGTTAAATCACATTACAATGAATCTAATATAACGAATGTAACGCTTCAAAGTTCATCAAATTTAGGTCAAATTTGGTTTGAATTTCAACGCAAGTAATTCACTTGAATCTTGAAATAAAAGTTATTTGGTTACTTTTTCAACATGTAAGTCACAAAAGCAGTTAAATCACATTACAATGAATCTAATATAACTAATGTAACGCTTCAAAGTTCATCAAATTTATGTCAAATTATGTTTGAAATTCAACGCAATTTCATTCACCTAAATCTTGAAATAACAAGTTGTTTGGTTACTTTTTCAACATGTAAGGCACAAAAGTAGTTAAATAACATTTAAATGAATCATATATAATGAAAGTAACGTTTTAAAGTTGATCAAATTTAACTCATATTTTGTTTTAATTTCAATGCAAGTAATGCACTTGAATCTTGAAATAAGAAGTTATTTGGTTAGTTTTTCAACATGTAATTGTAACGCTTCAAAGTTCATCAAATTTATGTCAAAGTTTGTTTGAATTTCAACGCAAGTAATTCACTTGAATCTTGAAATAAAAAGTTATTTGGTTAATTTTTCAACATGTAAGGCACAAAAGTAGTTAAATCACATTACAATGAATCTAATATAACAAATGTAACGCTTGAAAGTTCATCAAATTTAGGTCAAATTTGGTTTGTATTTCAACGCAAGTAATGCACTTGAATCTTGAAATAAGAAGTTATTTGGTTACTTTTTCAACATGTAAGGCACAAAAGTAGTTAAATAACATTTAAATGAATGAAATATAATGAATGTAACGTTTTAAAGTTGATCAAATTTAAGTCATATTTGGTTTTAATTTCAACGCAAGTAATGCACTTGGATCTTGAAATAAGAAGTTATTTGGTTAGTTTTTCAACATGTAAGGCACAAAAGTAGTTAAATCACATTACAATGAAGCTAATATAACAAATGTAACAATTCAAAGTTCATCAAATTTAGGTCAAATTTGGTTTCAATTTCAACGCAAGTAATGCACTTGAATCTTGAAATAAGAAGTTATTTGGTTACTTTTTCAACATGTAAGGCACAAAAGCAGTTAAATCACATTACAATGAATCTAATATAACTAATGTAACAATTCAAAGTTCATCAAATTTAGGTCAAATTTGGTTTCAATTTCAACGCAAGTAATGCACTTGAATCTTGAAATAAGAAGTTATTTGGTTACTTTTTCAACATGTAAGGCACAAAAGCAGTTAAATCACATTACAATGAATCTAATATAACTAATGTAACGCTTCAAAGTTCATCAAATTTATGTCAAATTATGTTTGAAATTCAACGCAATTTCATTCACCTAAATCTTGAAATAACAAGTTGTTTGGTTACTTTTTCAACATGTAAGGCACAAAAGTAGTTAAATAACATTTAAATGAATCATATAATAAAGTAACGTTTTAAAGTTGATCAAATTTAAGTCATATTTTGTTTTAATTTCAATGCAAGTAATGCACTTGAATCTTGAAATAAGAAGTTATTTGGTTAGTTTTTTAACATGTAAGGCACAAAAGCAGTTAAATCACATTACAATGAATCTAATATAACTAATGTAACGCTTCAAAGTTCATCAAATTTATGTCAAATTATGTTTCAAATTCAACGCAATTTCATTCACCTAAATCTTGAAATAACAAGTTGTTTGGTTACTTTTTCAACATGTAAGGCACAAAAGTAGTTATATAACATTTAAATGAATCATATATAATGAAAGTAACGTTTTAAAGTAGATCAAATTTAAGTCATATTTGGTTTTAATTTCAATGCAAATAATGCACTTGAATCTTGAAATAAGAAGTTATTTGGTTAGTTTTTCAACATGTAAGGCACAAAAGTAGTTAAATCACATTACAATGAAGCTAATATAACAAATGTAAGGCTTCAAAGTTCATCAAATTTAGGTCAAATTTGGTTTCAATTTCAATGCAAGTAATGCACTTGAATCTTGAAATAAGAAGTTATTTGGTTACTTTTTCAACATGTAAGGCACAAAAGTAGTTAAATAACATTTAAATGAATCATATATAATGAAAGTAACGTTTTAAAGTTGATCAAATTTAAGTCATATTTGGTTTTAATTTCAATGCAAATAATGCACTTGAATCTTGAAATAAGAAGTTATTTGGTTAGTTTTTCAACATGTAAGGCACAAAAGTAGTTAAATCACATTACAATGAATCTAATATAACGAATGTAACACTTCAAGGTTCATCAAATTTAGGTCAAATTTGGTTTGAATTTCACCGCGAGTAATTCACCTGAATCTTGAAATAAGAAGTTATTTGGTTACTTTTTCAACATGTAAATGTAACGCTTCAAAGTTCATTAAATTTAGGTCAAATTTGGTTTGAATTTCAACGTAAGTAATTCACTTGAATATTGAATAAAAAGTTATTTGGTTAGTTTTTCAACATGTAAGGCACAAAAGTAGTTAAATCACATTAAAATGAATCTAATATAACGAATGTAACGCTTCAAAGTTCATCAAATTTAAGTCAAATTATGTTTGAAATTCAACGCAGTTTCATTCACCTAAATCTTGGAATAACAAGTTATTTGGTTACTTTTTCGATATGTAAGGCACAAAAGTAGTTAAATAACATTTAAATGTATCAAATATAATGAATGTAACGTTTTAAAGTTGATCAAATTTAAGTCAAATTTGGTTTTAATTTCAACGCAAGTAATGCATTTGAATTTTGAAATAAGAAGTTATTTGGTTTCTTTTTCAACATGTAAGGCACAAAACTAGATTAATCACATTACAATGAATCTAATATAACGAATGTAACGCTTCAAAGTTCATCAAATTTAGGTCAAATTTGGTTATAATTTCAACGCAAGTAATTCACTTGAATCTTGAAATAAAAGTTATTTGGTTACCTTTTCAACCTGTAAGGTACAAAAGTAGTTAAATCACATTACAATGAATCTAATATAGCGAATGTAACGCTTCAAAGTTCATCAAATTTATGTCAAATTTGGTTTGAATTTCAACGCAAGTAACTCACTTGAATCTTGAAATAATAAGTTATTTGGTTACTTTTTAAACATATAAGGCACAAAAGTTGTTAAATCACATTACAATGAATCTAAAATAACGAATATAACGTTTCAAATTTCATCAAATTTAAGTCAAATGATGTTTGAAATTCAACGCAATTTCATTCACCTAAATCTTGAAATAACAAGTAATTTGGTTACTTTTTCGACATGTAAGGCGCAAAATTAGTTAAATAACATTTAAATGAATCAAATATAATGAATGTAACGTTTTAAAGTTGATCAAATTTAAGTCATATTTGGTTTTAATTTCAACGCAAGTAATGCACTTGAATCTTGAAATAAAAAGTTATTTGGTTACTTTTTCAACTTGTAAGGCACAAAAGTAGTTAAATCACATTACAATGAATCTAATATAACAAATGTAACGCTTCAAAGTTCATCAAATTTAGGTCAAATTTGGTTTGTATTTCAACGCAAGTAATGCACTTGAATCTTGAAATAAGAAGTTATTTGGTTACTTTTTCAACATGTAAGGAACAAAAGTATTTAAAAAACATTTAAATGAGTCAAATATAATGAATGTAACGTTTTAAAGTTGATAAAATTTAAGTCATATTTGGTTTTAATTTCAACGCAAGTAATGCACTTGAATCTTGAAATAAGAAGTTATTTGTTTTCAACAAGTAAGGCACAAAAGTAGTTAAATCACATTACAATGAAGCAAATATAACAAATGTAACGCTTCAAAGTTCATCAAATTTAGGTCAAATTTGGTTTCAATTTCAACGCAAGTAATGCACTTGAATCTTGAAATAAGAAGTTATTTGGTTACTTTTTCAACATGTAAGACACAAAAGCAGTTAAATCACATTACAATGAATCTAATATAACGAATGTAACGCTTCAAAGTTCATCAAATTTAGGTCAAATTTGGTTTGAATTTCAACGCAAGTAATTCACTTGAATCTTGAAATAAGAAGTTATTTGGTTACTTTTTCAACATGTAAATGTAACGCTTCAAAGTTCATTAAATTTAGGTCAAATTTGGTTTGAATTTCAACGTAAGTAATTCACTTGAATATTGAAATAAAAAGTTATTTGGTTACTTTTTCAACATGTAAGGCACAAAAGTAGTTAAATCACATTAAAATGAATCTAATATAACAAATGTAACGCTTCAAAGTTCATCAAATTTAAGTCAAATTATGTTTGAAATTCAACGCAGTTTCATTCACCTAAATCTTGGAATAACAAGTTATTTGGTTACTTTTTCGATATGTAAGGCACAAAAGTAGTTAAATAACATTTAAATGTATCAAATATAATGAATGTAACGTTTTAAAGTTGATCAAATTTAAGTCAAATTTGGTTTTAATTTCAACGCAAGTAATGCATTTGAATTTTGAAATAAGAAGTTATTTGGTTTCTTTTTCAACATGTAAGGCACAAAACTAGATTAATCACATTACAATGAATCTAATATAACGAATGTAACGCTTCAAAGTTCATCAAATTTAGGTCAAATTTGGTTATAATTTCAACGCAAGTAATTCACTTGAATATTGAAATAAGAAGTTAATTTGGTTACTTTTTCAACATGTAAATGTAACGCTTCAAAGTTCATTAAATTTAGGTCAAATTTGGTTTGAATTTCAACGCAAGTAATTCACTTGAATCTTGAAATAAAAAGTTCTTTGGTTACTTTTTCAACATGTAAGGCACAAAAGTAGTTAAATCACATTAAAATGAATCTAATATAACGAATGTAACGCTTCAAAGTTCATCAAATTTAAGTCAAATTTGGTTTCAATTTCAACGCAAGTAATGCACTTGAATCTTGAAATAAGAAGTTATTTGGTTACTTTTTCAACATATAAGGCACAAAAGTAGTTAAATAACATTACAATGAATCTAATATAACTAATGTAACGCTTCAAAGCTCATCAAATTTAGGTCAAATTTGGTTTGAATTTCAACGCAAGTAATTCACTTGAATCTTGAAATAAGAAGTTATTTGGTTACTTTTTAAACATGTAAGGCACAAAAGTAGTTAAATCACATTACAATGAATCTAATATAACTAATGTAACGCTTCAAAGTTCATCAAATTTATGTCAAATTATGTTTCAATTCAACGCAATTTCATTCACCTAAATCTTGAAATAACAAGTTGTTTGGTTACTTTTTCAACATGTAAGGCACAAAAGTAGTTATATAACATTTAAATGAATCATATATAATGAAAGTAACATTTTAAAGTAGATCAAATTTAAGTCATATTTGGTTTTAATTTCAATGCAAATAATGCACTTGAATCTTGAAATAAGAAGTTATTTGGTTAGTTTTTCACATGTAAGGCACAAAAGTAGTTAAATCACATTACAATGAAGCTAATATAACAAATGTAAGGCTTCAAGTTCATCAAATTTAGGTCAAATTTGGTTTCAATTTCAATGCAAGTAATGCACTTGAATCTTGAAATAAGAAGTTATTTGGTTACTTTTTCAGCATGTAAGGCACAAAAGTAGTTAAATAACATTTAAATGAATCATATATAATGAAAGTAACGTTTTAAAGTTGATCAAATTTAAGTCATATTTGGTTTTAATTTCAATGCAAATAATGCACTTGAATCTTGAAATAAGAAGTTATTTGGTTAGTTTTTCAACATGTAAGGCACAAAAGTAGTTAAATCACATTACAATGAATCTAATATAACGAATGTAACACTTCAAGGTTCATCAAATTTAGGTCAAATTTGGTTTGAATTTCACCGCGAGTAATTCACCTGAATCTTGAAATAAGAAGTTATTTGGTTACTTTTTCAACATGTAAATGTAACGCTTCAAAGTTCATTAAATTTAGGTCAAATTTAGTTTGAATTTCAACGTAAGTAATTCACTTGAATATTGAAATAAAAAGTTATTTGGTTAGTTTTTCAACATGTAAGGCACAAAAGTAGTTAAATCACATTAAAATGAATCTAATATAACGAATGTAACGCTTCAAAGTTCATCAAATTTAAGTCAAATTATGTTTGAAATTCAACGCAGTTTCATTCACCTAAATCTTGGAATAACAAGTTATTTGGTTACTTTTTCGATATGTAAGGCACAAAGTAGTTAATAACATTTAAATGTATCAAATATAATGAATGTAACGTTTTAAAGTTGATCAAATTTAAGTCAAATTTGGTTTTAATTTCAACGCAAGTAATGCATTTGAATTTTGAAATAAAAAGTTATTTGGTTTCTTTTTCAACATGTAAGGCACAAAACTAGATTAATCACATTACAATGAATCTAATAAACGAATGTAACGCTTCAAAGTTCATCAAATTTAGGTCAAATTTGGTTATAATTCAACGCAAGTAATTCACTTGAATCTTGAAATAAAAGTTATTTGGTTACCTTTTCAACCTGTAAGGTACAAAAGTAGTTAAATCACATTACAATGAATCTAATATAGCGAATGTAACGCTTCAAAGTTCATCAAATTTATGTCAAATTTGGTTTGAATTTCAACGCAAGTAACTCACTTGAATCTTGAAATAATAAGTTATTTGGTTACTTTTTAAACATATAAGGCACAAAAGTTGTTAAATCACATTACAATGAATCTAAAATAACGAATATAACGTTTCAAATTTCATCAAATTTAAGTCAAATGATGTTTGAAATTCAACGCAATTTCATTCACCTAAATCTTGAAATAACAAGTAATTTGGTTACTTTTTCGACATGTAAGGCGCAAAATTAGTTAAATAGCATTTAAATGAATCAAATAATGAATGTAACGTTTTAAAGTTGATCAAATTTAAGTCATATTTGGTTTTAATTTCAACGCAAGTAATGCACTTGAATCTTGAAATAAAAAGTTATTTGGTTACTTTTTCAACTTGTAATGCACAAAAGTAGTTAAATCACATTACAATGAATCTAATATAACAAATGTAACGCTTCAAAGTTCATCAAATTTAGGTCAAATTTGGTTTGTATTTCAACGCAAGTAATGCACTTGAATCTTGAAATAAGAAGTTATTTGGTTACTTTTTCAACATGTAAGGAACAAAAGTATTTAAAAAACATTTAAATGAGTCAAATATAATGAATGTAACGTTTTAAAGTTGATAAAATTTAAGTCATATTTGGTTTTAATTTCAACGCAAGTAATGCACTTGAATCTTGAAATAAGAAGTTATTTGTTTTCAACAAGTAAGGCACAAAAGTAGTTAAATCACATTACAATGAAGCAAATATAACAAATGTAACGCTTCAAAGTTCATCAAATTTAGGTCAAAATTGGTTTCAATTTCAACGCAAGTAATGCACTTGAATCTTGAAATAAGAAGTTATTTGGTTACTTTTTCAACATGTAAGACACAAAAGCAGTTAAATCACATTACAATGAATCTAATATAACGAATGTAACGCTTCAAACTTCATCAAATTTAGGTCAAATTTGGTTTGAATTTCAACGCAAGTAATTCACTTGAATCTTGAAATAAGAAGTTATTTGGTTACTTTTTCAACATGTAAGGCACAAAAGTAGTTAAATCACATTACAATGAAGCTAATATAACAAATGTAACAATTCAAAGTTCATCAAATTTAGGTCAAATTTGGTTTCAATTTCAACGCAAGTAATGCACTTGAATCTTGAAATAAGAAGTTATTTGGTTACTTTTTCAACATGTAAGGCACAAAAGCTGTTAAATCACATTACAATGAATCTAATATAACTAATGTAACGCTTCAAAGTTCATCAAATTTATGTCAAATTATGTTTGAAATTCAACGCAATTTCATTCACCTAAATCTTGAAATAACAAGTTGTTTGGTTACTTTTTCAACATGTAAGGCACAAAAGTAGTTAAATAACATTTAAATGAATCATATATAATGAAAGTAACGTTTTAAAGTTGATCAAATTTAACTCATATTTTGTTTTAATTTCAATGCAAGTAATGCACTTGAATCTTGAAATAAGAAGTTATTTGGTTAGTTTTTCAACATGTAATCGTAACGCTTCAAAGTTCATCAAATTTATGTCAAAGTTTGTTTGAATTTCAACGCAAGTAATTCACTTGAATCTTGAAATAAAAAGTTATTAGTTAATTTTTCAACATGTAAGGCACAAAAGTAGTTAAATCACATTACAATGAATCTAGTATAACAAATGTAACGCTTGAAAGTTCATCAAATTTAGGTCAAATTTGGTTTGTATTTCAACGCAAGTAATGCACTTGAATCTTGAAATAAGAAGTTATTTGGTTAGTTTTTCAACATGTAAGGCACAAAAGTAGTTAAATAACATTTAAATGAATGAAATATAATGAATGTAACGTTTTAAAGTTGATCAAATTTAAGTCATATTTGGTTTTAATTTCAACGCAAGTAATGCACTTGGATCTTGAAATAAGAAGTTATTTGGTTAGTTTTTCAACATGTAAGGCACAAAAGTAGTTAAATCACATTACAATGAAGTTAATATAACAAATGTAACAATTCAAAGTTCATCAAATTTAGGTCAAATTTGGTTTCAATTTCAACGCAAGTAATGCACTTGAATCTTGAAATAACAAGTTATTTGGTTACTTTTTCAACATGTAAGGCACAAAAGCAGTTAAATCACATTACAATGAATCTAATATAACTAATGTAACAATTCAAAGTTCATCAAATTTAGGTCAAATTTGGTTTCAATTTCAACGCAAGTAATGCACTTGAATCTTGAAATAAGAAGTTATTTGGTTACTTTTTCAACATGTAAGGCACAAAAGCAGTTAAATCACATTACAATGAATCTAATATAACTAATGTAACGCTTCAAAGTTCATCAAATTTATGTCAAATTATGTTTGAAATTCAACGCAATTTCATTCACCTAAATCTTGAAATAACAAGTTGTTTGGTTACTTTTTCAACATGTAAGGCACAAAAGTAGTTAAATAACATTTAAATGAACAATATATAATGAAAGTAACGTTTTAAAGTTGATCAAATTTAAGTCATATTTGTTTTTAATTTCAATGCAAGTAGTATGCACTTGAATCTGAAATAAGAAGTTATTGGTTAGTTTTTAACATGTAAGGCAAAAGCAGTTAAATCACATTACAATGATCTAATATAACTAATGTAATGCTTCAAAGTTCATCAAATTTATGTCAAATTATGTTTCAAATTCAACGCAATTTCATTCACCTAAATCTTGAAATAACAAGTGTTTGGTTACTTTTCAACATGTAAGGCACAAAATAGTTATATAACATTTAAATGAATCATATATAATGAAAGTAACGTTTTAAAGTAGATCAAATTTAAGTCATATTTGGTTTTAATTTCAATGCAAATAATGCACTTGAATCTTGAAATAAGAAGTTATTTGGTTAGTTTTTCAACATGTAAGGCACAAAAGTAGTTAAATAACATTTAAATGAATGAAATATAATGAATGTAACGTTTTAAAGTTGATCAAATTTAAGTCAATTTGGTTAATTTCAACGCAAGTAATGCACTTGGATCTTGAAATAAGAAGTTATTTGGTTAGTTTTTCAACATGTAAGGCACAAAAGTAGTTAAATCACATTACAATGAAGCTAATATAACAAATGTAACAATTCAAAGTTCATCAAATTTAGGTCAAATTGGTTTCAATTTCAACGCAAGTAATGCACTTGAATCTTGAAAAAGAATTTATTTGGTTACTTTTTCAACATGTAAGGCACAAAAGCAGTTAAATCACATTACAATGAATCAAATAACTAATGTAACAATTCAAAGTTAATCAAATTTAGGTCAAATTTGGTTCAATTTCAACAGTAAGTAATGCACTTGAATCTTGAAATAAGAAGTTATTTGGTACTTTTTCCACATGAAGGCACAAAAGCAGTTAAATCACATTACAATGAATCTAATATAACTATTGTAACGCTTCAAGTTCATCAAATTTATGTCAAATTATGTTTGAAATTCAACGCAATTTCATTCACCTAAATCTTGAAATAACAAGTTGTTTGGTTACTTTTTCAACAGTAAGGCACAAAAGTAGTTAAATAACATTTAAATGAATCATAATAATGAAATAACGTTTTTAAAGTTGATCAAATTTAAGTCATATTTTGTTTTAATTTCAATGCAAGTAATGCACTTGAATCTTGAAATAAGAAGTTATTTGGTTAGTTTTTTAACATGTAAGGCACAAAAGCAGTTAAATCACATTACAATGAATCTAATATAACTAAGTAACGCTTCAAAGTTCATCAAATTTATGTCAAATTATGTTTCAAATTCAACGCAATTTCATTCACCTAATCTTGAAATAACAAGTTGTTGGTTACTTTTTCAACATGTAAGGCAACAAAAGTAGTTATATAAATTTAATGAATATATATAATGAAAGTAACGTTTTAAAGTAGATCAAATTTAAGTCATATTTGGTTTTAATTTCAATGCAAATAATGCACTTGAATCTTGAAATAAGAAGTTTTTGGTTAGTTTTTCAACATGTAAGGCAGAAAAGAAAAGTAGTTAAATCACATTACAATGAAGCTAATATAACAAATGTAAGGCTTCAAAGTTCATCAAATTTAGGTCAAATTTGGTTCAATTTCAATGCAAGTAATGCACTTGATCTTGAAATAAGAAGTTTTGGTTACTTTTTCAACAGTAAGGCACAAGTAGTAAATAACATTTAAATGAATCATATATAATGAAAGTAACGTTTTAAAGTTGATCAAATTTATGTCATATTGGTTTTAATTTCATGCAAATAATGCACTTGAATCTTGAAATAAGAAGTTATTGGTTAGTTTTTCAACATGTAAGGACAAAAGTAGTTAAATCACATTACAATGAATCTAATATAACGAATGTAACACTTCAAGGTTCATCAATTTAGGTCAATTTGGTTTGAATTTCACGCGAGTAATTCACCTGAATCTTGAAATAAGAAGTTATTTGGTTACTTTTTCAACATGTAAATGTAACGCTTCAAAGTTCATTAAATTTAGGTCAAATTTGGTTTGAATTTCAACGTAAGTAATTCACTTGAATATTGAAATAAAAAGTTATTTGGTTAGTTTTCAACATGTAAGGCACAAAGTAGTTAAATCACATTAAAATGAATCTAATATAACTAATGTAACGCTTCAAAGTTCATCAAATTTAAGTCAAATTATGTTTGAAATTCAACGCAGTTCATTCACTAATCTTGGAATAACAGTTATTTGGTTACTTTTCGATATGTAAGGCACAAAAGTAGTTAAATAACATTTAAATGTATCAAATATAATGAATGTAACGTTTTAAAGTTGATCAAATTTAAGCCAAATTTGGTTTTAATTTCAACGCAAGTAATGCATTTGAATTTTGAAATAAGAAGTTATTTGGTTTCTTTTTCAACATGTAAGGCACAAAACTAGATTAATCACATTACAATGAATCTAATATAACGAATGTAACGCTTCAAAGTTCATCAAATTTAGGTCAAATTTGGTTATAATTTCAACGCAAGTAATTCACTTGAATCTTGAAATAAAAGTTATTTGGTTACCTTTTCAACCTGTAAGGTACAAAAGTAGTTAAATCACATTACAATGAATCTAATATAGCGAATGTAACGCTTCAAAGTTCATCAAATTTATGTCAAATTTGGTTTGAATTTCAACGCAAGTAACTCACTTGAATCTTGAAATAATAAGTTATTTGGTTACTTTTTAAACATATAAGGCAAAAGTTGTTAAATCACATTACAATGAATCTAAAATAACGAATATAACGTTTCAAATTTCATCAAATTTAAGTCAAATGATGTTTGAAATTCAACGCAATTTCATTCATAAATCTTGAAATAACAAGTAATTTGGTTACTTTTTCGACATGTAAGGCGCAAAATTAGTTAAATAACATTTAAATGAATCAAATATAATGAATGTAACGTTTTAAAGTTGATCAAATTTAAGTCATATTTGGTTTTAATTTCAACGCAAGTAATGCACTTGAATCTTGAAATAAAAAGTTATTTGGTTACTTTTTCAACTTGTAAGGCACAAAAGTAGTTAAATCACATTACAATGAATCTAATATAACAAATGTAACGCTTCAAAGTTCATCAAATTTAGGTCAAATTTGGTTTGTATTTCAACGCAAGTAATGCACTTGAATCTTGAAATAAGAAGTTATTTGGTTACTTTTTCAACATGTAAGGAACAAAAGTATTTAAAAAACATTTAAATGAGTCAAATATAATGAATGTAACGTTTTAAAGTTGATAAAATTTAAGTCATATTGGTTTTTAATTTCAACGCAAGTAATGCACTTGAATCTTGAAATAAGAAGTTATTTGTTTTCAACAAGTAAGGCACAAAAGTAGTTAAATCACATTACAATGAAGCAAATATAACAAATGTAACGCTTCAAAGTTCATATTTAGGTCAAATTTGGTTTGAATTTCAACGCAAGTAATGCACTTGAATCATGAAATAAGAAGTTATTTGGTTACTTTTTCAACATGTCAATGAATCTAATATAACGAATGTAACGCTTCAAAGTTCATCAAATTTAGGTCAAATTTGGTTTGAATTTCAACGCAATTAATACAGTTGAGTCTTGAAATAAGAAGTTATTTGGTTACTTTTTCAACATGTAAATGATTAACGCTTCAAAGTCATTAAATTTAGGTCAATTTGGTTTGAATTTCAACGTAAGTAATTCACTTGAATATTGAAATAAAAAAGTTATTGGTTTACTTTTTCAACATGTAAGGCACAAAAGTAGTTAAATCACATTAAAAATGAATCTAATATAACGAATGTAACGCTTCAAAGTTCTCAAATTTAAGTCAAATTATGTTTTGAAATTCAACGCAGTTTCATTCACCTAAATCTTGGAATAACAAGTTATTTGGTTACTTTTTCGATATGTAAGGCACAAAAGTAGTTAAATAACATTAAATGTTCAAATATAATGAATGTAACGTTTTAAAGTTGATCAAATTTAAGTCAAATTTGGTTTTAATTTCAACGCAAGTAATGCATTTGAATTTGAAATAAGAAGTTATTTGGTTTCTTTTCAACATGTAAGGCACAAACTAGATTAATCACTTACAATGAATCTAATATAACGAATGTAACGCTTCAAAGTTCATCAATTTAGGTCAAATTTGGTTATAATTTCAACGCAAGTAATTCACTTGAATATTGAAATAAGAAGTTAATTTGGTTACTTTTTCAACATGTAAATGTAACGCTTCAAAGTTCATTAAATTTAGGTCAAATTTGGTTTGAATTTCAACGCAAGTAATTCACTTGAATCTTGAAATAAAAAGTTCTTTGGTTACTTTTTCAACAGTAAGGCACAAAAGTAGTTAAATCACATTAAAATGAATCTAATATAACGAATGTAACGCTTCAAAGTTCATCAAATTTAAGTCAAATTTGGTTTCAATTTCAACGCAAGTAATGCACTTGAATCTTGAAATAAGAAGTTATTTGGTTACTTTTTCAACATATAAGGCACAAAAGTAGTTAAATAACATTACAATGAATCTAATATAACTAATGTAACGCTTCAAAGCTCATCAATTTAGGTCACAAATTTGGTTTGAATTTCAACGCAAGTAATTCACTTGAATCTTGAAATAAGAAGTTATTTGGTTACTTTTTAAACATGTAAGGCACAAAAGTAGTTAAATCACATTACAATGAATCTAATATAACAAATGTAATGATTCAAAGTTCATCAAATTTAGGTCAAATTTGGTTTCAATTTCAACGCAAGTAATGCACTTGAATCTTGAAATAAGAAGTTATTTGGTTACTTTTTCAACATGTAAGGCACAAAGGCAGTTAAATCACATTACAATGAATCTAATATAACGAATGTAACGCTTCAAAGTTATACAATTTAGGTCAAATTTGGTTTGAATTTCAACGCAAGTAATTCACTTGAATCTTGAAATAAGAAGTTATTTGGTTACTCTTTCAACATGTAAATGTAACGCTTCAAAGTTCATTAAATTTAGGTCAAATTTGGTTTGAATTTCAACGCAAGTAATTCACTTGAATCTTGAAATAAAAAGTTACTGGGTTACTTTTTCAACATGTAAGGCACAAAAGTAGTTAAATCACATTAAAATGAATCTAATATAACGAATGTAACGCTTCAAAGTTCATCAAATTTAAGTCAAATAATGTTTGAAATTCAACGCAGTTTCATTCACCTAAATCTTGAAATAACAAGTTATTTGGTTACTTTTTCGATATGTAAGACCCAAAGTAGTTAAATAACATTTAAATGAATCAAATAATGAATGTAACGTTTTATAGTTGATCAAATTTAAGTCAAATTGGTTTTAATTTCAACGCAAGTAATGCATTTGAATTTTTGAAATAAGAAGTTATTTGGTTTCTTTTTCAACATGTAAGGCACAAACTAGATTATTCACATTACAATGAATCTAATATAACGAAGTAACGCTTCAAAGTTCATCAAATTTAGGTCAAATTTGGTTATAATTTCAACGCAAGTAATTCACATTGAATCTTGAAATAAAAGTTATTTGGTTACCTTTTCAACCTGTAAGGTACAAAAGTAGTTAAATCACATTACATGAATCAAAATAACGAATATAACGTTTCAAATTTCATCAAATTTAAGTCAAATGATGCTTTGAAATTCAACGCAATTTCATTCACCTAATCTTGAAATAACAAGTAATTTGGTTACTTTTTCGACATGTAAGGCGCAAATTAGTTAAATAACATTTAAATGAATCAAATATAATGAATGTAACGTTTAAAGTGATCAAATTTAAGTCATATTTGGTTTAATTTCACGCAAGTAATGCACTTGAATCTTGAAATAAAGTTATTTGGTTACTTTTTCAACTTGTATGGCACAAAAGTAGTTAAATCACATTACAATATCTATATAACAAATGTAACGCTTCAAAGTTCATCAAATTTAGGTCAAATTTGGTTTGTATTTCAACGCAAGTAATGCACTTGAATCTTGAAATAAGAAGTTATTTGTTACTTTTTCAACATGTAAGGAACAAAAGTATTTAAAAAACTTTAAATGAGTCAAATATAATGATGTAACGTTTTAAAGTTGATAAAATTTAAGTCATATTTGGTTTTAATTTCAACGCAAGTAATGCACTTGAATCTTGAAATAAGAAGTTATTTGTTTTCAACAAGTAAGGCACAAAAGTAGTTAAATACATTACAATGAAGCAAATATAACAAATGTAACGCTTCAAAGTTCATCAAATTTAGGTCAAATTGGTTTTCAATTTCAACGCAAGTAATGCACTTGAATCTTGAAATAAGAAGTTATTTGGTTTACTTTTTCAACATGTAAGACACAAAAGCAGTTAAATCACATTACAATGAATCTAATATACGAATGTAAGCTTCAAAGTTCATCAAATTTAGGTCAAATTTGGTTTGAATTTCAACGCAAGTAATTCACTTGAATCTTGAAATGAGCCAATTGATAGATCAGAGTAAACCCTTTTGCTCGAGACATTAAGGGAGTTTTTCTGATCCTCATCTCCTTTGCTTTTATATTGTTCTATCTTTTCTTTTGTTATTTTCATTTCGTGGTTTGTTTGTTTTTTTTCCTGTTTTTGTTTTTATGAGCGGGGTAAGAGTTTTGTTTTGTTTTTCCTGCTTTTGTTTTTTTATTTCTCAAATAAGTGTGGGGTGATAGGACATGCATGAACACTGAGGACAGTGTTAATCTTTAGTGTGGGGTAGTAGTGCAGAATGCACTCATGTTTCAAATATTTGCATGTTTTTCCTATGTTTTTCACTGAAATTGCACCCTTCCAAAAAATTTCAAAATTTGTCACTCTTTCAGACTTCAAAATCAGTATCGATTGATTAAAGAACTGCTTATGTCTGTGATATGTTCAGTAGAGTGTTATGACCATTAGGAAATATTTTGATTGCTTTACTGAATTCATCACTTAGAAGTAGGGAAATCCTGATTTTTTAGCACAACTCAGTTTGGATTAGAAACATCAACACAATATCTTTTCAAGCTAGAATTAAATAATATTAGACCGGTTGAGAATGTGTTAGCAACCTGAATGACTAGATGGAATTCTGAGCTGAAAGTGTCATAGCTTAAAAATAAAAAGGGGTAGTTTGCAAGTGTCCTTTGCTACTCGAGCACCCCTTCTAAAGGGAACTTAATGCCGGGTGCCCTAAGGTCGTATAGATCTGGGAGTCATCGGAGTGGGCTCGATACTTGGGTAGTTAAAGTTGATGTGTAAAAGCAAACACAAAAATGCCTTGGAAATCAATCAAAATATACACCTGGTGTATTTTATTTGAAATTCATAACAAGAAACTATTGGCACCGAAGCTCAGAACCCGAAAGGTCATTTATTATGCTATTTATATTCGAAATACCTGGTCAAAATATTATTTGGTAACTGCTTAAAAAGTATATTCTGAGTTGACAATCTAGTCTAGACCAGTACACACACTACACATCAGGAAAACCCTATGACTGAAGTTAAGCTAGAACTCAGTAAAGTTTTTAAACTATTTTAGCCTATAAGGTCATGACATATTTACTGAATATTTGAGACCTTTACATAGCAACTCGATCAGTCCATATCTACTTTCTGAATCATCTGACTCAGTGAGAAATTTTGCTAAAAACATTGCTAAGAACCTTGTAGTGATTGCACCTATGATTCAGTTATTCACTAATTTCATATGGGTTTTGCTTGAGGACAAGCAAAAACCTAAGTGTGGGGTTTTGATATGCACAAATCATATCCCTTTTTAGCATGTTTTTAGACACAAATTAGGGCAATATTTGAATGTATTTGATCTTAATTGAATCAAATTGACATAAAATTGCGTAAATTGTGATTCTGGAAGTTTCAGGAGTAGATTGCATGAAAATAGCAAATTTTGGGGCAAAAGTGCAATTTTTAGAAAAGCTGGATTCGGGATGAGCGTCTTGACCTAGTCAAAGCACCGGGACGGGCATCCCAAGCACCAAAACTTGTCCCACATTAGAAATTTTGGAGAAATCCACTACAGAAACCTGCTATAAATACCCCAAGCCTCCAATAGTTGAAATCATCCCTCAACACTCAATATAAGTCATTTAGCAACTTCGAGTGCATAATTTTCTCTTATCACTGAGTGTTTATCTTAGTAATTGAGAATTCGATTAGATTAGTATTCAGTTTTTAGTATCACAGAATACCGGGATTTCATTAGGAGATCCTAAGAGAGAGATAGGGTGCGTGTTCTTAGTCAAATTAGGGCAATTTACTTAAGCCCGAGATTTAAGGTAAAGCAATTGCTACTAGGTCTAAAAAGCGTTCTCCGAAGGCTCTGCCGAGCAGACTAAGATCGAGCAATCAGAAGCATACAGGAGCTGCATTGCCGGCTGGCCCTGCATAAAGTATAGGTGCAATCACAACGAGGTTCTCCGCAATTTGATAAATTTGATAAACTTTGAAGTGTTACATTTGTTATATTAGATTCATTTGTGATTTAACTACTTTTGTGCCTTACATGTTGAAAAAGTAACCAAACAACTTCTTATTTCAAGATTCAAGTGCCTTACTTGTGTTGAAATTCAAACCAAATTTGAACTAAATTTGATAAACTTTGAAGCGTTACATTCGTTATTTTAGATTCATTTAAATGTTATTTAACTACTTTTGTGCCTTACATGTTGAAAAAGTAACCAAATAACTTCTTATATCAATATTCAAGTGCATTTACTTGCGTTGAAATTAAAACCAAATTTGACCTAAATTTGATCAACTTTAAAACATTACATTCATTATATTTGATTCATTTAAATGTTATTTAACTACTTTTGTGCCTTACATGTTGAAAAAGAAACCAAATAACTTCTTATTTCAAAATTCAAGTGCATTTACTTGTGTTGAAATTCAAACCACATTTGACCTAAATTTGATGAACTTTAAAGTGTTACATTTGTTATATTAGATTCATTGTAATGTGATTTAACTACTTTTGTGCCTTACATGTTGAAAAAGTAATCAAATAACTTCTTATTTCAAGATTCAAGTGCATTACTTGCGTTGAAACTCAAACCAAATTTGACCTCAATTTGATGAACTTTAAATCGTTACATTCGTTATATTAGATTCATCGTAATGTGATTTAACTACTTTTGTCCCTTACATGTTGAAAAAGTAACCAAATAACTTCTTATTTCAAGATTCAAGTGCATTACTTGCGTTGAAATTCAAACTAAATTTGACCTAAATTTGATGAAGTTTGAAGCGTTACATTCGTTATATTAGAATCATTGTAATGTGATTTAACTACTTTTGTGCCTTACATGTTGAAAAAGTAACAAAATAACTTCTTATTTCAAGATTCAAGTGAATTACTTGCGTTGAAACTCAAACCAAATTTGACCTCAATTTGATGAACTTTAAACCGTTACATTCGTTATATTAGATTCATCGTAATGTGATTTAACTACTTTTGTACCTTACATGTTGAAAAAGTAACCGAATAACTTCTCATTTCAAGATTCAAGTGCATTACTTGCGTTGAAATTCAAACTAAATTTGACCTAAATTTGATGAAGTTTGAAGCGTTACATTCGTTATATTAGATTCATTGTAATGTGATTTAACTACTTTTGTGCCTTACATGTTGAAAAAGTAACCAAATAACTTGTTATTTCAAGATTCAAGTGCATTACTTGCGTTGAAATTCAAACCAAATTTGACCTAAATTTGATGAACTTTGAAGCGTTACATTCGTTATATTAGATTCATCGTAATGTGATTTAACTACTTTTGTGCCTTACTTGTTGAAAAAGTAAACAAATAACTTGTTATTTCAAGATCCAAGTGCATTACTTGCGTTGAAATTCAAACAAATTTGACCTAAATTTGATGAACTTTGAAGCGTTACATTCGTTATATTAGATTCATTATAATGTGATTTAACTACTTTTGTGCCTTACATGTTGAAAAAGTAACCAAATAACTTCTTATTTTAACATTCAAGTGAATTACTTGCGTTGAAATTAAAACCAAATAGGACTTAAATTTGATCAACTTTAAAACGTTACATTCTTTATATTTGATTCATTTAAATGTTATTTAACTACTTTTGTGCCTTACATGTTGAAAAAGTAACCAAATAACTTCTTATTTCAAAATTCAAGTGCATTTACTTGCGTTGAAATTCAAACCAAATTTGACCTAAATTTGATGAACTTTGAAGCGTTACATTTGTTATATTAGATTCATTGCAATGTGATTTAACTACTTTTGTGCCTTACATGTTGAAAAAGTTACCAAATAACTTCTTATTTCAAGATTCAAGTGAATTACTTGAGTTGAAATTAAAACCAAATATCACTTAAATTTGATCAACTTTAAAACGTTACATTCATTATATTTGATTCATTTAAATGTTATTTAACTACTTTTGTGCCTTACATGTTGAAAAAGTAACCAAATAACTTCTTATTTCAAAATTCAAGTGCATTTACTTGCGTTGAAATTCAAACCAAATTTGACCTAAATTTGATGAACTTTGAAGCGTTACATTTGTTATATTAGATTCATTGCAATGTGATTTAACTACTTTTGTGCCTTACATGTTGAAAAAGTAACAAAATAACTTCTTATTTCAAGATTCAAGTGAATTACTTGCGTTGAAACTCAAACCAAATTTGACCTCAATTTGATGAACTTTAAACCGTTACATTCGTTATATTAGATTCATCGTAATGTGATTTAACTACTTTTGTACCTTACATGTTGAAAAAGTAACCGAATAACTTCTCATTTCAAGATTCAAGTGCATTACTTGCGTTGAAATTCAAACTAAATTTGACCTAAATTTGATGAAGTTTGAAGCGTTACATTCGTTATATTAGATTCATTGTAATGTGATTTAACTACTTTTGTGCCCTACATGTTGAAAAAGTAACCAAATAACTTGTTATTTCAAGATTCAAGTGCATTACTTGCGTTGAAATTCAAACCAAATTTGACCTAAATTTGATGAACTTAGAAGCGTTACATTCGTTATATTAGATTCATCGTAATGTGATTTAACTACTTTTGTGCCTTACTTGTTGAAAAAGTAACCAAATAACTTGTTATTTCAAGATCCAAGTGCATTACTTGCGTTGAAATTCAAACAAAATTTGACCTAAATTTGATGAACTTTGAAGCGTTACATTCGTTATATTAGATTCATTATAATGTGATTTAACTACTTTTGTGCCTTACATGTTGAAAAAGTAACCAAATAACTTCTTATTTTAACATTCAAGTGAATTACTTGCGTTGAAATTAAAACCAAATAGGACTTAAATTTGATCAACTTTAAAACGTTACATTCTTTATATTTGATTCATTTAAATGTTATTTAACTACTTTTGTGCCTTACATGTTGAAAAAGTAACCAAATAACTTCTTATTTCAAAATTCAAGTGCATTTACTTGCGTTGAAATTCAAACCAAATTTGACCTAAATTTGATGAACTTTGAAGCGTTACATTTGTTATATTAGATTCATTGCAATGTGATTTAACTACTTTTGTGCCTTACATGTTGAAAAAGTTACCAAATAACTTCTTATTTCAAGATTCAAGTGAATTACTTGCGTTGAAATTAAAACCAAATATGACTTAAATTTGATCAACTTTAAAACGTTACATTCATTATATTTGATTCATTTAAATGTTATTTAACTACTTTTGTGCCTTACATGTTGAAAAAGTAACCAAATAACTTCTTATTTCAAAATTCAAGTGCATTTACTTGCGTTGAAATTCAAACCAAATTTGACCTAAATTTGATGAACTTTGAAGCGTTACATTTGTTATATTAGATTCATTGTAATGTGATTTAACTACTTTTGTGCCTTACATGTTGAAAAAGTAACCAAATAACTTCTTATTTCAAGATTCAAGTGAATTACTTGAGTTGAAATTAAAACCAAATATCACTTAAATTTGATCAACTTTAAAACGTTACATTCATTATATTTGATTCATTTAAATGTTATTTAACTACTTCCGTGTCTTACATGTTGAAAAAGTAACCAAATAACCTCTTATTTCAAAATTCAAGTGCATTTACTTGCGTTGAAATTCAAACCAAATTTGACCTAAATTTGTTGAACTTTGAAGCGTTACATTTGTCATATTAGATTCATTGCAATGTGATTTAACTACTTTTGTGCCTTACATGTTGAAAAAGTAACAAAATAACTTCTTATTTCAAGATTCAAGTGAATTACTTGCGTTGAAACTCAAACCAAATTTGACCTCAATTTGATGAACTTTAAATCGTAACATTCGTTATATTATATTCATCGTAATGTGATTTAACTACTTTTGTGCCTTACATGTTGAAAAAGTAACCAAATAACTTCTTATTTCAAGATTCAAGTGCATTACTTGTTTTGAAATTCAAACTAAATTTGACCTAAATTTGATCAACTTTGAAGCGTTACATTCATTATTTTAGATTCATTTAAATGTTATTTAACTACTTTTGTGCCTTACATGTTGAAAAAGTAACCAAATAACTTGTTATTTCAAGATTCAAGTGCATTAATTGCATTGAAATTCAAACCAAATTTTACCTAAATTTGATGAACTTTAAATCGTTACATTCGTTATATTAGATTCATCGTAATGTGATTTAACTACTTTTGTGCCTTACATGTTGAAAAAGTAACCAAATAACTTCTTATTTCAAGATTCTAGTGAATTACTTGCGTTGAAATTCAAACCAAATTTGACCTAAATTTGATGAACTTTAAATCGTTACATTCATTATATTAGATTTATTGTATTGTGATTTAACTACTTTTGTGCATTACATGTTGAAAAAGTAACCAAATAACTTCTTATTTCAATATTCAAGTGCATTACTTGCGTTGAAATTAAAACCAAATATGTCTTAAATTTGATAAACTTTAAAACATTACATTCATTATATTTGATTCAGTTAAATGTTATTTAACTACTTTTGTGCCTTACATGTTGAAAAAGTATCCAAATAACATTTTATTTCAAGATTGAAGTGCATTACTTGCGTTGAAATTCAAACCAAATTTGACCTAAATTTGATGAACTTTGAAGCGTTACATTCGTTATATTAAATTCATTTGTGATTTAACTACTTTTGTGCCTTACATGTTGAAAAAGTAACCAAATAACTTCTTATTTCAAGATTCAAGTGCATTACTTGTGTTGAAATTCAAACCAAATTTGACCTAAATTTGATCAACTTTGAAGCGTTAAATTCGTTATTTTATATTCATTTAAATGTTATTTAACTACTTTTGTGCCTTACATGTTGAAAAAGTAACAAAATAACTTGTTATTTCAAGATTCAAGTGCATTAATTGCGTTGAAATTCAAACCAAATTTGACCTAAATTTGATAAACTTTAAATCGTTACATTCGTTATATTAGATTTATCATAATGTGATTTAACTACTTGTGTGCCTTACATGTTGAAAAAGCAACCAAATAACTTCTTATTTCAAGATTCAAGTGCATTACTTGTGTTGAAATTCGAACCAAATTTGACCTAAATTTGATCAACTTTGAAGCGTTACATTCGTTATTTTAGATTCATTTAAATGTTATTTAACTACTTTTGTGCCTTACATGATGAAAAAGTAACCAAATGCATTACTTGCGTTGAAATTAAAACGAAATATGACTTAAATTTGATAAACTTTAAAACATTACATTCATTATATTTGATTCATTTAAATGTTATTTAACTACTTTTGTGCCTTACATGTTGAAAAATTTACCAAATAACTTGTTATTTCAAGATTCAAATGCATTAATTGCGTTGAAATTCAAACCAAATTTTACCTAAATTTGATGAACTTTGAATCGTTACATTCGTTATATTAGATTCATCGTAATGTGATTTAACTACTTTTGTGCCTTACATGTTGAAAAAGTAACCAAATAACTTCTTATTTCAAGATTCAAGTGCTTTACTTGCGTTGAAATACAAACTAAATTTGACCTAAATTTGATGAACTTTGAAGCGTTACATTCGTTATATTAGATTCATCGTAATGTGATTTAAATACTTTTGTGCCTTACATGTTGAAAAAGTAACCAAATAACTTCTTATTTCAAGATTCAAGTGAATTACTTGCGTTGAAATTAAAACCAAATTTGACCAAAATTTGATGAACTTTAAATCATTACATTCGTTATATTAGATTCATCGTAATTTGATTTAACTACTTTTGTGCCTTACATGTTGAAAAAGTAACCAAATAACTTCTTATTTCAAGATTCTAGTGAATTACTTGCGTTGAAATTCAAACCAAATTTGACCTAAATTTGATGAACTTTAAATCGTTACATTCATTATATTAGATTTATTGTATTGTGATTTAACTACTTTTGTGCCTTACATGTTGAAAAAGTAACCAAATAACTTCTTATTTAAATATTCAAGTGCATTACTTGTGTTGAAATTAAAACCAAATATGACTTAAATTTGATAAACTTTAAAACATTACATTCATTATATTTGATTCATTTAAATGTTATCTAACTACTTTTGTGCCTTACATGTTGAAAAAGTAACCAAACAACTTTTTATTTCAAGATTAAAGTGCATTACTTGCGTTGAAATTCATACCAAATTTGACCTAAATTTGATCAACTTTGAAGCGTTACATTCATCATTTTAGATTCATTAAATGTTATTTAACTACTTTTGTGCCTTTGATGGGTTTCCGACCGATGTGCTAAATAGGTGTTATTTTACCCTATGTTGATTATGAATAATTAAGGACTGTGATTGACTAATTGTCACATTTAGTCTCTATGGTGTCACTTAATCAGCCAGAACCTAAGGCAGAGTACCTATCGTGTAGCTAGTCTATTGGAAAGTATCTACGATTTTATTAAATAAATATCGTACTCCCAGGGAAGTGGCAACGGCTTAGTAGTAACTAGCCTCTTATCCTAACTCTTATCTTATGATCCAGTTATGCAATCTTCATCAATATCTTTGATGAGAGGGAGATCCATTCTCCACTAGGTTCAAGTCTAATTAATCCTAAAAGTGTTTTAAAGATGAGTTCTGATTCTATGCTATACTGTTCCTATATGTTGATTGACCTGTCTTCGAGTATTTTAGATGCATCTTAGCCTGGATTGCAACTATGTTCTGTGTCTAAAGGCGTACCACATCCGAGGTCTCTAATAAACCGCCCTACCTTAATGACGGCCCTACTCACGGTTCGGGACGAAGGCATCCATGAAAGCCCTATGTCACTTCGGGGATCATACCGCTTGCCCTAGCCGCCGGCATAATCGGACTCAGCTCGACTCCTACCTAGACTACTTTGACAAGCAGGGTGTTCAACATGTTATTTTATCTAGCATGGCAGACACCAATACTAATTGATGCCTGTTAAACTAAACAGGTTATGATTAGACCGTGGTTAGGAATTGTCTATAACCCTAACGTTAGTTTAAAAGAGCACATTAAACATGCAGACGTAGTGAATATTTAGCAGGTGGCTATTTCCGGAAAAACATAATAACTTCAACATACAAAACAACTATTCGTAAAAACCGTAATCTGATATTCATAATTGATGTTTAGGACAAAGCAATAAAACATATAAGAGAGGGGTATGGGGACTGATGCCATAAAGAAATCACCCTTTACGTAGTCTCGCCGACAGAGCGTACTACTGTATACGTCGTATTGCTCGCCCTGACTCTGCTCGCTAGAACCTTCGGAGGACGCTTCCTCTGCCTAGTAACTGGGCTTTACCTTAATACCCAGCTTAAGCCCAGCCCTGTGGACTGACTCTTCGAACGCCTAGAGCTCTCTTAGGGTCTCCTAACGAAACCCCGGGTATTCTATGAATACCGGAAACGAACCTATCTATAGAAACCTAAGATCTGAGACTATTTCTCAAAAACTAAAACAAACACTAATAAGAAAGAAAACTGAGATTCGAGTCTCTGAGTGAGTTGTGTACTGGAAAATTGTACACTGGAAACCACTTAATGACTCAGATCGAGTGGAGAGGGATGATTTCAACTGCTGGAGGCCTGGGGTATTTATAGCAGCTTCCTGGAGTGAAAATCTCCAAAAAATTCGATGTGGGACAGCTTCTGGCAGCTCGGGACGCCCGTCCCGGTTCAGGACGCCCGTCCTGATTCGTTGACCAGGTTCAGGACGCCCGTCCCGGACCTTTGACCGGGTCAACATTTCCAAAAATTCCGTTTTTGCCCCAGAATTTGCTGTTTTCGTCTACTTTTCACCTGACACTTCCAAAATCATAAAAACCGTGAAATCAAGTAAATAGTAAACAATTAATGTCAATTTACTCTCAATTTCACATTAAAACATATATAAAAACATGCTAAAAATGTGATACGATTTTCGCGTATCAGATAACCCCACACTTAGCTTTTTGCTTGTCCTCAAGCAAAGTCTACATGGAGTTAGTGATTTTAAACCGTAGTGCAGTCACTTAAATTCCTAATCATGTTTTTATTCCAAAAATTCTTCAGACAATTCTTAACATAGGTCTGATTGGTTAGGTTGCTACGACAAGGTCTCAAATGTCTCTAGTAGCTTGTTATGATCAGGCAGAAAACAAATCAACAACTAGGTTGGACTTTTTTCTTAGTCACAGGGTCTTCCTGATGTGTAGTGTTTGTACTAGTCTAGACCAGATAGTCGACACAATGAACTCTTATCTTAACTGTTATCAGATAATACTTCGACCTATCGCTAGACACACTGACAACAGATAACTTTCTGAGTTCTGAGCTTTGGTGATAAGATTTTTAATGTTTTAGCACTTAGTTATTTTCTTTATAGATTCAGGGTATTTCGAGTCTGCTTAGAACACGTCAACTTCAACTACCCATGTAGCGAGTCCCACTCCGATGACTCCCAGATCTACACGACTTTAGGGCATCAGGCTTTAAATTCCCCGAAGGAGTGGTGCTCGAGTAGCGAAGGCCGCTGGCAAACTACCCTATTGTAATTAACTTCCTTAAGTTCTTTCACTTTTAGCTCAAGTCTCATCTAGTCATTCTAACTGCCAATATATCCACAACTGGTCTAATTTTATCTAGTTAAGTCTCGAATAGGCAATTGGTTGAGGTCTCTAATCCAGACAAGGTTGTTCTCAGTTATCAGGAATTCCCTATTCCTAATCAATTAGTCCAAGATAGCTATCGACTATCTCCTACTAACCATAACATACTACCTACATATCATAGACATAAGCAATTGTTTAACCAAGCATACTGCATTTAGAAGTCTGAAAGACGGAAAAATTTTGGAAGGGTGTGAAAATACGGGGAAAACAAGCAAAAGCATGCGAAAAATTTTGCAAACTGCTACAGTGCACCGTGCACTGCTACCCCACACTTAAGTCTGACACTGTCCTCAGTGTTCATGCATAGCTAAACTACCCCACACTTATTTGCAAATAAGAAGAAAAACAAAACAAAGAACTCTTACCCCACACTTATTCGACTAACTAAGGGTAAGAGAGAAAATAAGGCAACAAACCAAGAAGGATAGCAAAACAGAACACAAAACAAATAAAATAAAATGAATATGAGGATTAGAAAAACTCCCTTCATGTCGCGAGCAGAAGGGTCTTCTCTGATCTGTCAATTGGCTCTTCACCTTAGCCATGTGTTATTGCTGAGGTGTTCTTGACTCTGCAAGCTCTAGATATTGGAACGGATGACGTCAGCTCCGATCCTTCATTGTCGAGCTCTAGGTAGTGGCATATCCATTTGATGAATGACTCAAGCCCCAAGGACTGTTTCCTCGAATCATCTGCAATGTTTCTCGTAATCGTAGCAACGTGTCCAGAAGGAACGTGTCTAGGAATGAGACTTCTTTGGATTGGTGTGCCTACCTGCCAATGTTAGTGAAGGTATGCATGCAAGTCTCGAATGGAAGAAAAGATACCTGAAGTTTTGGCGAAGCTGTGGTGGTAGGGGGCTCCAGTTGTGTATCTGGGCCCAAGTATTTGAGACTTCCTCGGGAAGTTTCTCACAGCTGATTGTATGCAGGGAATGCAAGCTCCTCCATTGCTATGCTCCCGATACAATGCCAAATTCCTCTATATCCTTCGACCGTTCTACCACTTGGTAGATCACTTGCTTGCACTGGTCTGGGCTTTGAGTGATCTCATTTGATTCTGCAGTAGGGTTTTGCTGTGGTGGTGTCTTCTGAAAATTTCCAGCTTCCGAATTACTCCTCAGCTAAATCCCGTATGATTCCTCTAGCTGGGATTGTATGCATTTCCCATTGGAGCAGTATTCTGCAGTAACCTACTCCTACCTCTTTTGGAATGGTCAGTCATTCCCATAGCAATCCCTGCTAAAGTGTGGTACTTAGCAAACTTCACAGATTTGCTACACAGGCTGAACATTTCGTCCTAAAACATTGGCACTCTGAATCTGGAAAACAACTAGAATATGCACATGACTTTAACATCATTAGTAGGTAATGCCTGTGGTTCAGGCTATTTTCGAAAAGTGTTCCACGACTACTATGATGTAATTATGTTCAAAAGAAGAAAGAGAAAAGGATTCGAAATACCCCTGATATCAACGGTTGCAACATTCTGTGTACGCCGCTGGGGTAGATGATCTCTGGAAGATGTGTTACCTATGGCAAGCATCGCAGGATTGTATTAGAGATACAAAAGTCCTTGAATATGGTGGGTCAACAAGATCCTGCTTTCAACACTCTCCGGACAGTATTGATAGCCATCAATTGGTCTCCCGTAGATTCTTTAGGGCAATGCTCCAAAATCTTGTGTCCTTCATCTTTTGAGACACATCTTCTGATCAACTGATCTGCAAAAATTTGAAATAGAAGAGAAACTGCCCAATAGTAATATTTCAAATCAGCAAAGAATTTCTTCTTTTGCTGATAAGTCATATCACTTGGAACTTATTCAGTGACTAGATAATTTGCAATAAACCACAGATGAGAATTATTATACATAGCAAACAATGCAAATAAGTTTTCATCCAAAACTTTATCAGTATTATACTAGCCTCTACCTCGGGGTTTTCTAATCTAGACCAATGGTTTGCTTTCTAGATTTTCAACCCTTTTTCTTACCCCTTCATTCTATATCAAACTCAAGTAACAATAAAACCTTACTTAATCAATTATGGTTTAGTATCAGTTTTATTGAATACAGACATCTCAGAGTGATCAGTGTAACCTATTGTTTTTTACAACACTAGATAAGATCAGGATTTGTCATACATGAACTTTCGTTTCATGTTTCTGTCCTAAAACAATTCTTACTACATCATTACATCACATATTCATTCAAAAGGCAAATTTTGATCAGGTGATGCCCTAATGGGTGCAGTAATTCCTTTTGGTTTAAAAAAAATCTCATGCAATTATCAGCAAAACAAAAGGAACATCCTTTTTCAATAGAACATTCAAAGGTCTGGCTATTAAGGAAAAATTATTTCATAACTCATCCTAATAAAACAGGCATGACTCTAAGAAAATTCTAAAATGGAATTTCTTCTAGATTAAAACCTGAGCCAACATTATACAACTCAGAATAAAATATATTTTATCCTCATTTCCATTTTTATTTCTTCGAAATTAAATAAAGGAAGAAAAACACGAAAAAGAGCAACCAAGAAAACAACTAAAACAAACAAGAGATAGGGAAAAGGAACAACTCACCGTTGAGCAAGAAAGATACATTCCTTTTGGGATTTTAAATTTTTAACATTTTTTTTCTTTTTATGTTGAAAGCAGGTAAGTTTCCTTAATATGGTTTTAGAATAATTTTCTAAAATTTGATTATCATAAGTGTCTTAATTTCAGATATTATCTAAAATTAATTAGTTATGATAACCCTATATTTCGGAAATTGATTGTCTAACTAGTATAAGATAAGTGCAGGTCTAAGGTCTAGGTTACTACCGTTACCTATCATATGTCTCTAGAATTGTGGCCTTTAATCCTAAATTCATTATGATATTTCCCCGGCAACGGCGCCAAAAATCTGATGGGTTTCCGACCGATGTGCTAAATAGGTGTTATTTTACCCTATGTTGATTATGAATAATTAAGGACTGTGATTGACTAATTGTCACATTTAGTCTCTATGGTGTCACTTAATCAGCCAGAACCTAAGGCAGAGTACCTATCGTGTAGCTAGTCTATTGGAAAGTATCTACGATTTTATTAAATAAATATCGTACTCCCAGGGAAGTGGCAACGGTTTAGTAGTAACTAGCCTCTTATCCTAACTCTTATCTTATGATCCAGTTATGCAATCTTCATCAATATCTTTGATGAGAGGGTGATCCATTCTCCACTAGGTTCAAGTCTAATTAATCCTAAAAGTGTTTTAAAGATGAGTTCTGATTCTATGCTATACTGTTCCTATATGTTGATTGACCTGTCTTCGAGTATTTTAGATGCATCTTAGCCTGGATTGCAACTATGTTCTATGTCTAAAGGCGTACCACATCCGAGGTCTCTAAAACCGCCCTACCTTAATGACGGCCCTACTCACGGTTCGGGACGAAGGCATCCATGAAAGCCCTATGTCACTTCGGGGATCATACCGCTTGCCCTAGCCGCCGGCATAATCGGACTCAGCTCGACTCCTACCTAGACTACTTTAACAAGCAGGGTGTTCAGCATGTTATTTTATCTAGCATGGCAGACACCAATACTAATTGATGCCTGTTAAACTAAACAGGTTATGATTAGACCGTGGTTAGGAATTGTCTATAACCCTAACGTTAGTTTAAAAGAGCACATTAAACATGCAGACATAGTGAATATTTAGCAGGTGGCTATTTCCGGAAAAAAATAATAACTTCAACATACAAAACAACTATTCATAAAAACCGTAATCTGATATTCATAATTGATGTTTAGGACAAAGCAATAAAACATATAAGAGAGGGGTATGGGGACTGATGCCATAAAGAAATCACCCTTTACGTAGTCTCGCCGACAGAGCGTACTGCTGTATACGTCGTATTGCTCGCCCTGACTCTGCTCGCTAGAACCTTCGGAGGACGCTTCCTCAGCCTAGTAACTGATCTTTACCTTAATACCCAGCTTAAGCCCAGCCCTGTGGACTGACTCTTCGAACGCCTAGAGCTCTCTTAGGGTCTCCTAACGAAACCCCGGGTATTCTATGAATACCGGAAACGAACCTATCTATAGAAACCTAAGATCTGAGACTATTTCTCAGAAACTAAAACAAACACTAATAAGAAAGAAAACTGAGATCCGAGTCTCTGAGTGAGTTGTGTACTGGAAAATTGTACACTGGAAACCACTTAATGACTCAGATCGAGTGGAGAGGGATGATTTCAACTGCTGGAGGTCTGGGGTATTTATAGCAGCTTCCTGGAGTGAAAATCTCCAAAAAATTCGATGTGGGAACACTTCTGGCGGCTCGGGACGCCCGTCCTTACATGCTGAAAAAGTAACCAAATAACTTGTTATTTCAAGATTCAAGTGCATTAATTGCGTTGAAATTCAAACCAAATTTTACCTAAATTTGATGAAATTTAAATCGTGACATTCGTTATATTAGATTCATCGTAATGTGATTTAACTACTTTTGTGCCTTACATGTTGAAAAAGTAACCAAATAACTTCTTATTTCAAGATTCTAGTGTAATTACTTGCGTTGAAATTCAAACCAAATTTGACCTAAATTTGATGAACTTTAAATCGTTACATTCATGATATTAGATTTATTGTATTGTGATTTAACTAGTTTTGTGTCTTACATGTTGAAAAAGTAACCAAATAACTTCTTATTTCAATATTCAAGTGCATTACTTGTGTTGAAATTAAAACCTAATATGACTTAAATTTGATAAACTTTAAAACATTACATTCATCATATTTGATTCATTTAAATGTTATTTAACTACTTTTGTGCCTTACAAGTTGAAAATGTAACCAAATAACTTTTTTTAAAGATTGAAGTGCATTACTTGAGTTGAAATTAAAACCAAATATCACTTAAAATTGATCAACTTTAAAACGTTACATTCATTATATTTGATTAATTTAAATGTTATTTAACTACTTTTGTGCCTTACATGTTGAAAAAGTAACCAAATAACCTCTTATTTCAAAATTCTAGTGCATTTACTTGCGTTGAAATTCAAACCAAATTTGACCTAAATTTGTTGAACTTTGAAGCGTTACATTTGTTATATTAGATTCATTGTAATGTGATTTAACTACTTTTGTGCCTTACATGTTGAAAAAGTAACCAAATAACTTCTTATTTCAAGATTCAAGTGAATTACTTGCGTTGAAACCAAACCAAATTTGACCTCATTTGATGAACTTTAAATCGTAACATTCGTTAATTATATTCATCGTAATGTGATTTAACTACTTTTGTCCTACATGTGAAAAAGTAACCAAATAACTTCTTATTTCAAGATTCAAGTGCATTACTTGTTTTGAAATTCAAACTAAATTTAACCTAAATTTGATCAACTTTGAAGCATTACATTCATTATTTTAGATTCATTTAAATGTTTTTTAACTACTTTTGTGCCTTACATGTTGAAAAAGTAACCAAATAACATGTTATTTCAAGATTCAAGTGCATTAATTGCATTGAAATTCAAACCAAATTTTACCTAAATTTGATGAACTTTAAATCGTTACATTCGTTATATTAGATTCATCGTAATGTGATTTAACTACTTTTGTGCCTTACATGTTGAAAAAGTAACCAAATAACTTCTTATTTCAAGATTCTAGTGAATTTACTTGCGTTGAAATTCAAACCAAATTTGACCTAAATTTGATGAACTTTAAATCGTTACATTCATTATATTAGATTTATTGTATTGTGATTTAACTACTTTTGTGCATTACATGTTGAAAAAGTAACCAAATAACTTCTTATTTCAATATTCAAGTGCATTACTTGCGTTGAAATTAAAACCAAATATGACATAAATTTGATAAACTTTAAAACATTACATTCATTATATTTGATTCATTTAAATGTAATTTAACTACTTTTGTGCCTTACATGTTGAAAAAGTATCCAAATAACTTTTTATTTCAAGATTGAAGTGCATTACTTGCATTGAAATTCAAACCAAATTTGACCTAAATTTGATGAACTTTGAAGCGTTACATTCGTTATATTAAATTCATTTGTGATTTAACTACTTTTGTGCCTTACATGTTGAAAAAGTAACCAAATAACTTCTTATTTCAAAATTCAAGTGCATTACTTGTGTTGAAATTCTAACCAAATTTGACCAAAATTTGATCAACTTTGAAGCGTTACATTCGTTATTTTAGATTCATTTAAATGTTATTTAACTACTTTTGTGCCTTACATGTTGAAAAAGTAACAAAATAACTTGTTATTTCAAGATTCAAGTGCATTAATTGCGTTGAAATTCAAACCAAATTTGACCTAAATTTGATACACTTTAAATCGTTACATTCGTTATATTAGATTTATCGTAATGTGATTTAACTACTTGTGTGCCTTACATGTTGAAAAAGTAACCAAATAACTTCTTATTTCAAGATTCAAGTGCATTACTTGTGTTGAAATTCGAACCAAATTTGACCTAAATTTGATCAACTTTGAAGCGTTACATTCGTTATTTTAGATTCATTTAAATGTTATTTAACTACTTTTGTGCCTTACATGATGAAAAAGTAACCAAATGCATTACTTGCGTTGAAATTAAAACCAAATATGACTTAAATTTAATAAACTTTAAAACATTACATTCATTATATTTGATTCATTTAACTGTTATTTAACTACTTTTGTGCCTTACATGTTGAAAAAGTAACCAAATAACTTGTTATTTCAAGATTCAAGTGCATTAATTGAGTTGAAATTCAAACCAAATTTTACCTAAATTTGATGAACTTTGAATCGTTACATTGGTTATATTAGATTCATCGTAATGTGATTTAACTACTTTTGTGCCTTACATGTTGAAAAAGTTACCAAATAACTTCTTATTTCAAGATTCAAGTGCATTACTTGCGTTGAAATTCAAACTAAATTTGACCTAAATTTGATGAACTTTGAAGCGTTACATTCGTTATATTAGATTCATCGTAATGTGATTTAAATACTTTTGTGCCTTACATGTTGAAAAAGTAACCAAATAACTTCTTATTTCAAGATTCAAGTGAATTACTTGCGTTGAAATTAAAACCAAATTTGACCAAAATTTGATGAACTTTAAATCGTTACATTCATTATATTAGATTTATTGTATTGTGATTTAACTACTTTTGTGCCTTACATGTTGAAAAAGTAACCAAATAACTTCTTATTTCAATATTCAAGTGCATTACTTGTGTTGAAATTAAAACCAAATATGACTTAAATTTGATAAACTTTAAAACATTACATTCATAATATTTGATTCATTTAAATGTTATTTAACTACTTTTGTGCCTTACATGTTGAAAAAGTAACCAAACAACGTTTTATTTGAAGATTAAAGTGCATTACTTGCGTTGAAATTCATACCAAATTTGACCTAAATTTGATCAACTTTGAAGCGTTACATTCGTTATATTAGATTCATCGTAATGTGATTTAACTACTTTTGTGTCTAACATGTTGAAAAAGTAACAAAATAACTTCTTATTTCAAGATTCAAGTGAATTACTTGCGTTGAAATTAAAACCAAATATGAGTTAAATTTGATCAACTTTAACACGTACATCATTAATTTTATTCATTTAAAGGTAATTAAACTTTTGCTTTACATGTTGAAAAAGTAACCAAATAACTTCTTATTTAAAAATTCAAGTGTATTTACTTGCGTGAAATTCAAACCAAATTGACCTAAATTTGATGACTTTGAAGCGTTATATTTGTTATATTAGATTCATTGTAATGTGATTTAACTACTTTGTGCCTTACATGTTGAAAAAGTAACCAAATAACTTCTATTCAAGATTCAAGTGAATACTTGCATTGAAACTCAATCCAAATTGACCTCAATTTTGATGAACTTTAAATCGTACATTCGTTATATTAGATTCATCGTAATGTGATTTAACTACTTTGTGCCTTACATGTTGAAAAAGTAACCAAATAACTTCTTATTTCAAGATTCAAGTGCATTACTTGCGTTGAAATTCAAACCAAATTTGACCTAAATTTGATGAACTTTAAATCGTTACATTCGTTATATTAGATTTATCGTAATGTGGTTTAACTACTTTTGTGCCTTACATGTTGAAAAATTAACCAAATAACTTCTTATTTCAAGATTCAAGTGAATTACTTGCGTCGAAACTCAAACCAAATTTGACCTAAATTTGATGAACTTTGAAGCGTTACATTCGTTACATTAAATTCATTTGTGATTTAACTACTTTTGTGCCTTACATGTTGAAAAAGTAACCAAATAACTTCTTAATTCAAGATTCAAGTGCATTACTTGTGTTGAAATTCAAACCAAATTTGACCAAAATTTGATCAACTTTCAAGCGTTACATTCGTTATTTTAGATTCATTTGAATGTTATTTAAATACTTTTGGGCCTTACAGGTTGAAAAAGTAACCAAATAACTTGTTATTTCAAGATTCAAGGGCATTACTTGCGTTGAAATTGAAACCAAATTTGACCTAAATTTGATGAACTTTGAAGCGTTACATTCGTTATATTAGATTCATCGTAATGTAATTTAACTACTTTTGTGCCTTACATGTCGAAAAAGTAACCAAATAACTTGTTATTTCAAGATTCAAGGGCATTACTTGCATTGAAATTGAAATCAAATTTGACCAAAATTTGATGAACTTTGAAGCGTTACATTCGTTACATTAAATTCATTTGTGATTTAACTACTTTTGTGCCTTACATGTTGAAAAAGTAACCAAATAACTTCTCAATTCAAGATTCAAGTGCATTACTTGCGTTAAAATTCAAACCAAATTTGACCTAAATTTGATCAACTTTGAAGAGTTACATTCGTTATATTAGATTCATCGTAATGTGATTTAACTATTTTTATGCCTTACATGTTGAAAAAGTAACCAAATAACTTGTTATTTCAAGATTCAAGTGCATTACTTGCGTTGAAATTCAAATAAATTTGATGAACTTTGACCTAAATTTGATGAATATTGAAGCGTTACATTCGTTATATTAGATTCATTATAATGTTATTTAACTACTTTTGTGCCTTACATGTTGAAAAAGTAACCAAATAACTTCTTAATTCAAGATTCAAGTGCATTACTTGCGTTGAAATTCAAACCAAATTTGACCTAAATTTGATCAACTTTGAAGCGTTACATTCGTTATATTAGATTCATCGTAATGTGATTTAACTATTTTTATGCCTTACATGTTGAAAAAGTAACCAAATAACTTGTTATTTCAAGATTCAAGTGCATTACTTGCGTTGAAATTCAAATAAATTTGATGAACTTTGACCTAAATTTGATGAAATTGAAGCGTTAACATTCGTTATATTAGATCATTATAATGTTATTAAAACTTTTTGTGCCTTACATGTTGAAAAAG
This sequence comes from Asclepias syriaca, assembly GCA_027405835.1. Lineage (NCBI taxonomy): Eukaryota > Viridiplantae > Streptophyta > Magnoliopsida > Gentianales > Apocynaceae > Asclepias > Asclepias syriaca. The sequence continues at coordinate 38,266 of JAPHNG010000673.1, forward strand.
TAATCAAATAACTTCTTATTTCAGCATTCAAGTGAATTACTTGCGTTGAAATTAAAACCAAATATGACTTAAATTTGATCAACTTTAAAACGTTACATTCATTATATTTGATTCATTTATATGTTAATTAACTACTTTTGTGCCTTACATGTTGAAAAAGTAACCAAATAACTTCTTATTTCAAAATTCAAGTGAATTACTTGCGTTGAAACTCAATCCAAATTTGACCTCAATTTGATGAACTTTAAATCGTTATATTCGTTATATTAGATTCATCGTAATGTGATTTAACTACTTTTGTGCCTTACATGTTGAAAAAGTAACCAAATAACTTCTTATTTCAAGATTCTAGTGAATTACTTGCGTTGAAATTCAAACCAAATTTGACCAAAATTTGATGAACTTTAAATCGTTACATTCGTTATATTAGATTCATCGGAATGTGATTTAACTACTTTTGTGCCTTACATGTTGAAAAAGTAACGAAATAACTTCTTATTTCAAGATTCTAGTGAATTACTTGCGTTCAAATTCAAACCAAATTTGACCTAAATTTGATGAACTTTAAATCGTTACATTCATTATATTAGATTTATTATATTATGATTTAACTACTTTTGTGCTTTACATGTTGAAACAGTTACCAAATAACTTCGTATTTAAAAATTAAAGTGCATTTACTTGCGTTGAAATTCAAACCAAATTTGACCTAAATTTGATGAACTTTGAAGCGTTACATTCGTTATATTAGATTCATCGTAATGTGATTTAACTACTTTTGTGCCTTACATGTCGAAAAAGTAACCAAATAACTTGTTATTTCAAGATTCAAGGGCATTACTTGCTTTGAAATTGAAACCAAATTTGACCTAAATTTGATGAACTTTGAAGCGTTACATTCGTTACATTAAATTCATTTGTGATTTAACTACTTTTGTGCCTTACATGTTGAAAAAGTAACCAAATAACTTCTTAATTCAAGATTCAAGGTGCATTACTTGCGTTGAAATTCAAACCAAATTTGACCTAAATTTGATCAACTTTGAAGCGTACATTCGTTATATTAGATTCATCGTAATGTGATTTAACTATTTTTATGCCTTACATGTTGAAAAAGTAACCAAATAACTTGTTATTTCAAGATTCACTGGTCTTATGGGGAAATGGGAATTTGAAAATTTCAACGCAAGTAAATGCACTTGAATCTTGAAATAAGAAGTTATTTGGTTACTTTTTCAATATGTGAGGCACAAAAGTAGTTAAATCACATTACAATGAATCTAATATAACAAATGTAACGCTTCAAAGTTGATCAAATTTAGGTCAAATTTGGTTTGAATTTCAACGCAAGTAATACACTTGAATCTTGAAATAAAAAGTTATTTGGTTACTTTTTCAACATGTAAGGCACAAAAGTAGTTAAATAACATTTAAATGAATCAAATATCATGAATGTAATGTTTAAAAGTTTATCAAATTTAAGTCATATTTGGTTTTAATTTCAACACAAGTAATGCACTTGAATATTGAAATAAGAAGTTATTTGGTTACTTTTTCAACATATAAGGCACAAAAGTAGTTAAATCACAATACAATAAAACTAATATAATGAATGTAACGATTTAAAGTTCATCAAATTTAGGTCAAATTTGGTTTGATTTTCAACGCAAGTAATTCACTATAATCTTGAAATAACAAGTTATTTGGTTACTTTTTCAACATGTAAGACACAAAAGTAGTTAAATCACATTACGATGAATCTAATATAACGAATGTAACGATTTAAAGTTCATCAAATTGAGGTCAAATTTGGTTTGAGTTTCAACGCAAGTAATTCACGTGAATCTTGAAATAAAATGTTATTTTGTTACTTTTTCAACATGTAAGGCACAAAAGTAGTTAAATCACATTACAATGAATCTAATATTACAAATGTAACGCTTCAAAGTTCATCAAATTTAGGTCAAATTTGGTTTGAATTTCAATGCAAGTAAATGCACTTGAATTTTTTAATAAGAAGTTATTTGGTTACTTTTTCAACATGTAAGGCACAAAAGTAGTTAAATCACAATACAATAAATCTAATATAATGAATGTAACGATTTAAAGTTCATCAAATTTAGGTCAAATTTGGTTTGAATTTGAACGCAAGTAATTCACTAGAATCTTGAAATAAGAAGTTATTTGGTTACTTTTTCAACATGTAAGGCACAAAAGTAGTTAAATAACATTTAAATGAATCAAATATAATGAATGTAACGTTTTAAAGTTGATCAAATTTAAGTCATATTTGGTTTTAATTTCAACGCAAGTAATTCACTTGAATCTTGAAATAAGAAGTTATTTGGTTACTTTTTCAACATGTAAGGCCCAAAAGTAGTTAAATCACAAATGAAAATATAACGAATGTAACGCTTCAAAGTTCATCAAATTTAGGTTAAATTTGGTTTGAATTTCAACGCAAGTAAATGCACTTGAATCTTGAAATAAGAAGTTATTTGGTTACTTTTTCAACATGTGAGGCACAAAAGTAGTTAAATCACATTACAATGAATCTAATATAACGAATGTAACGCTTCAAAGTTGATCAAATTTAGGTCAAATTTGGTTTGATTTTCAACGCAAGTAATTCACTAGAATCTTGAAATAACAAGTTATTTGGTTACTTTTTCTACATGTCAGTCACAAAAGTAGTTAAATCACATTACGATGAATCTAATATAAAGAATGTAACGAATTAAAGTTCAACAAATTTAGGTCAAATTGGGTTTGAATTTCAACGCAAGTAATGCACTTGAATCTTGAAATAAAAAGTTATTTGGTTACGTTTTCAACATACAAGGCACAAAAGTAGTTAAATAACATTTATATGAATCAAATATAATGAATTTCATGTTTTAAAGTTGATCAAATTTAAGTCCTATTTGGTTTTAATTTCAACGCAAGTAATTCACTTGAATCTTGAAATAAGAAGTTATTTGGTTACTTTTTCAACATGTAAGGCACAAAAGTAGTTAAATCACAAATGAATCTAATATAACGAATGTAACGCTTTAAAGTTCATCAAATTTAGGTCAAATTTGGTTTGAATTTCAACGCAAGTAAATGCACTTGAATCTTGAAATAAGAAGTTATTTGGTTACTTTTCCAACATGTGAGGCACAAAAGTAGTTAAATCACATTACAATGAATCTAATATAACGAATGTAACGCTTCAAAGTTGATCAAATTTAGGTCAAATTTGGTTTGATTTTCAACGCAAGTAATTCACTAGAATCTTGAAATAACAAGTTATTTGGTTACTTTTTCAACATGTAAGTCACAAAAGTAGTTAAATCACATTACGATGAATCTAATATAAAGAATGTAACGAATTAAAGTTCATCAAATTTAGGTCAAATTGGGTTTGAATTTCAACGCAAGTAATGCACTTGAATCTTGAAATAAAAAGTTATTTGGTTACTTTTTCAACATACAAGGCACAAAAGTAGTTAAATAACATTTAAATGAATCAAATATAATGAATTTCATGTTTTAAAGTTGATCAAATTTAAGTCATATTTGGTTTTAATTTCAACGCAAGTAATTCACTTGAATCTTGAAATAAGAAGTTATTTGGTTACTTTTTCAACATGTAAGGCACAAAAGTAGTTAAATCACAAATGAATCTAATATAACGAATGTAACGTTTCAAAGTTCATCAAATTTAGGTCAAATTTGGTTTGAATTTCAACGCAAGTAAATGCACTTGAATCTTGAAATAAGAAGTTATTTGGTTACTTTTTCAACATGTGAGGCACAAAAGTAGTTAAATCTAAATTTAGGTCAAATTTGGTTTGAATTTCAACGCAAGTAATGCACTTGAATCTTGAAATAAAAAGTTATTTGGTTACTTTTTCAACATGTAAGGCACAAAAGTAGTTAAATAACATTTAAATGAATCAAATATAATGAATGTAACGTTTTAAAGTTGATCAAATTTAAGTCATATTTGGTTTTAATTTCAACGCAAGTAATGCACTTGAATATTGAAATAAGAAGTTATTTGGTTACTTTTTCAACATATAAGGCACAAAAGTAGTTAAATCACAATACAATAAAACTAATATAATGAATGTAACGATTTAAAGTTCATCAAATTTAGGTCAAATTTGGTTTGATTTTCAACGCAAGTAATTCACTAGAATATTGAAATAACAAGTTATTTGGTTACTTTTTCAACATGTAAGGCACAAAAGTAGTTAAATCACATTATCATGAATCTAATATAACGAATGTAACGCTTCAAAGTTCATCAAATTTAGGTCAAATTTGGTTTGAATTTCAACGCAAGTAAATGCACTTGAATCTTGAAATAAGAAGTTATTTGGTTACTTTTTCAACATGTGAGGCACAAAAGTAGTTAAATCACATTACAATGAATCTAATATAACAAATGTAACGCTTCAAAGTTGATCAAATTTGGTTCGATTTTCAACGCAAGTAATTCACTAGAATCTTGAAATAACAAGTTATTTGGTTACTTTTTCAACATGTAAGTCACAAAAGTAGTTAAATCACATTACGATGAATCTAATATAAAGAATGTAACGAATTAAAGTTCATCAAATTTAGGTCAAATTGGGTTTGAATTTCAACGCAAGTAATGCACTTGAATCTTGAAATAAAAAGTTATTTGGTTACTTTTTCAACATACAAGGCACAAAAGTAGTTAAATAACATTTAAATGAATCAAATATAATGAATTTCATGTTTTAAAGTTGATCAAATTTAAGTCATATTTGGTTTTAATTTCAACGCAAGTAATTCACTTGAATCTTGAAATAAGAAGTTATTTGGTTACTTTTTCAACATGTAAGGCACAAAAGTAGTTAAATCACAAATGAATCTAATATAACGAATGTAACGCTTCAAAGTTCATCAAATTTAGGTCAAATTTGGTTTGAATTTCAACGCAAGTAATGCACTTGAATCTTGAAATAAGAAGTTATTTGGTTACTTTTTCAACATGTAAAGCACAAAATTAGTTAAATCACATTACGATGAATCTAATATAACGAATGTAACGCTTCAAAATTCATCAAATTTAGGTCAAATTGGGTTTGAATTTCAACGCAAGTAATGCACTTGAATCTTGAAATAAAAAGTTATTTGGTTACTTTTTCAACATACAAGGCACAAAAGTAGTTAAATAACATTTTAATGAACCAAATATAACGAATTTCATGTTTTAAAGTTTATCAAATTTAGTCATATTTGGTTTTAATTTCAACGCAAGTAATGCACTTGAATATTTGGTTACTTTTTCAACATGTAAGGCACAAAAGTAGTTAAATCACATTACGATCAATCTAATATAACGAATGTAACGCTTCAAAGTTCATCAAATTTATGTCAAATTTGGTTTTGATTTCAACGCAAGTAATGCACTTGAATCTTGAAATAAGAAGTTATTTGGTTACTTTTTCAACCTGTAAGGCACAAAAGTAGTTAAATCAAATTACGATGAATCTAATATAACGAATGTAACGATTTAAAGTTCATCAAATTGAGGTCAAATTTGGTTTGAGTTTCAACGCAAGTAATTCACTTGAATCTTGAAATAAGAAGTTATTTTGTTACTTTTTCAACATGTAAGGCACAAAAGTAGTTAAATCACATTACAATGAATCTAATATTACAAATGTAACGCTTCAAATTCCATCAAATTTAGGTCAAATTTGGTTTGAAATTCAACGCAAGTAAATGCACTTGAATTTTTAAATAAGAAGTTATTTGGTTACTTATTCAACATGTAAGGCACAAAAGTAGTTAAATCACAATACAATAAATCTAATATAATGAATGTAACGATTTAAAGTACATCAAATTTAGGTCAAATTTGGTTTGAATTTGAACACAAGTAATTCACTAGAATCTTGAAATAACAAGTTATTTGGTTATTGTTTCAACATGTAAGGCACAAAAGTAGTTAAATCACATTACGGTGAATCTAATATAACGAATGTAACGATTTAAAATTCATCAAATTTAGGTAAAATTTGGTTTGAATTTCAACGCAATTAATGCACTTCAATCTTGAAATAACAAGTTATTTGGTTACTTTTTCATCATTTAGGCACAAAAGTAGTTAAATAACATTTAAATGAATCTAAAATAACGAATGTAACGCTTCAAAGTTGATCAAATTTAGGTCAAATTTGGTTTGAATTTCAACACAAGTAATGCACTTGAATTTTGAAATAAGATGTTATTTGGTTACTTTTTCAACCTATAAGGCACAAAAGTAGTTAAATCACATTACGATGAATCTAATATAACGAATGTAACGATTTAAAGTTCATTAAATTGAGGTCAAATTTGGTTTGAGTTTCAACGCAAGTAATTCACTTGAATCTTGAAATAAGAAGTTATTTGGTTACTTTTTCAACATGTAAGGCACAAAAGTAGTTAAATCACATTACAATGAATCTAATATAACAAATGTAACGCTTCAAAGTTCATCAAATTTAGGTCAAATTTGATTTGAATTTCAACGCAAGTAAATGCACTTGAATTTTTAAATAAGAAGTTATTTGGTTACTTTTTCAACATGTAAGGCACAAAAGTAGTTAAATGACAATACAATAAATCTAATATAATGAATGTAACGATTTAAAGTGATGCAACCCTAATTCAAGAAGTTAAAGCCTTATTTTGGGCTGTTTGTTTTAAGCCCAACGTTTTAAAATGAAGGGCCTTGTTTGGGAATATGTTTAAATTCTTTTTTAGTGGGTTTTAAATTATATTTTTAGGGGTTTTTAAATTTTATTTTAGTGGGCTTTTAAATTTTATTTTTAGTGGGCTTTACTAAAAGACTCAGCCCAACATATCTATTGTAGAATTAGGTCATCTTCTCTTCTATAAATAGAATAAGATGGGGCTGTTTTGAGAGGAGGAGAAAAATTAAATTTGTGAGATTTTTTTTAACAAATCAGATTCAGGTTTGTTTTACCTTAAGGATTGATTCAACTTATCAAGTAAGTAAACTTGTGGCGTTAATTCAATTCTCTTTCTCTTTGATTTCTCTTTGTTACCATTTCCTTGCTGATTTGGGGGTGAAGGGATTCGGGGAGTTTACCATCTTTGATTTCTCTTTGTTACCATTTCCTTGCTGATTTGGGGGTGAAGAGATTCGAGGAGTTTACCAAGGGTTGATTGAGTTTAGATCAGGGACAATTTTTGATGCAGAGGTGATTCTTTCTCAGTTCTTGAATTGTTGCTGTATCATTTTTGGTATCAGAGCTAAGTTCAAATTCAATCTATATATCCTTTAAATTTCTTTTTATTTTTCATTATTATTGTCAGTTTCTTATATATAAAAAAAAGTTGTGTTCTTTATCTCGGAATTTCATATCTGAGATATATATATATAAAAAAAAAAGTTGTGTTCTTTATCTCAGAATTTCAGATCTAAGATATATATATATATATATATATATATATATATATAAATTGTGTTATTTATCTCGGAATTTCAGATCTGAGATATATATATATATAAAAAAAAAGTTGTGTTCTTTATCCCGGAATTTCAGATCTGAGATATATATATCTATATAAAAAAAAGGGGAACTTTCCAAAATTTATGTGCCAACAAATCAGATTTCATTCCAAATTCGTCATCTCTTGCCTCTTTATATCATATTACATCTAGTTTTGTGACATCTTTCTTTCTTTAGGATTTATTTGTTTTCCATTGAATTAAGGTTGCTAATTTGCTTATTTGGTATTGTTTGATTGGTCCGGACAAGTAAAACTACTGCTTGAATCTAGAGTGGAAAAAGGCAGAAAATTGTGAGCACATTAAAGGGTAAAAGCCAATACTTTGAGTGAAACACGAGGGTTTCCAATCAAATTTGAGTGAAACACGTGAGGGAGTGTTTGTGAGGATTGCTAACAATTTTTTTGCAGGTTTTACATCATGACAAAATCAAACGAAAGCAAAGAAAGTGACGAGAAAGTTAATGTTACTGAACATAACCTAGCCTTCACTTTACAGGCTATGCAACAGCAATTTCGAAGGTTTGAAAACCTTTTTAGAGATGTTAGTGATAGATTTGAGAAGCAAGACCAGGTCATTAGAGAATTGCAAGAGGGGACAATGAATGGTGGTGCAACAAGAAGGCAGAATTTAAGAGAGCCTAATACTTATCATTATGAAGGTGATGGCTTTGATGATGGAGATGATGAGGGAGAATGGCATGGGGTCAGGATGGGTGGAAGAGAAGGACAAAATTATAGAATAAGAGGTCGAGGTAATAGAGTCCAAAACTTTGCAAGGGAGGAAGAAAGGGCTGATCGTGTTGATAGGAATATTGGTAGTATCAAAATGAAAATTCCATCTTTCCAAGGTAAGAATGATGCTGAAGCTTACTTGGAATGGGAGAGGAAAGTGGAGCTGATTTTTGATTGTCATAACTATTCTGAAGAGAAGAAGGTAAAGCTTGCTGCAGTGGAATTTAAAGATTATGCACTTGTTTGGTGGGATCAACTAGTTTTAAATAGGAGAAGAAATGGAGAGGAACCTGTCAATACTTGGGCAGAAATGAAGAGAATTATGAAAAAGAGATTTGTACCTAGTTATTTTTATAGAGAGCTACATCAAAAACTTCGAACTTTGAGACAAGGCTATATGAGTGTTGAAGAGTACCATAAGGAGATGGAGATAGTCATGATAAGGGCTAATGTTGAAGAAGATAGGGAGGCTACCATGGCACGTTTCTTGGCTGGTTTGAACAAGGATATTGCAAATGTTATCGAATTATACCATTATGTGGAGCTGGAAGAAATGGTAAACATGGCAATGAAAGTGGAGAAACAACTCAAGTACAAAGGGTCCAGCAAGAATTCCTATTCTAGTTCTACAAATTGGAACTCCAAATGGTCTAAGAAGGATGAGAAGACCAAGGACAAGCCAAAAGAAGTGAAGAGCAATTCAGACCCAAAAGGTAACTTAAAACCTTCAAGTTCTTCTACTTCTAATTCTGATAAGCATAGAAATATTAAGTGCTTTAAATGTCTTGGTATTGGCCATATTTCTTCTCAATGTCCCAATAAGAAAACAATGGTTTTGAGGGGTGCTGAAGTTATTTCTGAAGATGAGGATCATGTTGAGAGTGATTCTGATTCCATGCATGAATTAGAGGATTGTTCTGATGTAGAAGCTGAAAATGCACCTAAGGGTGAATTACTTGTTACTAGGCGTGTACTAAATGCTCAAGTAAAATAGGATGAAATTGAGCAAAGGGAGAATATCTTTCATTCAAGATGCTTAGTGAATGGGAAGATTTGTAGCATTATAATTGATGGTGGGAGCTGCACAAATGTAGCTAGCACATTAATGGTGGAGAAGCTAGGGCTGGATTGTTTGAGGCACCCTAGGCCATATAAGCTACAATGGCTTAATGATATGGGAGAAATCAAGGTGAATAAACAAGTTATTGTATCTTTCTCCATTGGTAAGTATTCTGATCAAGTTCTTTGTGATGTTGTGCCTATGCATGCTAGTCATATATTGCTTGGAAGACCTTGGCAATATGATAGGAAGGTGTTGCATGATGGTTTTAAGAATAGGTACTCATTCTTTATGGGAGATCATAAAGTTATTCTTGCTCCTCTAGCTCCAAGCGAGGTGTATGAAGACCAAATGCAATTAAAAAGGAGTATTGAAGCTATGCATCAAAGAGGGATAGAAACACCTCAAAAAAACAAGTGGAATCAAATTTTGAAGGAAAGGCTAAGAGCCTTGCAAAAGGAGAGTTGAGATCAAAAATAGAGGGGAAGGCTGATAGCCTTGCAAAAGGAGAGTTGAGCTCAAAAATACAAAAAAAAAGAGTGAGTGAGGTTGAGAGTGTGAAAAGAAAAGAGGGGAAAGAGGCCTTAAAAGAAAGTCAATTTAAGGGCCCAAATGAGAGAGAGGGCAAAAAGAAACAAAACTTTTATGCAAAAATGAGAGATGCAAGGGTTGCTTGTGAGGAAGGGAGATGCTTAGTTGTACCTTTTTACAAAGAAGCTTATCTTAATGTATCTGACCTTAACCCTTGTTTGCCTAGTGGTGTTGTTTCTCTTTTGCAGGAATATGGTGATGTCTTCCCTGAAGAATTACCTAAGGAGTTGTATGCATTGGTGAGAGCTCTACAAACTTGGCAGCATTATTTATGGCCTAAAGAGTTTGTAATTCATACTGATCATGAGAGCTTGAAGCATTTAAAAGGCCAAGATGCATTACCTAGGAGGGCATATTTGGTTAAGTCCATACATAACAAAGCTAGGCAGCATATTGAGGAAAAAATAAAAAGTATGCTCAAAGAGCTAATCAAGGGCGAAGAGTGATGAAGTTTAAACCCGGAGATTGGGTTTGGGTACACCTTAGCAAGGAAAGATTCACTAGGCAACGGAAGTTCAAACTTGATCCTAGAGGCAATGATAATGCCTATAAAGTGGACTTGCCAGGTTTTGATTCGAGGACGAATCCTTTTGAAGAGGGAGAGAATGATGCAACCCTAATTCAAGAAGTTAAAGCCTTATTTTGGGCTGTTTGTTTTAAGCCCAACGTTTTAAAATGAAGGGCCTTGTTTGGGAATATGTTTAAATTCTTTTTTAGTGGGTTTTAAATTATATTTTTAGGGGTTTTTAAATTTTATTTTAGTGGGCTTTTAAATTTTATTTTAGTGGGCTTTTAAATTTTATTTTTAGTGGGCTTTACTAAAAGACTCAGCCCAACATATCTATTGTAGAATTAGGTCATCTTCTCTTCTATAAATAGAATAAGATGGGGCTGTTTTGAGAGGAGGAGAAAAATTAAATTTGTGAGATTTTTTTTAACAAATCAGATTCAGGTTTGTTTTACCTTAAGGATTGATTCAACTTATCAAGTAAGTAAACTTGTGGCGTTAATTCAATTCTCTTTCTCTTTGATTTCACTTTGTTACCATTTCCTTGCTGATTTGGGGGTGAAGGGATTCGGGAAGTTTACCAAGGGTTGATTGAGTTTAGATCAGGGACAATTTTTGATGCAGAGGTGATTCTTGTTCAGTTCTTGAATTGTTGCTGTATCATAAAGTTCATCAAATTTAGGTCATATTTGGTTTGAATTTGAACGCAAGTAATTCACTAGAATCTTGAAATAAGAAGTTATTTGGTTGCTTTTTCAACATGTAAGGCACAAAAGTAGTTAAATAACATTTAAATAATCAAATATAATGAATGTAACGTTTTAAAGTTTATCAAATTTATGTCATATTTGGTTTTAATTTCAACGCAAGTAATTCACTTCAATCTTGAAATAAGAAGTTATTTGGTTACTTTTTCAACACGTAAGGCACAAAAGTAGTTAAATCACATTACCATGAATCTAATATAACAAATGTAACGCTTCAAAGTTCATCAAATTTAGGTCAAATTTGGTTTGAATTTCAACGCAAGTAAATGCACTTGAATTTTTAAATAAGAAGTTATTTGGTTACTTTTTCAACATGTAAGGCACAAAAGTAGTTAAATAACAATACAATAAATCTAATATAATGAATGTAACGATTTAAAATTCATCAAATTTAGGTCAAATTTGGTTTGAATTTGAACGCAAGTAATTCACTAGAATCTTGAAATAAGAAGTTATTTGGTTACTTTTTCAACATGTAAGGCACAAAAGTAGTTAAATAACATTTAAATGAATCAAATATAATGAATGTAACGTTTTAAAGTTGATCAAATTTAAGTCATATTTGGTTTTAATTTCAACGCAAGTAATTCACTTGAATCTTGAAATAAGAAGTTATTTGGTTACTTTTTCAACATGTAAGGCACAAAAGTAGTTAAATCACAAATGAATCTAATATAACGAATGTAACGCTTAAAAGTTCATGAAATTTAGGTCAAATTTGGTTTGAATTTCAACGCAAGCAAATGCACTTGAATCTTGAAATAAGAAGTTATTTGGTTACTTTTTCAATGTGTGAGGCACAAAAGTAGTTAAATCACATTACAATGAATCTAATATAACAAATGTAACGCTTCAAAGTTGATCAAATTTAGGTCAAATTTGGTTTGAATTTCAACGCAAGTAATGCAATTGAATCTTGAAATAAAAAGTTATTTGGTTACTTCTTCAACATGTAAGGCACAAAAGTAGTTAAATAACATTTAAATGAATCAAATATCATGAATGTAATGTTTAAAAGTTTATCAAATTTAAGTCATATTTGGTTTTAATTTCAACACAAGTAATGCACTTGAATATTGAAATAAGAAGTTATTTGGTTACTTTTTCAACATATAAGGCACAAAAGTAGTTAAATCACAATACAATAAAACTAATATAATGAATGTAACGATTTAAAGTTCATCAAATTTAGGTCAAATTTGGTTTGATTTTCAACGCAAGTAATTCACTATAATCTTGAAATAACAAGTTATTTGGTTAGTTTTTCAACATGTAAGACACAAAAGTAGTTAAATCACATTACGATGAATCTAATATAACGAATGTAACGATTTAAAGTTCATCAAATTGAAGTCAAATTTGGTTTGAGTTTCAACGCAAGTAATTCACGTGAATCTTGAAATAAGATGTTATTTTGTTACTTTTTCAACATGTAAGGCACAAAAGTAGTTAAATCACATTACAATGAATCTAATATTACAAATGTAATGCTTCAAAGTTCATCAAATTTAGGTCAAATTTGGTTTGAATTTCAACGCAAGTAAATGCACTTGAATTTTTTAATAAGAAGTTATTTGGTTACTTTTTCAACATGTAAGGCACAAAAGTAGTTAAATCACAATACAATAAATCTAATATAATGAATGTAACGATTTAAAGTTCATCAAATTTAGGTCAAATTTGGTTTGAATTTGAACGCAAGTAATTCACTAGAATCTTGAAATAAGAAGTTATTTGGTTACTTTTTCAACATGTAAGGCACAAAAGTAGTTAAATAACATTTAAATGAATCAAATATAATGAATGTAACGTTTAAAGTTGATCAAATTTAAGTCATATTTGGTTTTAATTTCAACGCAAGTAATGCACTTGAATCTTGAAATAAGAAGTTATTTGGTTACTTTTTCAACATGTAAGGCACAAAAGTAGTTAAATCACAAATGAATCTAATATAACGAATGTAACGCTTAAAAGTTCATGAAATTTAGGTCAAATTTGGTTTGAATTTCAACGCAAGTAAATGCACTTGAATCTTGAAATAAGAAGTTATTTGGTTACTTTTTCAATATGTGAGGCACAAAAGTAGTTAAATCACATTACAATGAATCTAATATAACAAATGTAACGCTTCAAAGGTGATCAAATTTAGGTCAAATTTGGTTTGAATTTCAACGCAAGTAATACACTTGAATTTTGAAATAAAAAGTTATTTGGTTACTTTTTCAACATGTAAGGCACAAAAGTAGTTAAATAACATTTAAATGAATCAAATATCATGAATGTAATGTTTAAAAGTTTATCAAATTTAAGTCATATTTGGTTTTAATTTCAACACAAGTAATGCACTTGAATATTGAAATAAGAAGTTATTTGGTTACTTTTTCAACATATAAGGCACAAAAGTAGTTAAATCACAATACAATAAAACTAATATAATGAATGTAACGATTTAAAGTTCATCAAATTTAGGTCAAATTTGGTTTGATTTTCAACGCAAGTAATTCACTATAATCTTGAAATAACAAGTTATTTGGTTACTTTTTCAACATGTAAGACACAAAAGTAGTTAAATCACATTACGATGAATCTAATATAACGAATGTAACGATTTAAAGTTCATCAAATTGAGGTCAAATTTGGTTTGAGTTTCAACGCAAGTAATTCACGTGAATCTTGAAATAAGATGTTATTTTGTTACTTTTTCAACATGTAAGGCACAAAAGTAGTTAAATCACATTACAATGAATCTAATATTACAAATGTAACGCTTCAAAGTTCATCAAATTTAGGTCAAATTTGGTTTGAATTTCAACGCAAGTAAATGCACTTGAATTTTTTAATAAGAAGTTATTTGGTTACTTTTTCAACATGTAAGGCACAAAAGTAGTTAAATCACATACAATAAATCTAATATAATGAATTCGATTTAAAGTTCATCAAATTTAGGTCAAATTTGGTTTGAATTTGAACGCAAGTAATTCACTAGAATCTTGAAATAAGAAGTTATTTGGTAACTTTTTCAACATGTAAGGCACAAAAGTAGTTAAATCATTTAAAATGAATCAAATATAATGAATATAACGTTTTAAAGTTGATCAAATTTAAGTCATATTTGGTTTTAATTTCAACGCAAGTAATTCACTTGAATCTTGAAATAAGAAGTTATTTGGTTACTTTTTCAACATGTAAGACCCAAAAGTAGTTAAATCACAAATGAAAATATAACGAATGTAACGCTTCAAAGTTCATCAAATTTAGGTTAAATTTGGTTTGAATTTCAACGCAAGTAAATGCACTTGAATCTTGAAATAAGAAGTTATTTGGTTACTTTTTCAACATGTGAGGCACAAAAGTAGTTAAATCACATTACGATTAATCTAATATAAAGAATGTAACGAATTAAAGTTCATCAAATTTAGGTCAAATTGGGTTTGAATTACAACGCAAGTAATGCACTTGAATCTTGAAATAAAAAGTTATTTGGTTACTTTTTCAACATACAAGGCACAAAAGTAGTTAAATAACATTTAAATGAATCAAATATAATGAATTTCATGTTTTAAAGTTGATCAAATTTAAGTCATATTTGGTTTTAATTTCAACGCAAGTAATTCACTTGAATCTTGAAATAAGAAGTTATTTGGTTACTTTTTCAACATGTAAGGCACAAAAGTAGTTAAATCACAAATGAATCTAATATAACGAATGTAACGTTTCAAAGTTCATCAAATTTAGGTCAAATTTGGTTTGAATTTCAACGCAAGTAAATGCACTTGAATCTTGAAATAAGAAGTTATTTGGTTACTTTTTCAACATGTGAGGCACAAAAGTAGTTAAATCTAAATTTAGGTCAAATTTGGTTTGAATTTCAACGCAAGTAATGCACTTGAATCTTGAAATAAAAAGTTATTGGTTACTTTTTCAACATGTAAGGCACAAAAGTAGTTAAAACATTTAAATGAATCAATATAATGAATGTAATGTTTTAAAAGTTTATCAAATTTAAGTCATATTTGGTTTTAATTTCAACGCAAGTAATGCACTTGAATATTGAAATAAGAAGTTATTTGGATACTTTTTCAACATATAAGGCACAAAAAGTAGTAAATCACAATACATAAAACTATATATGAATGTAACGATTTAAAGTTCATCAAATTTAGGTCAAATTTGGTTTGATTTTCAACGCAAGTAATTCACTAGAATATTGAAATAACAAGTTATTTGGTTACTTTTTCAACATATAAGGCACAAAAGTAGTTTAAATCACATTATCATGAATCTAATATAACGAATGTAACGCTTCAAAGTTCATCAAATTTAGGTCAAATTTGGTTTGAATTTCAACGCAAGTAAATGCACTTGAATCTTGAAATAAGAAGTTATTTGGTTACTTTTTCAACATGTGAGGCACAAAAGTAGTTAAATCACATTACAATGAATCTAATATAACGAATGTAACGCTTCAAAGTTGATCAAATTTAGGTCAAATTTGGTTCGATTTTCAACGCAAGTAATTCACTAGAATCTTGAAATAAGAAGTTATTTGGTTACTTTTTCAACATGTAAGTCACAAAAGTAGTTAAATCACATTACGATGAATCTAATATAAAGAATGTAACGAATTAAAGTTCATCAAATTTAGGTCAAATTGGGTTTGAATTTCAACGCAAGTAATGCACTTGAATCTTGAAATAAAAAGTTATTTGGTTACTTTTTCAACATACAAGGCACAAAAGTAGTTAAACAACATTTAAATGAATCAAATATAATGAATTTCATGTTTTAAAGTTGATCAAATTTAAGTCATATTTCGTATTAATTTCAACGCAAGTAATTCACTTGAATCTTGAAATAAGAAGTTATTTGGTTACTTTTTCAACATGTAAGGCACAAAAGTAGTTAAATCACAAATGATTCTAATATAACGAATGTAACGCTTCAAATTTCATCAAATTTAGGTCAAATTTGGTTTGAATTTCAACGCAAGTAATGCACTTGAATCTTGAAATAAGAAGTTATTTGGTTACTTTTTCAACATGTAAGGCACAAAATTAGTTAAATCACATTACGATGAATCTAATATAACGAATGTAACGCTTCAAAATTCATCAAATTTAGGTCAAATTGGGTTTGAATTTCAACGCAAGTAATGCACTTGAATCTTGAAATAAAAAGTTATTTGGTTACTTTTTCAACATACAAGGCACAAAAGTAGTTAAATAACATTTTAATGAATCAAATATAATGAATTTCATGTTTTAAAGTTTATCAAATTTAGTCATATTTGGTTTTAATTTCAACGCAAGTAATGCACTTGAATATTTGGTTACTTTTTCAACATGTAAGGCACAAAAGTAGTTAAATCACATTACGATGAATCTAATATAACGATTCAAAGTTGATCAAATTTAAGTCAAATTTAGTTTGAATTTCAACGCAAGTAATGCACTTGAATTTTGAAATAAGAAGTTATTTGGTTACTTTTTCAACAAGTAAGGCACAAAAGTAGTTAAATCACATTACGATCAATCTAATATAACGAATGTAACGCTTAAAAGTTCATCAAATTTAGGTCAAATTTGGTTTGAATTTCAACGCAAGTAATGCACTTGAATCTTGAAATAACAAGTTATTTGGTTACTTTTTCAACCTGTAAGGCACAAAAGTATTTAAATAACATTTAAATGAATCTAAAATAACGAATGTAACGCTTCAAAGTTGATCAAATTTTGGTCAAATTTGGTTTGAATTTCAACACAAGTAATGCACTTGAATCTTGAATTAAGAAGTTATTTGGTTACTTTTTCTACATGTAAGGCACAAAAGTAGTTAAATCACAAATGAATTTAATGTAATGAATGTAACGCTTCAAAGTTCATCAAATTTAGGTCAAATTTGGTTTCAATTTCAACGCAAGTAATGCCCTTGAATCTTGAAATAAAAAGTTATTTGGTTACTTTTTCAACATGTAAGGCACAAAAGTATTTAAATCACAATACAATAAATCTAATATAATGAACGTAATGTTTTAAAGTTTATCAAATTTAAGTCATAATTGGTTTTAATTTCAACGCAAGTAATGCACTTGAATATTGAAATAAGAAGTTATTTGGTTACTTTTTCAACATGTAAGGCACAAAAGTAGTTAAATCACAATACGATGAATCTAATATAACGAATGTAACGATTTAAAGTTCATCAAATTTAGGTCAAATTTGGTTTGAATTTCAACGCAAGTAATGCACTTGAATCTTGAAATAAGAAGTTATTTGGTTACTTTTTCAACATGTAAGGCACAAAAGTAGTTAAATCACATTACGATGAATCTAATATAACGAATGTAACGATTTAAAGTTCATCAAATTGAGGTCAAATTTGGATTGAGTTTCAACGCAAGTAATTCACTTGAATCTTGAAATAAGAAGTTATTTGGTTACTTTTTCAACATGTAAGGCACAAAAGTAGTTAAATCACATTACAATGAATCTAATATAACAAATGTAACGCTTCAAAGTTCATCAAATTTAGGTCAAATTTGGTTTGAATTTCAACGCAAGTAAATGCACTTGAATTTTGAAATAAGAAGTTATTTGGTTACTTTTTCAACATGTAAGGCACAAAAGTAGTTAAATAACATTTAAATGAATCTAATATAACGAATGTAACGCTTCAAAATTCATCAAATTTAAGTCATATTTGGTTTTAATTTCAACGCAAGTAATGCACTTGAATCTTGAAATAACAAGTTATTTGGTTACTTTTTCAACATGTAAGGCAGAAAACTAGTTAAATCCCATTACGATTAATCTAATATAACGAAAGTAACGATTTAAAGTTCATCAAATTTAGGTCAAATTTAGTTTGAATTTCAACGCAATGCACTTGATCTTGAAATAAAAAGTTATTTGGTTACTTTTTCAACATGTAAGGCACAAAAGTAGTTAAATAACATTTAAATCAATAAAATATAATGATTTTAATGCTTTAAAGTTTATCAAATTTAAGTCATATTTGGTTTTAATTTCAACGCAAGTAGTGCACTTGAATATTGAAATAAGAAGTTATTTGGTTACTTTTTCAACATGTAAGGCACAAAAGTAGTTAAATCACAATACAATAAATCTAATATAATGAATGTAACGATTTAAAGTTCATCAAATTTAGGTCAAATTTGGTTTGAATTTCAACGCAAGTAATTCACTAGAATCTTGAAATAAGAAGTTAAATCACATTACGATGAAACTAATATAACGAATGTAATTTCAAGTTCATCAAATTTAGGTCAAATTTGGTTTGAATTTCAACGCAAGTAATTCACTAGAATCTTGAAATAACAAGTTATTTGGTTACTTTTTCAACATGTAAGGCACAAAAGTAGTTAAATCACATTACGGTGAATCTAATATAACGAATGTAACGATTTAAAGTTCTTCAAATTTAGGTAAAATTTGGTTTGAATTTCAACGCAATTAATGCACTTGAATCTTGAAATAAGAAGTAATTTGGTTACTTTTTCATCATGTAAGGCACAAAAGTAGTTAAATAACATTTAAATGAATCTAAAATAACGAATGTAACGCTTCAAAGTTGATCAAATTTAGGTCAAATTTGGTTTGAATTTCAACACAAGTAATGCACTTGAATCTTGAAATAAGAAGTTATTTGGTTACTTTTTCAACATGTAAGGCACAAAAGTAGTTAAATCACATAACAATGAATCTAATATAACAAATCTAACGATTCAAAGTTCATTAAATTTAGGTCAAATTTGGTTTGAATTTCCACGCAAGTAAATGCACTTGAATTTTTAAATAAGAAGTTATTTGGTTACTTTTTCAACATGTAAGGCACAAAAGTAGTTAAATCACAATACAATAAATCTAATATAATGAATGTAACGATTTAAAGTTCATCAAATTTAGGTCAAATTTGGTTTGAATTTGATCGCAAGTAATTCACTAGAATCTTGAAATAAGAAGTTATTTGGTTACTTTTTCAACATGTAAGGCACAAAAGTAGTTAAATAACATTTAAATGAATCAAATATAATGAATGTAACGTTTTAAAGTTGATCAAATTTAAGTCCTATTTGGTTTTAATTTCAACGCAAGTAATTCACTTGAATCTTGAAATAAGAAGTTATTTGGTTACTTTTTCAACATGTAAGGCACAAAAGTAGTTAAATCACAAATGAATCTAATATAACGAATGTAACGCTTAAAAGTTCATGAAATTTAGGTCAAATTTGTTTTGAATTTCAACGCAAGCAATTGCACTTGAATCTTGAAATAAGAAGTTATTTGGTTACTTTTTCAATATGTGAGGCACAAAAGTAGTTAAATCATATTACAATGAATCTAATATAACAAATGTAACGCTTCAAAGTTGATCAAATTTAGGTCAAATTTGGTTTGAATTTCAACGCAAGTAATGCATTTGAATCTTAAAATAAAAAGTTATGTGGTTACTTTTTCAACATGTAAGGCACAAAAGTAGTTAAATAATATTTAAATGAATCAAATATAATGAATGTAATGTATAAAAGTTTATCAAATTTAAGTCATATTTGGTTTTAATTTCAACGCAAGTAATTCACTTGAATCTTGAAATAAGAAGTTATTTGGTTACTTTGTCAAGATGTAAGGCAGAAAAGTAGTTAAATCACAAATGAATCTAATATAACGAATGTAACGCTTCAAAGTTCATGAAATTTAGGTCAAATTTGGTTTGAATTTCAACGCAAGTAAATGCACTTGAATCTTGAAATAAGTTATTTGGTTACTTTTTCAACATGTGAGGCACAAAAGTAGTTAAATAACATTTAAATGAATCAAATATAATGAATGTAATGTTTAAAAGTTTATCAAATTTAAGTCATATTTGGTTTTAATTTCAATGCAAGTAATGCACTTGAATATTGAAATAAGAAGTTATTTGGTTACGTTTTCAACATATAAGGCACAAAACTAGTTAAATCACAATACAATAAAACTAATATAATGAATGTAACGATTTAAAGTTCATCAAATTTAGGTCAAATTTGTTTTGATTTTCAACGCAAGTAATTCACTAGAATCTTGAAATAACAAGTTATTTGGTTACTTTTTCAACATGTAAGGCACAAAAGTAGTTAAATCACATTACGATGAATCTAATATAACGAATGTAACGAATTAAAGTTCATCAAATTTAGGTAAATTTTGGTTTTAATTTCAACGCAAGTAATTCACTTGAATATTGAAATAACAAGTTATTTGGTTACTTTTTCAACATGTAAGGCACAAAAGTAGTTAAATCACATTATCATGAATCTAATATAACGAATGTAACGCTTCAAAGTTCATCAAATTTAGGTCAAATTTGGTTTGAATTTCAACGCAAGTAATGCACTTGAATCTTGAAATAAAAAGTTATTTGGTTACTTTTTCAACATGTAAGGCACAAAAGTAGTTAAATCACATTACGATGAATCTAATATAAAGAATGTAACGCTTCAAAATTAATCAAATTTAGGTCAAATTGGGTTTGAATTTCAACGCAAGTAATGCACTTGAATCTTGAAATAAAAAGTTATTTGGTTACTTTTTCAACATACAAGGCACAAAAGTAGTTACATAACATTTAAATGAATCAAATATAATGAATTTCATGTTTTAAAGTTTATGAAATTTAAGTCATATTTGGTTTTAATTTCAACGCAAGTAATGCACTTGAATATTTGGTTACTTTTTCAACATGTAAGGCACAAAAGTAGTTAAATCAAATTACGATGAATCTAATATAACGAATGTAACGATTTAAAGTTCATCAATTTGAGGTCAAATTTGGTTTGAGTTTCAACGCAAGTAATTCACTTGAATCTTAAAATAAGAAGTTATTTTGTTACTTTTTCAACATGTAAGGCACAAAAGTAGTTAAATCACATTACAATGAATCTAATATAACAAATGTAACGCTTCAAAGTTAATGAAATTTACGTCAAATTTGGTTTGAATTTCAACGCAAGTAAATGCACTTGAATTTTTAAATAAGAAGTTATTTGGTTACTTTTTCAACATGTAAGGCACAAAAGTAGTTAAATCACAATACAATAAATCTAATATAATGAATGTAACTATTTAAAGTTCATCAAATTTAGGTCAAATTTGGTTTGAATTTGAACGCAAGTAATTCACTAGAATCTTGAAATAAGAAGTTATTTGGTTACTTTTTCAACATGTAAGGCACAAAAGTAGTTAAATAACATTTAAATGAATCAAATATAATGAATGTAACGTTTTAAAGTTGATCAAATTTAAGTCATATTTGGTTTTAATTTCAACGCAAGTAATTCACTTGAATCTTGAAATAAGAAGTTATTTGGTTACTTTTTCAACATGTAAGGCCAAAAGTAGTTAAATCACAAATGAAAATATAACGAATGTAACGCTTCAAAGTTCATCAATTTAGGTAAATTTGGTTTGAATTTCAACGCAAGTAAATGCACTTGAATCTTGAAATAAGAAGTTATTTGGTTACTTTTCAACATGTGAGGCACAAAAGTAGTTAAATCACATTACAATGAATCAAATATAACGAATGTAACGCTTCAAAGTTCATCCAATTTAGATCAAATTTGGTTTGATTTTCAACGCAAGTAATTCACTAGAATCTTGAAATAACAAGTTATTTGGTTACTTTTCTACATGTCAGTCACAAAAGTAGTTAAATCACATTACGATGAATCTAATATAAAGAATGTAACGAATTAAAGTTCAACAAATTTAGGTCAAATTGGGTTTGAATTTCAACGCAAGTAATGCACTTGAATCTTGAAATAAAAAGTTATTTGGTTACGTTTTCAACATACAAGGCACAAAAGTAGTTAAATAACATTTATATGAATCAAATATAATGAATTTCATGTTTTAAAGTTGATCAAATTTAAGTCCTATTTGGTTTTAATTTCAACGCAAGTAATTCACTTGAATCTTGAAATAAGAAGTTATTTGGTTACTTTTTCAACATGTAAGGCACAAAAGTAGTTAAATCACAAATGAATCTAATATAACGAATGTTACGCTTTAAAGTTCATCAAATTTAGGTCAAATTTGGTTTGAATTTCAACGCAAGTAAATGCACTTGAATCTTGAAATAAAAAGTTATTTGGTTACTTTTCCAACATGTGAGGCACAAAAGTAGTTAAATCACATTACAATGAATCTAATATAACAAATGTAACGTTTCAAAGTTGATCAAATTTAGGTCAAATTTGGTTTGAATTTCAACGCAAGTAATGCATTTGAATCTTAAAATAAAAAGTTATTTGGTTACTTTTTCAACATGTAAGGCACAAAAGTAGTTAAATAATATTTAAATGAATCAAATATAATGAATGTAATGTTTAAAAGTTTATCAAATTTAAGTCATATTTGGTTTTAATTTCAACGCAAGTAATGCACTTGAATATTGAAATAAGAAGTTATTTGGTTACTTTTTCAACATATAAGGCACAAAAGTAGTTAAATCACAATACAATAAAACTAATATAATGAATGTAACGATTTAAAGTTCATCAAATTTAGGTCAAATTTGGTTTGATTTTCAACGCAAGTAATTCACTAGAATCTTGAAATAACAAGTTATTTGGTTACTTTTTCAACATGTAAGGCACAAAAGTAGTTAAATCACATTACGATGAATCTAATATAACGAATGTAACGAATTAAAGTTCATCAAATTTAGGTAAATTTTGGTTTTAATTTCAACGCAAGTAATTCACTTGAATATTGAAATAACAAGTTATTTGGTTACTTTTTCAACATGTAAGGCACAAAAGTAGTTAAATCACATTATCATGAATCTAATATAACGAATGTAACGCTTCAAAGTTCATCAAATTTAGGTCAAATTTGGTTTGAATTTTGATGCGGTTTCCGACCGACGTGCTAAATAGGTGTTATTTTACCCTATGTTGATTATGAATAATTAAGGACTGTGAATTAACTAATTGTCACATTCAGTCTATGGTGTCACTTAATCAGCCAGAACCTAAGGCAGAGTACCTATCGTGTAGCTAGTCTATTGGAAAGTATCTACGATTTTATTAAATAATTATCGTACTCCCAGGGAAGTTGCAACGGCTTAGTAGTAACTAGCCTTTTATCCTAACTCCTATCTTATGATCCAGTTATGCAATCTTCATCAAATACTTTGATGAGAGGGTGATCCATTCTCCACTAGGTTCAAGTCCAATTAATCCTAAAAGTGTTTTAAAGATGAGTTCTGATTCTATGTTATACTGTTACTATATATTGATTGACCTATATTCAAGTATTTTAGACATGTCTTGGCCTGGATTGCAACTATGTTCTGTGTCTAAAGGTTACCACATTTGAGTTTCTACGCTACCGCCCCATCGTTAAGGGTAACGGCCCTACTCACGGCTCGGACTAAAGTCAGCAATGACCGCCCTATGTCACTTTGGGGATCATACTGCTCGTCTCATAACCGCCGGCATAATACTCAACTCAGCCTACCTAGACTACTTTCAACCAATAGGGTGTTCCGCAGATTATTTTATCTAGTATGGCAGACATCAATACTAATTGATGTCTGTTAAACTAAACAGGTTATGAATAGACCGTGGTTAGGAATTGTCTATAACCCTAATTTCAGTTTAAAAGAACGGCAATAGACATGCAGACATAATGGATATTTAAGCAGGTGGCCATTTCTAGAAAAACATAATACTTCAACGTATATCACAAATATTCATAAAAACATAATCTGGTATTCCAATCAGTATTTGGACAAACAATAACAACATATAAGAGAGGGACAGGGGGACCGATGCCATAAAGAATTCACCCTTTACGAAGTCTCGCCGATGGAGCGTACTGCAGTATATGTCGTATTGCTTGACCCGACTCTGCTCGTCAGAACCTTGGAGGACGCTTCCTCAGCCTAGTAGCTGGGCTTTACTTAACAACCCGGCTTAAGCCCAGCCCTGTGGACTGACTCTTCGAACGCCTCGAGCCCTCTTAGGATCTCCTAACGAAATCCCGGGTATTCTAGGAATACCAGAAACGAACCTATCTATAGAAGCCTAAGATCTGAGACTATTTCTCAGAAACTAAAACAAACACTAATAAGAAAGAAAACTGAGATCCGAGTCTCTGAGTGAGTTGTGTACTAGAGAATTGTACACTGGAAACCACTTAATGACTCAGATCGAGTGGAGAGGGATGAATTCAACTGCTGGAGGCCTGGGGTATTTATAGCAGCTTCCCGGAGTGAAATATTCTGAAAAATTCGATGTGGGATAGCTTCTGGCGGCTCGGGACGCCCGTCCTGATTCGTTGACCAGGTTCGGGACGCCCGTCCCGGACCTTTGACCGGGTCAACATTTCCAGAAATTGCGTTTTTGCCCCAGAATTTGCTGTTTTCGTCTACTTTTCACCTGACACTTCCAAAATCATAAAAACCGTGAAATCAAGTAAATAGTAAACAATTAATGTCAATTTACTCTCAATTTCACATTAAAACATATATAAAAACATGCTAAAAATGTGATACGATTTTCGCGTATCAGATAACCCCACACTTAGCTTTTTGCTTGTCCTCAAGCAAAGTCTACATGGAGTTAGTGATTTTAAACCGTAGTGCAGTCACTTAAATTCCTAATCATGTTTTTATTCCAAAAATTCTTCAGACAATTCTTAACACAGGTCTGATTGGTTAGGTTGCTATGACAAGGTCTCACATGTCTCTAGTAGTTTGTTATGATCAGGCAGAAAAAAATCAACAACTAGGTTGGACTTTTTTCTTAGTCACAGGGTCTTCCTGATGTGTAGTGTGTGTACTAGTCTAGACCAGATAGTCAACACAATGAACTCTTATCTTAACTGCTACCAGATAATACTTCGACCTATCGCTAGACATACTGACAACAGATAACTTTCTGAGTTCTGAGCTTTGGTGATCAGATTTTTAATGTTTTAGCACTTAGTTATTTTCTTTATAGATTCAGGGTATTTCGAGTTTGCTTAGAACACGTCAACTTCAACTACCCATGTAGCGAGTCCCACTCCGATGACTCCCAGATCTACACGACCTTAGGGCATCAGGCTTTAAGTTCCCCGAAGGAGTGGTGCTCGAGTAGCGAAGGCCGCTGGCAAACTACCCTATTGTAATTAACTTCCTTAAGTTCTTTTCACTTTTAGCTCAGAGTCTCATCTAGTCATTCTAACTGCCAATATATCCACAACTGGTCTAATTTTATCTAGTTAAGTCTCGAATAGGCAATTGGTTGAGGTCTCTAATCCAGACAAGGTTGTGCTCAGTTATCAGGAATTCCCTATTCCTAATCAATTAGTCCAAGATAGCTATCGACTATCTCCTACTAACCATAACATACTACCTACATATCATAGACATAAGCAATTTGTTTAACCAAGCATACTGCATTTAGAAGTCTGAAAGACGGAAAAATTTTGAAAATTTTGGAAGGGTGTGAAAATACAGGGAAAACAAGCAAAAGCATGCGAAAATTTTTCAAACTGCTACAGTACACTGCACTGCTACCCCCACTTAAGTTTGGCACTGTCCTCAGTGTTCATGCATAGCTAATTACCCCACACTTATTTGAAGACAAGAAATAAAACATAATAAAAAAAAAAAAAACAAATAATGCAACAATTCTGTATGTCATATAAATCAATTTTGTACAAAGATTCATAGTCATACAGCCCAGACATACACAAAGAACAAGATAAACAAAAGACAAAAGAAAAAAAGAAAAGGGGAAGAGAGACTAAGAACCCGGCGGGTCGCCATCCAGTGGACCGAGGTCTGTTAGTCAAACTCGAAGTTCTCCGCTACTCGGGCAGTCTGCTGATGTATCTCCTCAATCCTACTGGTGATCATGGCGATCCTGTCATCCATCACCGCCAGTCGTCTGTCAATCCTGTCATCCATCATTGCCAGCCGTCTGTCGATCCGGTCCATGTCTCGACTGTATCGTGCCGATAGTTCTGCCAATCCGTGCGACATGTGTCGTTCGAAGGCAGTACGTGGCACGAACGTCTCGGATGGATGGATATGCGGTGGAGCTGCTTCTGATGCCGAAGCCTGTCCTGGCTGCTCTGTGTGGATGGTGTAGCGGCCGCTCGCATCCCGGACAACCATTCCCATGTTCCGTAGGATGGTAACGTCTGTGGGAATAGTGGTTGGGGCGACCAGAGTAAGCTCCGAGCCCTCTATGTCCAACTCCAGGTAGCGGGCTATCCTGGTGATGAATGGCCCGAGCCCCAGACACTGTTTCCGAGTGTCCGTAGCAAAACCCCGCATGATGACTGTGATAAGTCGAGCCATCTCTACTGTGGATCCCATATGCATGTTGGCCAAGAGGAATGTCTCCATCTGGGTGACATTCCCGGGGGCCGTCCGTCGTCCTGACAAAGTGTGTGCAATAATGGCATGTAAGTAGCGAAGAGCAGGATAGATACCTGTGGCTTTCGCAAAGCCATGCTGGTAGGGAACACCCGTCATACAGATCTGAGCCCAAGCAGTGGAGACCTCTGCAGAAGTGAAGTCCCGAACTGCTGTGGTGTAGGCGGGCGTATCCAGCTCCTCTCTCTGCCAGATACCCAAAGCGATGCCGAACTCGGCCATGCTCATCGACCGATCTATTCCGCCTAAGCGGAATGTGATCTGCTCCTGATGGCATGCAAAGGATGCATAGAACTCACATACCAGCTCCAGGTACGTGGGCTCTGTGACGATGAATACTCGACTGTAGGGTAGTACATCGAGTATGCGTCTGACCTCAGCCTCTACTCCCAGTGTCTGTACTGCTGCCCAATCCAGCGTTCTGCCCGTCAGAATCGTGCGTCCGATGTACCCAGTGCATCTCTCCTGATATGCTGTGCTGGAGGGAAACAGCATAAAAGGATGTGTCACTGAGGTAACTGCCATAGTGGATGTGGTACGAGCACGTTTGGCAGCCATTTGGTTTGAAAGTGTTTGAGAGACTTTTGGGAGTTTTAGGTAGGAAGGAAGGTTCGAATTCGAATTCTGGAGGTGAATTTGAATTCAAAAGGGTGAAATTAGGCTAGGGAAAGATTTCGAAATTTTGGCGGGAAATTCGAATTTTGGAGGGAAATTCGAATTTGGAAGGAAATTTAAAATTTAAATTTTGGAGGGAAATTTGAAATTTTAAATTTGAAAAGTTTGCCAAAGGTAAAGAGAGAGAGTTATTTGAGAGAGGTGGATTTTTGGAAGTGAATTTTGAGGGAAAAATGAAAAAATTGAGATTTTATAGAAGGGGAGGCCTTCGGGACGCCCGTCCCGGGTTGCCTCGGGACGCGTGCCAATTCCGAAAATATTTTTTTTTTCTAATTCCTGCAAATCTCAGTATACCAAAAATAATCATAATTTTTAACAAGGCTTCTGTTTATCCAATGAAATTCAGAAGTTGTTAAAAAAAACTCTATGCAAAAATTCCTCAGTCTCACTTTTTCGAAAATCATACTACCCTAATTTTATTCCTATTTAAATTCAGCAAGAAAAACAAAAATTTGAATTTATACAATTTAGTTAATGAAAAATAAACTGTAATTGCAAAATTTTCGTTTTTCATAGAAATAAAATGTCTGAAGAAAATTGTTGAAAATAAAGGACCCTTTAAAAATGTTTGAAAAATAGAAAAATATGGGTCAATTATTCAAGTTTCAGTTCAAAATTATTTGCTGAAAATAAAAGTAAAAGAATCTTCCCTTTTTAACGAATCCTGTCTCTGATCTCCTGTAGTTCTGTCCGAATGCTTCGCATTTCTATGCGTATTGTTCGCATCTCATCCCTCTGCCTGTTTTGCTCACTGCGTAGATCAGCCATCTCTCGGAGTAGTTGTGCACCTTGGTTCTCCTGGAGATTGACCGTGGCTCTGAGTCGGTCTACGTTAGTTGTGATGTTCAGACTGAGTTGGTCTAAATGACACAGTCTGCTGGCAATCCCTTGGTCCATCTCATAGACCCTTTGAGTTAGTGTGTCTATCTGCACGGACAACAGTGAATAATAACCGTTAGTACTCCCCGCAGATGAAGGGGTGCGCTCGTGAGGTGTTGGGGTGTATGCAGGAGAGGTCGGTGAATTCTGGGTTTGATCAGTAGGGGGTGGATTTAGAGGAACTCTCTGGGTAGGAGGGTGAATTGGAGATCTCTGGGGTACTTCTCTAGGAGGGAAGGTATCCTCAGAAGGATCTTCTTCCGTGGGACTATGCTCACGGGTGTTCAGGAATCGTCTCACTAGTTCACTGGCATCAGGGCTCGAGTTTACTTCTACTGGTTGTGAAGGAAGAGTCCCTCGTGGTACTTCTGGTGCGGGTCTAGAGGGGCCTTCTGGTTTCGTCTTCTTTGGTCCTGGAGTGTCAGGGTTTTCTGTTTTCTTTGCCTGGTTAGTAGCTGCTCTTGTTCTCTTCATCTCTGAGTGCAAAGTCTGGTTAGAAATAACAAATAACAAACATAGGAAAGTGAAGACAAACGAGAAAAATATTTTTATGGATTTTAAAATTTATTTAGAAAGCAGGTAAATTTCCTCAATATGGTTCTAGAATAATTTTCTAAAATTTGATTATCCTAAGTCTCTTAATTCCAGATATATCTAAAATTAATTAGTTATGATAATCCTATATTCAGGAAAGTGATTGTCTAACTGGTATAACATAAGTGTTAATCAAAAGTCTAGGTTACTACCGTTACCTATCATAAGTCTCTAGAATTGTGGCCAATAATCCTAAATTCATTATGATATTTCCCCGGCAACGGCGCCAAAAATCTGATGGGTTTCCGACCGACGTGCTAAATAGGTGTTATTTTACCCTATGTTGATTATGAATAATTAAGGACTGTGAATTAACTAATTGTCACATTTAGTCTATGGTGTCACTTAATCAGCCAGAACCTAAGGCAGAGTACCTATCGTGTAGCTAGTCTATTGGAAAGTATCTACGATTTTATTAAATAATTATCGTACTCCCAGGGAAGTGGCAACGGCTTAGTAGTAACTAGCCTTTTATCCTAACTCCTATCTTATGATCCAGTTATGCAATCTTCATCAATACTTTGATGAGAGGGTGATCCATTCTCCACTAGGTTCAAGTCCAATTAATCCTAAAAGTGTTTTAAAGATGAGTTCTGATTCTATGTTATACTGTTACTATACATTGATTGACCTATATTCGAGTATTTTAGACATGTCTTGGCCTGGATTGCAACTATGTTCTGTGTCTAAAGGTTACCACATCTGAGTTTCTACGCTACCGCCCCATCGTTAAGGGTAACGGCCCTACTCACGGCTCGGACTAAAGTCAGCAATGACCGCCCTATGTCACTTTGGGGATCATACTGCTCGTCTCATAACCGCCGGCATAATACTCAACTCAGCCTACCTAGACTACTTTCAACCAACAGGGTGTTCCGCAGATTATTTTATCTAGTATGGCAGACACCAATACTAATTGATGTCTGTTAAACTAAACAGGTTATGAATAGACCGTGGTTAGGAATTGTCTATAACCCTAATTTCAGTTTAAAAGAACGGCAATAGACATGCAGACATAATGGATATTTAAGCAGGTGGCCATTTCTAGAAAAACATAATAACTTCAACGTATATCACAAATATTCATAAAAACATAATCTGGTATTCCAATCAGTATTTGGACAAACACAATAACAACATATAAGAGAGGGACAGGGGGACCGATGCCATAAAGAATTCACCCTTTACGAAGTCTCGCCGATGGAGCGTACTGCTGTATATGCCGTATTGCTTGACCCGACTCTGCTCGTCAGAACCTTCGGAGGACGCTTCCTCAGCCTAGTAGCTGGGCTTTACTTAACAACCCGGCTTAAGCCCAGCCCTGTGGACTGACTCTTCGAACGCCTCGAGCCCTCTTAGGATCTCCTAACGAAATCCAGGGTATTCTAGGAATACCAGAAACGAACCTATCTATAGAAGCCTAAGATCTGAGACTATTTCTCAGAAACTAAAACAAACACTAATAAGAAAGAAAACTGAGATCCGAGTCTCTGAGTGAGTTGTGTACTAGAGAATTGTACACTGGAAACCACTTAATGACTCAGATCGAGTGGAGAGGGATGAATTCAACTGCTGGAGGCCTGGGGTATTTAGAGCAGCTTCCCGGAGTGAAAAATTCTGAAAAATTCGATGTGGGACAGCTTCTGGCGGCTCGGGACGCCCGTCCTGATTCGTTGACCAGGTTCGGGACGCCCGTCCTGATTCGTTGACCAGGTTCGGGACGCCCGTCCTGGCGGTTTGACCGGGTTTGGGACGCCCGTCCCGGACCTTTGACCGGGTCAACATTTCAAAAAATTGCGTTTTTGCCCCAGAATTTGCTGTTTTCGTCTACTTTTCACCTGACACTTCCAAAATCATAAAAACCGTGAAATCAAGTAAATAGTAAACAACTAATGTCAATTTACTCTCAATTTCACATTAAAACATATATAAAAACATGCTAAAAATGTGATACGATTTTCGCGTATCAAATCTCAACGCAAGTAATGCACTTGAATCTTGAAATACGAAGTTATTTGGTTACTTTTTCAACATGTAAGGCACAAAAGTAGTTAAATCACATTACGATGAATCTAATATAAAGAATGTAACGCTTCAAAATTCATCAAATTTAGGTCAAATTGGGTTTGAATTTCAACGCAAGTAATGCACTTTAATCTTGAAATAAAAAGTTATTTGGTAACTTTTTCAACATACAAGGCACAAAAGTAGTTACATAACATTTAAATGAATCAAATATAATGAATTTCATGTTTTAAAGTTTATCAAATTTAAGTCATATTTGGTTTTAATTTCAACGCAAGTAATGCACTTGAATATTTGGTTACTTTTTCAACATGTAAGGCACAAAAGTAGTTAAATCACATTACGATGAATCTAATATAACGAATGTAACGATTTAAAGTTCATCAATTTGAGGTCAAATTTGGTTTGAGTTTCAACGCAAGTAATTCACTTGAATCTTGAAATAAGAAGTTATTTTGTTACTTTTTCAACATGTAAGGCACAAAAGTAGTTAAATCACATTACAATGAATCTAATATAACAAATGTAACGCTTCAAAGTTCATCAAATTTACGTCAAATTTGGTTTGAATTTCAACGCAAGTAAATGCACTTGAATTTTAAAATAAGAAGTTATTTGGTTACTTTTTCAACATGTATGGCACAAAAGTAGTTAAATAACATTTAAATGAATCAAATATAATGAATGTAACGTTTTAAAGTTGATCAAATTTAAGTCATATTTGGTTTTAATTTCAACGCAAGTAATTCACTTGAATCTTGAAATAAGAAGTTATTTGGTTACTTTTTCAACATGTAAGGCACAAAAGTAGTTAAATCACATTATGATGAATCTAATATAACGAATGTAACGATTTAAAGTTCATCAAATTGAGGTCAAATTTGGTTTGGGTTTCAACGCAAGTAATGCACTTGAATCTTGAAATAACAAGTTATTTGGTTACTTTTTCATCATGTGAGGCAGAAAAGTAGTTAAATCACATTACGATTAATCTAATATAACGAAAGTAACGATTTAAAGTTCATCAAATTTAGGTCAAATTTGGTTTGAATTTCAACGCAAAGCACTTGATCTTGAAATAAAAAGTTATTTGGTTACTTTTTCAACATGTAAGGCAAAAAAGTAGTTAAATAACATTTAAATGGATCAAATATAATGAATTTAATGTTTTAAAGTTCATCAAATTTAAGTCATATTTGGTTTTAATTTCAACGCAAGTAGTGCACTTGAATATTGAAATAAGAAGTTATTTGGTTACTTTTTCAACATGTAAGGCACAAAAGTAGTTAAATAACAATACAATAAATCTAATATAATGAATGTAACGATTTAAAGTTCATCAAATTTAGGTCAAATTTGGTTTGAATTTCAACGCAAGTAATTCACTAGAATCTTGAAAAACAAGTTATTTGGTTATTTTCAACATGTAAGGCACAAAAGTAGTTAAATCACATTACGGTGAATCTAATATAACGAATGTAACGATTTAAAGTTCTTCAAATTTAGGTAAAATTTGGTTTGAATTTCAACGCAATTAATGCACTTGAGTCTTGAAATAAGAAGTTATTTGGTTACTTTTTCATCATGTAAGGCACAAAAGTAGTTAAATAACATTTAAATGAATCTAAAATAACGAATGTAACGCTTCAAAATTGATCAAATTTAGGTCAAATTTGGTTTGAATTTCAACACAAGTAATGCACTTGAATCTTGACATAAGAAGTTATTTGGATACTTTTTCAACATGTAAGGCACAAAAGTAGTTAAATCACATTATGATGAATCTAATATAACGCATGTAACGATTTAAAGTTCATCAAATTGAGGTCAAATTTGGTTTGAGTTTCAACGCAAGTAATGCACTTGAATCTTGAAATAACGAGTTATTTGGTTACTTTTTCATCATGTGAGGCACAAAAGTAGTTAAATCACATTACAATGAATCTAATATAACGAATGTAACGTTTCAAAGTTCATCAAATTTAGGTCAAATTTAGTTTGAATTTAAACGCAAGTAATGCACTTGAATTTTGAAATAAGAAGTTATTTGGTTACTTTTTCAACAAGTAAGGCACAAAAGTAGTTAAATCATATTACGATGAATCTAATATAACGAATGTAACGATTTAAAGTTCATCAAATTGAGGTCAAATTTGGATTGACTTTCAACGCAAGTAATTCACTTGAATCTTGAAATAAGAAGTTATTTGGTTACTTTTTCAACATGTAAGGCAAAAAAGAAGTTAAATCACATTACGATGAATCTAATATAACGAATGTAACGATTTAAAGTTCATCAAATTTAGGTCAAATTTGGTTTGAATTTCAACGCAAGT
>JAPHNG010000033.1:2500-32401 GCA_027405835.1 Asclepias syriaca
CCAAGTCTTCGTTTCCCGCTACACTCCGGTCCCCACCGGAAAGGAATAGAAGCCCTCTCGTGGATCGGGAAAAAGAACGACGGCCACCGAACCCATCCCAGTATGACTGGACGATCCGCCGACCCCCTGTGCCTATTTCGAACCCTACCTTTCCATGTAACCTCCTAATCCTTCCGGACCATCTGACCGGCTATAAGTTCTTGTCCGAGACCCGCCCCACCAGGCGATGCGAATCCGAATAAGTTTTCCCGAAACCCCCACTTCTTTCGAAGCCTTGGCAGGGGGATTGGTAAGCCACTCTTGTGGAGCGGGCGGAGCAAGGCCTTGGAAATGAGTGATCAGAACGGTTCACCCCTGCCCGCGAACCCTCGAATCCGATATCTCCAGAATACCCCCGCTTCTGGCGGGGAATCTATACCTACTCGCTTGCCCATCGCTACTCCCTATAGATAGAATCAAACTGGAAATCTCCTAATCTTATGAAGAAGAAAGTTGTACGTGGATGGAAGGAGAACGAAGGAGCTATCCTTGGGAGACAGATAAAAGCAAAGGCAGGCTTAGTATCACCTAGATCAACAGAAAAGCAACTGAAAGTCGATCGATGGAAGTTGCAATGGAAGTTCCCTCCAAGAGCGCTTAATCAACAGGGGTAACGGAAAAGCAGGCTTATTCCGCAAACAGCCTATAAAACATTGAATCTTTCTTCTAGTAAAGGAAAAGTATAGCTAGTTTTGATTGAACTCCTGCCAACTTTCGTTATTGGGAAAGGAAGCTACGGACCGAGTCTCGATCTGTTCTACGATCTATGCTACTCGCCAGCAAGATCGAGACTTTGTTTTCCACTTCGAATGAGCCGCCCGAAAGAACGAAAGAAGTGAGAGAAAATATGAACTTTCTGCTCGTATTCGCCTCTCAAAGAGGTACGCTTATTCTTTTATGCTTCTTCCTTAATTCAGCCAGCGGACTTACTTTCTTTACCAATTTAAGTGCACCGGTTCAGATTGCTCGAATGCGACGGTACCGGTTGTGTCGGTGGCGAATGCTAATACAATAACGAAAGGGGCCAGTGATGAGTGGAACTTGCGATCGGTCAATCCTCATTCACACGTTCATCCGAGCATCACATCAATGGATCGGAGGGCTCATAGACATTCTATATTTCCGATCTTGGTAATAGGGTAGATCTCTCTTTTCAAACAAAGTTGGCAAAGTGAGAACGCCGGTTCCGCAATAACCAAATCAATCCAATTCTCAATGGGAGAGGGCTACGACGAGAGAGGCCGAGATTCATTCTGCGGGCATGGCTTCGTGATTGGTTAAGGTACTGTCGTTGGTCTTACCTGACCATTATGTCGCCAGATGTTCTCATTGAGGCCGTTAAGGTCAAGGCGCCTGTCGTGAATGTCAATGTTCAGGTCACTCGGACTGAGCCTGACTTAGTTCCCTTTCTATGGAACGATTGAAAGGTAATGATTTTATGGTACCCATCCTAAAACCATTACCTGACCACTTCCCCTGCTCTTTGTTAAAAGATATCTCTTTTTGTATCGGTCGGCATCTTTCCTTCTTTCGGCGATTGCTTTGACTCAACCAAAAGCTGAACGTGGTTCAGTCTAGCCTGGGGTGGAAGGACCCGAGGGACCTGTCTACGACAAGACTGTTACAAGAGTCGAATTTAGACAAAGCGTACTGATAGATAAGGAATTCCACATAGGGAATGGTTAACTGCCAGCCTATAAGTCTTCTGTCTACCTCTATCCGAGTGCTTAACGGTAGGATGAATAAAGAAAGAGCATATCCTATATCATTCCTTATAGAGCTCTAAGTCAATGAAGCCCGGGCTTTTAGCAGCTAATCTGTAGCACCTGAACTCCTGAGCTTGCTTGGGTGAGTGGTGGGATGATAAATGGACTGGTCTTCCTTAACGGCCTGGAGCGAGTCATAGAGAAGAGCTAGATTTGCCAATTACCCCTATTCAAGGAGTTCTAGTCACCCATCGATAGCAGATAGATCCATCAGGAAATCTCATTCTCAAGCACCGAATTCGCCCGAGTAAAAAGGGAGTCTGTCTAAAAATAGTATATCATGACGAGATCAAACGAAATAAGTAATTCCGTTCAAGGGATCGAATGTTGTTAAGTTTCCCCCGGCCTAATTTGCCTTTCGCTGTGAACTCGGATAGCCTTGTGGCATAGATAGCGGCATAGGAGCCTACTCTTTATGGAATTGGGGCTGGGTCATGATCTGTTCCTGATCATCCGGAACAATCTAATCTTTTGGAATTTCAAGAGATAAGGTCTAGAATCTTATACCATGTGCTTTCCTGATTCAATAAGGAAGTGGCCAGACTTAGCATACATCAGGAAGCTAGGGAACGGAACTTCCTTCTAGCCTACCGTCTATCACTACCTGAACTGACTTTGAAGATTCACCCGAGCCGAGGAGAACTGAGCATAAGTCGTAGATCTTAGGGTTGAATGAAAGGAAAGGGCGTTAAGCACTAAAATGTTACGCTCCTGTTGACCTTTCCTAAATTTATTATTCCGGTGGATACAGACGGTGTTTTC
The DNA here is from genome assembly GCA_027405835.1 of Asclepias syriaca. Classification (NCBI taxonomy): domain Eukaryota; kingdom Viridiplantae; phylum Streptophyta; class Magnoliopsida; order Gentianales; family Apocynaceae; genus Asclepias; species Asclepias syriaca. The sequence continues at coordinate 5,068 of JAPHNG010000033.1, forward strand.
ATTTTCATTCTTAAGATATTGCTATTGATTCAACCTCCTCCTCATATAAAGTCAGAAGACGGAGTCTCAGAGTCAGTCCTTCCATACCGAGTAGGAAGGTCAGATCGCTCAGTCGCAGTGGAGTTGTTGGTGGACAATAGAGAGCCAAATCAGACTCGTGAGGTCAGTGAACTAGGCGGAAAGTGCAGGTCAGCACTGTGGAGATAGAAAGGCTGATGGATGCGGTCTCCTTCTCTTTCCAGCCGGATTAATTAATGCTATTGAACTCCAGCTCCCTGGCAGGTTGGAAGGAAATCTTTATTCAAATCTGAATCTTGGCATCGCTGTTAAAAAGAAGGTTCCAATGAATCCGCCACTAGAAGAAGTATTTACGCCCACCTAAGATGTACCTATCGCTGGCACACTTTGTTGATGGTTGGTTGCTTCTTCCCGACATAAGCCCCATAGCTAGTCAAAACCATGCTCTATCAATATGATGCTCGAAAAAAAGTCAGGTTTTCTCGATTCAGTGATTGAGTCTTTTCCTTGCCATGCTCAGATGACTAAATACTGCTATCGTACTGAAGACTTGACTTTTTAAATTCTTTTTGACGTTCCTTCAAAGCTCGCTTAAACCATCTCTTACTATATTAGGTATGCTCTATAGTAACGAAAAAGACCATGCACGCTATCAGCTCTGGAAAAGAATGGTGGTCCGGGTCAAAGTCTCGATAAAAGAATAAAGATACGAATACGGGAGATCGCAGGAACTATCAAGGTTTTTGGCTCGCAATAAAGCTATGATCGAGTAACTAGTAGTCCTATCTATCCACCTCTCCAGACACAATATCTTGAGTACCTATGATGGTGACCACATCTGCTGGCATGTGATGTTTGGACATAGAATCGAGTCCTTGTAAATGGGCAAAGCCAGGTGCTCTTATTTTACGACGATAGGGACGATTGCTTCCATTACTGACCAGAAAGACACCAAATTCTCCTTTAGGTGCTTCAACTGCGGTATATGTAGAAGAAGCTGGTACGGAAAAACCTTCTGTATAAGGTTCGAAATGGTGAATTGAGGTAGAGTAGACCGATGATCCTGTAGTCATTTGGCCGGCTATTGAAAGAAAAAGCTTGCATCTGCTCCCCCAATATAACCGGTCCCATCTCTCTCCAAACCTAACGTGGTAGTTTCCCATCATAGGGCTTTCTATCTATAGATTGAGCCATTACCAAGGATCGTTCAGAACTCAGTTGACTGCTTCTATAGATAAGGCGGAGCGTCCTTGGCTCAGCATTATAGCACATAAGGCTTCGGCGCTACTACAGCGCTTCGCTAACTCGAAGCGCCTCGCTATGGGAATCTAGCTTCGCTAACGCTCGGCTAAGTCTTGAACCTTCGCGCTGACCGTTCGCTTTCTCAGTAGCAAATCTCTTTGCCCCTTAAGTTAGAAGAATATTGGTTTTCTTGCTTCCGCTTCCTCATCTGAGCTCATCAAGCCAACTTTGCTCTTTGGAAGGTGAAAGCACGGTTGAAGCGGACATTTCGAAATGACGAAGATATATATATATTATACGGTTACGGTTATCTCGGACTGCGTTCCGGAAAAAGTGGCCTACTTGTTGAAACTTGTCTTTCAACCCCACTATACTATTCATAGTTGCGGTGCACTGTGTACTTACAGCCTCTACGATAAGCAAGTGAATGGGGCCGGTGCGTGGCAAACGGAACGGTTCATCAAGCTCGCCTCAACTCCCTAAAGGGTAATTTTTGCGCACCTGACTGTCCTCTCGATACCTTATTGGAGCTTTGTAACTAGTGGACGGTTTCCCGTCGCTAGAGCGTTTTCCCAGTGCGCGAAGCCCCAACGATCATTGGTCCCTCTTATTTTTGTGCTACTACTACTCCTAGGGCGGAAAGCAGATAAGCGAAGCGTTCTTTTCAAATCTTTCTAAAGACTGTCCTCTCTCGGCTGGATGTTGGTCCAGCCTACTACGAGGATCCCGTATCCAGCAACCCAACCTATACAAACAAAGAATTTACTAGGTTGGAGCTATTAATTATTATTAAAAAGGGAAAGTTCATTTGAAGCTGGTGCGCAGGAGCGCACTTCCGTTTTCCCTTTACTAGTATGGGGTCCCGTGGTTCCTATGCCGCCGCCTTTCTCGGTCCTTTTCTTTTAGTGCTTCGACCCGAAGCGATACCTTCTAGCTAGTTCAGTGGATAAGATGGCTGCGCTCCAGCTCACTCAAGAATGGGACGGCAGTGGTCCGCCGGCAAGCTCGTTCTGATCTTGGACGCAGTACATTGGAATCCTGAAGCACCACCACGAACGCTACCGCGCGTCCGCCTGCGGTGCGGTAAGGCACCACCCTGTTGTGCCAGCAGCCAACTCCGGCGTGTCAGCTTAGTTATCCTCATCAAGCCACTTACTTGATGTCTAGCTTCCCAACTGGTAGACGCTTCCTTTTCCCCAGATCAATGAAGAAGGGAGACGTAAGTGGATTCTTCCGAAGAACCGGAAGCGAAGCGCTATGCCGGGGCGGGGGGACGGGAAAGAAAGGGCTCCGAAGAATGGGGTTCCCAATGCTTCTCCACGCTCAACGAGATGCGCCAACCTCGGGATGCTTTACTCCTAACCCCACAAGGTTCCGAGACGGAGCTTAACCTGAGTCTCGGTTAAGAACGGCGATGCTCTACGTTTCACACGGCGCACGATTCCATGGATAGTTTCATTCGACTTCGTGATGGAGGACATAGCTTACGATCATCGGCTTTGATCATGCCACTAGGCATTTGATTAAGACATTGCACAATGATCCGAACACTTTGTCGCATCTCTTCGATACGAATACAGTAACGATCATAGCGATCCCCTCTGGTACCTACTGGTACGTCAGGATCCGATTGGTCATGAACATCGTAAGGTGCTGCTCTTCGTAAATCCCAGCATACTCCTGAACCTCTTAACATTACACCACTGAATCCCCAATCCTTTGCTTGCTGTGCAGTGACAGTACCAATATCCACTAATCGTTGTTTCCAGATACGGTTGCCGGTTGACATCTCTTCTAATTCGTCGATACGAGAAGCAAATTGTTGTGTGGAGGAATCAATATCTCGACATAAACCAAGAGGCAGATCTTGTGCCACTCCACCTGGTCGTATGAACTGGCATGCATCCTGGCCCCCGAGACTCTTTCATAGAATTCCAACTTTCTCTCGCTCCTCAAAAGCCCACAGGAACGGAGTTGATGCTCCCACATCCATAGCATGAGTAGTTAAAGCAAGTGAATGATTTGAAATTCGAGTTATTTCACGGAATAACACTCGTATATATTGAGCTCGTAATGGTACCTCGCAATTCAAAAGTCTCTCTACGGCTGAAGAATAAGCGTGTTCTTGGGCCATCATAGAAACATAGATAGGGTCAACGACGGAACGAAGAACGAAACTTTACGACAGCTTTTCGTACACGTTCACTTGCATCACATACACAAGTGCTCTCTGAACCGTGCAATAAGGTCACCCATAACACGGCTCTCCCACTTGAGTTATCTTAGCCCCAGCTATGAAATTGGAAAAGAAATGGCTGCCTAAGGGCGCTAAGGCTAGTATTGAAAGCTGGTCGCCTTTGGAAGCGTTCGCCGGTAACCAAACGTTCCGCTTGGGTACTTTGTTTATAGCTTTTTTAGGTTATGCAATAGAAGGGGGCTTGGTTCTCTATTTCCGGGCGGGCGGGCGGGGGGTGAAGGCCATAAGAGAAGATTGCCCTCCCGCGTTGGAAGAGGGGAAAGGGTGATGTCATCTATCTCGACCAGTTTATCGAGGCGTTGGAAATCCAGACCGGCTCAGAGAATCACTGGCCTTTTCGTTCGTTTCAGCAAACTTGACGATTTCCCATTCCTTTCCTGCCGAGCCACCTCTCTTCGCCATTCGATGCCTCTGCCTTCCCTTTCTATAACATACCCAGGCGCCCTCTTTTCCAATCACTAAGAAAAAGAAAATACCAATCATGGTGTGGCTAAGTATCGTCTGTTTGGGGGAGTTTACTCGACCCATTCCCCAGTCTCCCGCACTGCTCAAGTAAGTGTGCGACTCCGTATGAGGACCTCCTTCTCTTCTGCCCACTCTCCGTTCACACGGTTCTCAAAGCGGAGGAGGAAGGGTGGGCAGCAGGTACCATGAGCCCTCTGTCCCACACATCTATCCAGAAGCAAGTGTAGTTCACCGGTTCCACCGAATGCTCCTATCTCTCGGCAAAGATCGTGTGAGTGTGCAGTTATGCTTCGGATGCTTCGCCATAGAATAGATCGACCCAGTTCCCCTTCTTCTCCGGTGCACTCGCTTTATATCTCCGACACACAAGGAAGGACGCGCTGGGAAGGAAGCAGCCCTAGCTTCTGTCCGGCCGATCATTCCGCTGGCATCTCGCATTCACGCCCCCGTTTGACTGCCGCTCGGGGATGTAGTTGTAGATAGGTTAGTCTTAGTGGGTCTTGGCTCCACCTGTTATCTCCTTATACGACATGCTGTTGTCGTCGCCATATTCCATATGTCACTTAGTCATCTCTGCCTCGCTGCGGGTCAGCACCTCCGAAAGAAACAGAGGACTTCATTCAGTGACCCCGCGATCGCCCTCTGAACGATCAGAATAAGGTAAAGCTTGAAGATAAGTTTTGTACTCTATTAATTTCTCAGTCCCTCTAGTCGGGTGGGCGCTGGCCGGTCTTTCGACCAGATCCCCCTAAAAACCGTACGTGCGGGTCTCCCCGCATGCGGCTCACGCCATTCGAGATGGCCCAGCCCAGCATTCATTCGCAAATCCTGTAGTGAAATTGAGACAGCTCCATCTCGGAAGCTGATTCGCGTGTAGGCAGCGCTGTCTCTCGTACCGTTGACTCTATCTATTCATTGAATTTGCTTTATTTTCCTTCCAAGAATTCATGCACTTCCCCTTACTCCATAGGGCTCTCTCTAATAAACCTTCCATTTCCGTCAAATGACCCGGCCTCCCCTGGCTCTTCCACCGTCCGGGCTCCCCTTCCCCCCTATGCTCCCCCGGCGCAGGCCTACCACGCTTCGCGCCTGCGGCGTTTTCGCCAGACGGTCTTTGCCAGTAGTGCCATCCCCGCTGGCTGTATGGGCGGGTTGTCCCTCGCTGCTGCTTCTGTTAGGCTATGGATTAGAGGAACAAATGTAGTTGAATAGAGGAGCGGGCGGGTTACACGTTCCACTGTGCCGAGATGTGAGGTGCAGGTGGTGATGATCACCCCGGGGTATGCGCTAGCGCCCTTGACAGGCACTCCAGAACCCGCCAACGCTCGTGAAAACCCGGGTCGGTCGGTCCTCCATTCATCTGACCGGAAGTGTGGATAACGAGGCCACCTTCACAACCTTTTCCCCTCTGTCCCTATGTTGTAATAAGGTAGGGCGCTTCGCTTGAGTTGCTCAACCGCTTCGGTGCTCATGACGCGCTACGAAACCTCCACCGTGCCGGGGGACCAAGCAGGGCATAGCTAGCGGCATAGGAGCCGACTCGGCATCAGCGGCTTCGTGCCGCACTGGAGTGATCCAATATGTGGTTCCGCACGTTCCACCACTTCTCCGTTCATTTCCAATACTGATCGTGAAACACCATGAGCAGCAGGATGTTGAGGTCCGAAATTCGAAGTGAAATTTTGGATTTGCCTGTTCCTAGTCGTCATGGGAAAGAAAGGCAGAAATAAGAAAGAAATTCTTCCCTGAGAGCTTTAGACTTTGACCAACGGGTCCTCAAAGCAAGCTGTCCTCCCCCACCGCGCAAAAGCCCACCCTGACGCCCTAAAGGAAAGGGTTTTCCCAGATTCATCTCATTTCTCCTAAGCAGACCAAGCTTCCTTAGCGTACTGAGCCTACCTATGAAAGAGACCCGGAGACTAGCCGCTATACTAAATACTAATCCCAGAGCCCGATACCTTCGAAGCTGAGAAGGTGAATGTTCATATAAATTAGAGATGCCTAAAGTCCAGTAGCATGACTCAAGGAGCCTATTCTTTTAGTAAACCTTTTGTTTCTTTCATAGAAGAAGCTCCCTATGGGAAGAACGATAGGGGTACTGATCACTACCCGAATCTTCTACTTTTGAAGATCTTCACGTGGGTTAGAGTTAGATTGATCCCTAGACTCTTGGATAAATCGAGTTTCCCTCTCTATACGTACAGCCTCTCTGTCCTAGACGACGGGGCCTCGAAGAAGTTATGTTTTCATCTTACTATACGATGCCACCAAAGAGGGAAAGCGCGGAACTCTTAACGAGGTTAGCTAAGCCATTCTCACAAATGATAGGGACCAACGACCAACGGATACTCCAATTTGGTAAGAATTGGATTAGTACGGATGGCGCTTCACATTGCTGGCCCTATGCTCCTCGCTTGCGCGTTCCGCCTATCAAAGTTCTGTTCATTTCCAGTTTCATTATCTATTGAATTCGAACTTCATGGGTAGCGGGGAGAAGAGAAGATGACCGATCCCCCTACTTACTATATTCTAATAGATGGAAGATTCTTTCGAAGGCTTAAAGCTCGACCTTGCAGTTCAAAGCAAAGTCTAGAAGCAATTCAATCCTTCTATCCATAAGCCTATGAGAACCGTAAAATGTCTATATTGACTTTCTTCCACCCAACACCCAAGAGTAGACAGCACACATAACCAACGCCAGGAGCTTTGCTAAGAGCTCAGTGAACGGACTCAGGCCAGACAACTTAGCTGGAACAGCATCGTCGGTTCTACTCTATCCTATGGCCTCTTACGGGGCAAGGAGAATCTATCCATCTCACAATCTAGTTCCGGTTCCTTAACCTCAGGGGAAGGCGAAGAACTCTAATTGTTGTAACTGACCTCCTGATATCTCCCTATTGATCTTACCCATTTGCGAGTTGCCCTTGCCTACAGAAAAGAAAAGAGACTGCTTGAAAGACTGACTTGATGATACTACCTTACACAAACCCTTAGGAAAAAAAGTACTCATTACTCTGGAAACCTACCTATTGCCTGTAGGACCCAGGGTACAGGGAAAGCTTATTCTATAAGGAAACAGAAAGAGGAAATCCCCAGTTTCCGCTATATGTTCTATTTCACTTCTTGTTCAGCTCCACCCTTATCAAAACTTCCTTTTTGGAGTGGAGAGAGAGTTATATGTCGTACCAATCACGAACTGCTCTAACGGCCCTAGCCTAGCTTCACTGGGAGGTACTAGTAATAGAGATGCATAGTATAAAAAGGGATAAGAAAAGACTAAGTAAAAAATCCAAATATCTTCCCCTCTCGGTGAATCGGGCGAATATGGCTAAGGCGCATTTGTTAGAGTCAGGCAAAAGCTAGCACAGCACTTAAGACAGCGAGAGACAGAGCAGCTAACTTTATTAGTGTTTAATTGCTTTGAAAGGGTATTGACATAGTCCCCTATTAGGTTCAATCTCGTTGGGTGTTTAAATAGCATAAAATTCTGGTGGATCGTAGTATATTCTGTGGAATTTCGCTTGTACAGAGAACTTAATCCAAGCTTGAGCTTGAATCGAGTCTTTGATCCCAGAGGGGAGGGGGTACCCTTTCGTATCTTCACTCGTGAGACATGTGTAATGGCGAAGAGAACCCTTTTTCTTTTTCTCCCAGACGCCAAAATAATTCCGTCATTAGCATTTTTCTTACAATTGTGTAAATTCCCAATAACCCCATAGTCAATCTATTAACGACGATTGGTATCCCAATAGGAACAATAAGAAAGGGTGAATCACCCATAAATGGAAGTAGGGGTTTAAGCGAAGAATAGCCCTGCGTAGTTAAGTTGAGAAGTAATAAGCAGCTTAGAAAGCATCCTTACTAAGTTGAAACTTATTATCCGATTCGCCTTGACCCGGAGATCACATAGCATTAGCTGAGCGAGAAAAAAAGCTGCAGGAAACTCGATTACATAAGAAATGGTTCGACTGAAAAAAAGAATGGAGCTACATTGCTTCCTGCAGGTAACGGTCTCACAGCTGTTGACACTGGGAGAGGTGGGATACCAATCCACCACGCCAGGAGGTGCAAGCCTCCGGACGCCCGTATTCCTCAAAAAGCAACTCTTGTTATTTTGGGGAATTCCTTTTTGTGTGTGTGCTTTTGTTATAGTCACATGTCTTAGTTCTAACTGACTTATCCTCTTATATTGATCGTGTAAAGCTTTTGTCTATTCTGTTGTAGACTGAAAGGTCCTATTCTCTCCCCGGAACACGTACTTTATCGAAAGATAATTGCATTTCACGTCACGGTCTTAGATCTCCTAGTAGCAAGATGAAAAGATGGATAAATAAGGCTAAGCAAATAGAGCTCTAATGTTAAATTACCTCTCCCTTTCGCTGACGCTCGAGCCATTTCATCCTTCTTAAGGATATTCTATCCCGTGGTAATATCCCACGCTCGTAGCGATGCCGATTCCTCTAGCTTGTATGAACCTTTCGGTTTCATGTCCTATGCTTGCTATGGCCCGCCCCTCTTTTACGCGAACGAATCCGTATTATTAATTATATGTATATGTAAATGTGACCTTAACGGCCTTTCTTTTTAGAAATTATTCGCTCCAAGACGATTATGAAATATCTTTTCAAACAAACCTCTAAATCCCATGAACTCCAAGGCAGGGCCCGCGCGGTACACATAACCCCGGGCTTTCAGGATACAACAAAGCAAAGGATCTAACAGTGGGTAGAAGGGATCAAGGAGTATGATATCGGCTTTTTAGGTCTTATGATCGATAGATGAGAGGAGAACACAAAGACACAAGAACTCTGTAGACCAGGATCCACAAGAGTGGCAAGGCAAGGACATACGCAGGAGAACGTCCTAGTTCAGAGAAAGACACATGCAAACGCTGAAGCTGTGTTGTAAAGGAATACCCTATTGATCTAAAACTTGGTTTACACAAAGACAAAGACATAAGATAAGATGAGGAATAGACGAAACAAGAGATGAGAAGCAACTGAAGAAGTGAAGTCAAAAAACAGGAACTCTTTATTGCAACAAGCTGATATAAGATCTCTCTCTCTAAAGCTCACAGCTCTCAAGCTTAGCTTACAACTCAGAAGCTCTCCATTTTGCAGGCATACCTGCTTGACTTTCAATAAGAACCCTTCTGACCTCTATCAAATGTCGATGCTTACGCTCAGCAGTGCGTCAAATAGCCTTCGTGTTGAAGGGTTTGGGTTCAATCACCGAGGTAGAAGAAGGGTGCTCTCCTTATGCAATCTCCCAACTCGAAAAGTCAAAGACTCTCGGTTCCTGCTTGATCTAATTTTCTTGGATTTGAGAGACCCGTATACACATAGCACGCAAGGGATCCTCTTATAGAGCTGGGGAATTTCAATCCTTATCGAACCCTCGAAAGGAGAATGAATACCATTTTAGCGAGTCTCTTCTCTGTTCTCTTGAATAGGTAGGCGACCTTGAACTGTAGTATGAATGATTCGAAAAGGCCACCTATCTGTGGCGCTAGAGAGATCATAAGAGTAAGAGTCCGTACTCCCAACTAATCTCATAAGAGGTGCAGTCTGATTAAAGGTACCATCCATTGGTATCCTCTTTAATACAGACATAGACCAATCATGAACGGGGCGTAACAATAAGAGAATTACCTCAAATTCTTCGCTTTCCCGCACCAGGATACGCACACGCTAGGCGACCACTAATTGGGCTGCTTTGGGATACCTAGATCATTGGTAAAAGCGGACCGATCCTTTTCTCAAACCAATAATCAAGGTCATGACCTGCAAACAACTTGTTATTCTTATCTATAGGATATCTAATCCGATGAAACTTGCGAGAATTGTTCACCACGGGCATGAACAAATTCAAGCAATGAAGTCCAACTATCATACGGAAAAGAAAGAAAACAAGATTGAACTTCCCGTTCATTCTTCGTTCTAAATTCGTAAGATTCCAAGTTGGCAAAGCCTTCCATCGAAAGACAGTCCTTGCTTAAGGGATGTCTCTCTAATCCATGGGGTATAAGGGTTCATCAGTTTGATAAGAGAAGATCGAACTTCACTATCAACCTGACTAACTCTTTCCTCATTCTCGGGGGAGAGAGGTTCAATAATAGATTGAAATGTACTGCGAGTTACACGTTTTGGTATCACTCTGTTAACGGTAAACACAGACAAATAAATCTTTATTAATACATCTCCGATCTTTGCTCATTTTCAGAAATTGATGCGATTTCACCATCACAACACATGTGATGTAATCTGTTTTAGCTTTTCCACAAACCCTGCCGCCATTCTAACAGTTACAGAATCTTGGATCAGAAACTATGATTTCGCTCAGAAGATTCCCGAGGGAACTAGGAAGGAGTCAAACTCCCGGCAAATGAGTTGAAATGGATTTAGGAGAGTGAAACTATTTTTGAATATGATGACTTGGGAACAAGGGGAAAGAGATCTCGTTTTTTACCTGACAGCTAAAGGGTTTCGTGTGGACGGAATGAAATGAAAAAGGGAGTGAGGGAACCTTGTGGCACGTGGATGCTTACTTTTAAAGAGGCTAGCACTGATTGATCCGGTAAGCAATCCACTGGGGCTGTTCCAATAGAAAAGAGCCAGAGCCCCTGATCTAGGTTCATTGCATCAGCCAAAGGAACGATAATAGAAAACCACCGTGCTGGATGGAAAAGGACTAGGTGGCCGTAAATGGGCGAAAAAATGGAAAGTCCCAACAAGAAAGAAAGGGGACGGACTGATCCACTAGGGTAGTGAGAAAGAGGTGTCCCCCCCCCTTCTCTCATCGCGGGATACCGGCTTTCCAGGTTCAAACTTCCTCTGCTGTTACGGGCCAACAAACATTATAGGCCAAGCAAGGCTCGAAGGCAGCTATTAGATACGAATAAGTGTTGGAACACGGGGCATAAAGCAAAGGATATCTTTCACTCTTTCCTCCGCTCGTATAATAAGTAGGGCGGGTGTACCAGATCGATCAGAGAAGTGCCAGTGGCAGCGGCTGGTGGTGTTAATGTAGCGATTCTCTTTCGACTTCGAGTCAAGTTGCTAAGGTTTTGAATACATGGCATAGCCCAAAGCACCAAAGCGCAGGTATTTCGTGAATTTCCTCAGGAGAGCGGGTAATCGCCCTTTAGAATAGGCAGAGGGGACGAGACTACTGGTTCAACCAATCAATCTCTGAATTGCAGGCTAGGGGGGGGAACATCCTTATTAGAAAGGACAGGAGTTCCACTGTGAAAGAAAATCTCTATCATCACCGGTCAAGAAAACCAGTGACAGAAGTACGGAGTTGAAGCAGTAGCTTGAAGCTAAGTCTGAAAGAAGTTCGTAAGGCTTCCAAGGCTAATAAGTCGAGGTACAAGACCGAGGGTTGGAACTTGAAACTAAGCTAAGGAGATTTCTTTAGTAATATATCGTTGAGGAGAGGTTCGAAGAGTCTGAAGGTCGGATTCGTTCCTATCCGATAATATGGCTGTTGGGGTGGTATTCGTTCCGATCATTGAAAACAACGGCCGGTACCAATAGGTACAGGAGGAACTGATCGACAAAGAAAGAAGTATGGAAGGGGACTAAGAAAAGAAGGAAATGAGCACCCGCACTCTTGAAACTGAGCGGCAAGCCGAGGTTGAGTTCCTTTATGAAGGCTGAGTGAGGTTAGCAATAGGATAGTTACTTGAGGGAGAGGTTCGACACTTAGCTCGGCAGTTAGTGCCAATATTGGCATGTTAGGGTCAAGGGGCGAAGAACGAAGCTCAACTAAGGTTAGGGGAGGAGTGGAAGCGAGACTAAGCTCAGAAGTTTAGGTTCTAAGATGCTCTTAGACAGGAGTGGCACTGTGAACTTCGGGAATGCAGTAGAAGAGAATAGCTTGACTTCGAGTTGAAGGCGCGGGAGAGGGGGTTATACTCGACTAATAAGTCTTGGATTGGAGGGGATGTCTTTCTCAAGCGTTTAGCCTCGCTACACTACCGTAGCTGCACTCGTAAGGCAGTTTACTTATTCGTTTAAGTATAAGTAGTTAGGGTAGCTAGGCAGCTTGCTGTTTATGTTTAGTTCCAGTCAGAAAGCTAGGCTCAGTCGAAGTAGGGTTAGGAAGGGTCAATCCGCTGTCTTCAATGGGAGCCCCCACTGACGTAATAAGTCTTTCCCCTCTGCTTTCAAGCCAAGGAAGGGGGAAGTCCGAATCAACAAAGTCAAGTAGCTCGCAACTTGACTGATTTTATTAGGCCAAGTTGTAAGTTACTATTTGGATCACTAGTTTTCGGTATGATGGGTACTCAATCTATAGGAAATTCGCTTAATCAGCACTAGCCCAGGAATTCCATTCGAATCCTCTACGGTACCAACGGGTAGACTAAGTCTCTTATGGAGGGATGCTATCTTGTGGAAAGTCTGATCCCAGATAGCATTTCTCGGACAATGAGATCTCTCGCTTTCCCGGAACTGTAAGCTGTCTGGTAAACAAAACTCCCTTTCAATCTTATGCTTTTCCGGTGATGCGTAGCCTATGCTTTGCAAGCCTATCACGCTCGGCTGTCTTAAGCAGACAGTTTATTCATGAGAACCCCAGAGAAGTCGATCCTTTTGATTAGGACAGAATGAATACAACTAAGTAAGACTGATAGACACCTTGACTTTCAATAATAGTTATTGGTAAACACGTTACACTTATTACGCTCGATCCTGTAAATCAACGAAAGAAAATAGGAAATTCTCTCTTTTTCACAGGAAAAGAAGAAAAAAAAGTAGTAAAATACTGTAATTTAGTATACATAGAAATTAGAAGACTCTAAAATTATCAATCTACCGTTAATACTAAACATTCATTAATCGAACAAAAGGGTCTGAAGATCGATTGGGAGTGAGAGAGGGGGTTGATTGTTCCTTGAACATCAAAAGATATTCATTTATCTAATTGATAGATGAGTCATAAGAATCGCGGTTCAGAGACTTAGTAAGAAGGAAAATGGAGTTCATGGATTTATCTAGGCGAATTTATGGACCAATAAGGGATTTTGATCTTCGAAACCCATTGGAGTGGGGCAGTGCAAGACAAATCATACAGAAATGATCGAATCTTCAAACGCCCCGAAAATGCTATGAAGGTCGAAGTAGTTGAATAGGAGGATCGCTATGATTGGTAAATATACCAAATTATTTGATACTATGGATGACTGGTTACGTAGGGACCCTTTCATTTTTGTAGGCTGCTCCGGTCTATTGCTCTTTCCTTGTGCCTATTTCGCTTTAGGGGGTTGGTTCACAGGTACAACCTTTGTAACTTCATGGTATACCCATGGATTGGCCAGTTCCTATTTGGAAGGCTGCAATTTCTTAACAGCCGCAGTAGAAACTCCTGCTAATAGTTTAGCGCACTCTTTGTGGTCCCGAAGCCCGAAGCACAAGGAGATTTGACTCGTTGGTGTCAATTAGGCGGTCTGTGGACTTTTGTTCATGGCGCTTTCGCATTAATAGGTTTCATCTTACGTCAATTCGAGCTTGCTCGATCTGTTCTATTTTATAATGCAATCGCATTCTCAGGTCCAATTGCTGTTTTTGTTTGTATTATTGATTTATCCACTAGGTCAATCTGGTTGGTTCTTTGCGCCTAGTTTTGGCGTAGCAGCTATATTTCGATTCATCCTCTTTTTTTTTCAAGGGTTTCATAATTGGACATTGAACCCCTTTCATATGATGGGAGTTGCCGGTGTATTGGGCGCTGCTTTGCTATGCGCTATTCATGGTGCTACCGTAGAAATATTTGAAGACGGCGACGGTGCAAATACATTCCGTGCTTTTAACCCAGCTGAAGAAACTTATTCAATGGTCACCGCTAACCGCTTTTGGTCACATGGGGTTGCTTTTTTCCAATAAACGTTGGTTACATTTCTTTATGTTATTTGTACCAAGTTTATGGATGAGCGCTCTTGGAGTAGTTGGCCTGGCCCTGAACCTACGTGCCTATGACTTCGTTTCTCAGGAAATTCGAGCAGCGGAAGATCCGGAATTTGAGACTTTCTACACCGGATGGCGGCTCAAGATCAGCCTCATGAAAACCTTATATTCCCTGAGGATGGAAAGGCTCTTTAATGGAACTTTAGCTTTAGCTGGTCGTGACCAATTTTAAATTTCTCCGGTAAACAGCTAGGAGCTCATGTAGCCCACGCTGGATTAATCGTATTCTGGGCCGGAGCAATGAACCTATTTGAAGTGGCTCATTTCGTACCATCGATGTATGAACAAGGGTGAATTTGACTTCCCCACCTAGCTACTGACGGTTGGGGGGTTGGGGGGGAAGTTCTAGACACTTTTCTTGTTAATTTTCTGCTGTTTTGGCTTTTTCTGGTATTTTAGGTCCTGAGACGCTTGAAGAATCTTTTCTTGGTTATGTATGGAAAGATAGAATAAAAATGACCACAATTTGAGGTATTCACTTAATCTTGTTAGGTCTAGGTGCCTTTCTTCTAGTATTCAAGGCTCTCTATTTTGGGGGCGTGTATGATACTTGGGCTCCGGGAGGGGGAGATGTAAGAAAAATTACCAACTTAGCCCGAATTTGGCTATTTACTAAAATCGCCCTTTGGAGGGGAAGGGTGGATTGTTAGTGTGGACGATTTAGAAGATATAATCGGAGGACATGTATGGTTAGGTTCCATTTGTATACTTGGCGGAATCTGGCATATCTTAACAATCGCGTGGGCTCGACTTGTGTGGTCTGGAGAGGCTTACTTATCTTATAGTTTAGGGGGCTTTATCTGTCTTTGGTTTCATTGCGTCTTGTTTTGTCAGGGTCAATAATACCGCTTCCCCTAGTGAGTTTTACGGACCCACAGGGCCAGAAGCTTCTCAAGCTCAAGCATTTACTTTTTCTAGTTAGAGACCATGGGGCTAACGTGGGATCCGCGCAAACTGGTTTAGGTAAATATCTAATGCGTTCCCCAACCTTGGAGGAATGTTGGGCTTGGTTAGAACCTCTAAGGGGTCCAAATGGGTTGGACTTGAGTAGGTTGAAAAAAGACATACAACCTTGGCAAGAACGGCGTTCAGCAGAATATATGACTCATGCTCCTTTAGGTTCTTTAAATTCCGTGGGTGGCGTAGCTACCGAGATCAATGCAGTCAATTTTCCTAGATTAGCTACCTCTCATTTAGTTCTAGGATTCTTCCAATTTTTAGGTCATTTGTGGCATGCGGGAAGGGCTCGTGCAGCTGCAGCAGGATTTTAAAATGATCGTTATTTTGAACTTTCCATGACCCCTCTTAATTGAGATAAGACAGGAAATCCAATGCTTGAAATAAGAATAATCCCTTTCATTCCATCATACATCTTGGGATCGGGTCATTCTTCCAATTTTCCTGACTTTTTTCCATTTCGTCTGGATATTAATGCGCTACAAAGCGAGCAGGGCTCGAACTGCCCTAGTTATGGGACTAGCACCCCTGGCCGTAGCCACTACAGTGACTCTTGCTCCTTAGCTTCAAAATTCTTACTTCAGCAGGGGATTAAGGCCGTTAAGGTCTTGCTGGCTGATAAGTCAAGTAAAATCTTCCATTTCGGCTAGCCCTCTTTTTCCTTCTTTCGGTGGTAGACAGGGTTTCCGGGTGGCTCACCATTCCCGACTGTCTAAGGGTCAATGCTTTCTTCCTTTTCCTCTATCCTTCTCTATTCTCTATATATCCTTAACGGCCTTATTTGACTCCTTAGTCAGGGGAGGCAAAGGGGTAGCAAATAACAATATCACATCATAATCTACCCAAGCGGGAAGGATTCAATCCTGCCCATGCTGATGAATGAACTGGCCTTTATGACCTAAGAGCAAGAGCAAGCGCTTTCAGCTGTTCCAGTTTATTGGTCTGATAGTAAGCGGTTAGTTTTCCGCTCTTCCTTATTATTATATAAGAGTGCCCAACACTAGCAGAACCAAAAGAAAGATAAGGAATGGGATAAACGAGTACACGGACTCGATTCTTTCGCCTTTCAGGTCTTTATCGCTTCTTGCCGGGCGTCTAGGAATACATAGATTCTGTAATTAGTCAATACTAGACTGGTAAGCCATAAAGGGAGGTAGCGCTTGCTTACTTAGTGCTTGCGCTAAGGATTGATAGTGTGAAACTAAGGATAAGGAAGAAATACCAAAGCACGCTTCTTACCGCTTCGCTTTGGGAAGGGCATTGAAAGAACACAGACATAATGGAAATGCTCCTATACTATCAAAGGTTCCCTCGTAAGTCTGATCCTGCTAACTCTTAACAATACAGTAATGCCTTATCCACTATTATATGTATATGTAAATTCTTGGCATCGATCAGTACAACAAAACATAAAGGGAATAAGCAGCGCTCTTGGCTGCCATAGTTGTTGTACGATGAATAGGGGTTCAATCTGAATAAGACATCGAATAGGCTCTGGAACTGATGACCTTTCTTTTTCTTACAGGGCACGAGATGGGATTGAGCTTTCCTTGATGGAAGCTCTCTCTGTCGCGCAATAAAGGCGGCTTCCGCTTTAGTAGGACCCCCCGCCCCGCGTAGTAGGCACAAAGATATGCCTGTAAATGGCTATATGAAAGTGAGGAAACAAGAAATTAAATATCAATAATCCATACGACCGAATCAACGTCCAAGTCCGTTTTCTTAGCCTTGGAAGAAATGAATGTTTCGCCACCTTTGTTTAGGAAGAGCGCCCCATGTGCTTCTGACTGAACTAATTCCTTCTTGTGCTAAGTAAAGAATGATCCCCATAAAATAATCTAGAGAGAGGGTCAGGGTTAGCAGTGACCATAAGTATCTTATGCATAGGGTTAAAGGCACGGAGAATGTATTTGCTTGCGCCTTCACCATCTTAGAAGAATTTTTTCCAATCTGTTCGTTATGAATGAAAGCCCTTGCTTTGTGCCTTCGGTACCGGTAGCGAAGAGTACTGACGCTATTGGAATCTCTTATCGGATCCGTTAGCGGTAGTAAACTTGGCAGGGATAATAATACGTTTGGCAGGTCAGGTGCCAGCCTACGGTGCTGGACAAGGAAGCTTACTTAAAATAAACCATTACCAAATTTCAACAATTCTAGTAATTTCTAATCTTAGTCAATTCGGTATGTATAAAAAGAAATACCACAGCACCTAGCCCTATTTCCGTATATCCCCTATCTCGTAATGACCTTGCAGAACATTTGAATGAATTTGAATTGTACCACTAGTGGGCGGTAAGTTCCTCTTCAGTTCCTTTCCCCAGAGAAGTTGTGTGTGGATTGGGGTATAAAGCAAGATCCTATTTCGTATGCCTTCCAACCCCCTACCATTCATTGAAGACCACGACATTAGCGGCGCGGCGGTCAGTCTATAGAAAGAAGTCCCCAACTACAGATAATATAGGATAGTTCGGGGCCTAAACCGATTCCAACTCAGTCTGACGCTTGGGGGTGGGAACCACATGTCTAACTCAAACAACTTATCTGACCTTGCGGGGATCCACTTTCTAAAAGAGCTGGGGCTGAACATAATTTTCTTTCCGTTTTTGGAAGGTAAGAGTAAGAACTTATCCTCAGCTCTATTGCTCGTGGAAAGGAAAGTATGGAACTCCTTTCGTCAGTAGCTAGTTTGAAGCCCGCTGGTTGCCTTATCTTGTAGTAAGTCTCAGTCCCAAGTGCAAGTTTTGACTTTCATAGTGAACGTGACTCTCTCTATCGGTGGATGAGAAGCTTGAGCTTTCTATTTAAGACTTTTTTATAGTGCAAAGCAATTCGAAGGATTAGGCGTATATGATAGCCGGTCTCCCATCCCAGTGCCAGTAGCTGGGAAAGGGTTTCCAGGCAAGTAAGTCACTTTAGTGGTATTGGGATGAATCAAGTAGAAACTCTACCGGATTGGAAAGAGTCTTGCCATTGGCTTTCAAGTCCCGCCTCTATCTATGCCCGAGCCCGAGTTTGAGAAAGTAGTCCCAATTAGGAAGCACGGAAATCACAGGGACGAAAGAAAGTTTTCCCGTTAATAGAATAGAGATTGTTTTCGCCTTGGGTTTGGAATTAGGTAAGAAGCCCTCCTGACTGACTATCCACTACGTCTTCTTCCAAGTGCGGGATAACCCCGGTTCACGAGCCGGGTGGCGGGAGATTAAGGAAAGAGGCCAGGCCTTCTATCCCGATTCTCAAAACAAGAGATAAAGTCATAGAGCAGGGAAGAAGATTTGTTTATTATGCCAGGTGCACATCCTTCGGCTGTAGCTGACAAGGGAAAGAGTGCGGGAGTTCTACTTAGCTTGGGTTAGCAACCCATCGCTTTAGCACATGGTTAGCTCAAATCGCTTAGCTCGGAAGATATTCATCCTTGGCTTCGCTTCCGGTGCTTGGCTTCGCATGACGGTTTGGCTACAATGAAAGAAGGCTTGCTTCGTCTCCAAGTGGAATTCGGGTATTCCCTATGGCAAGCAGTCCACTTTGCAGTAAGAAGGGGGTCGGCTTACTAAGACCGACTCCACTCACGATCTCATCTCCTTCGCTTCGGGGCAGGTCGAAAAGAACTGAACAGGGCACTGACTCTATTAGAGTAGCGGAAGGGATTCGTGTACTGATTGCTTGTCTTAGCTTCCTTGCTCGAACACTTCCCGCTAACTAACCTCATTACGAAAATGGAAAGAACTCATCCTTGACTGCTACTTCAAGGGATTGGCTTAGTATGAATCCCATCCACAGCTCCGTCAATAGCACCCTCCAACTGTGGTTAGTGATTAAATTTCAAAGACAACTGCAGTTACGGCTAAAACTGATCCTACTCTTACAGATAAGACTAGTACCGGTAAGACCAACTAGTAGGGCAGTCAGAGTAAGAGCGGATGTGCCTTGACTCAAAATCCCTTTCCTGTGAAAGAGTAAGATGAGACACTTTTTCTGGGCGGTACAAGGTAGCTTTAGCTTGCTTCCCTTCTTCCTTCTTTGCTTGGGAATCAACTGAACTAGATGGAACTCGCTCCCATGCCATATGTACCTCTTCTTCGAAGGACTGCATCCTAGCTCTCTCTGCCGCAGATCACTTTTCTCCGGGCCCTTTACGATTCTAAGTAGACTATAGGAAAGGATAATAATCCTTTGCAAGGCAAGACGTTTTGATGCCTAGTCCAGCAAGCAGACGATTCGCCGAGAATCCCTTTCCAGGATTAGGTACGAACACCCACAAACCATGTTTTCCTCAAGGTCGCTTGTTTGCTTGCTGGATGAGTTTCTGACTTACACCAGAAGACAGAGACCGAGGGGATACTCTAATTACCAGTCCGGAGGGGGTATTTTTGAAACAATCCACAACAGGTCCGCTTTCCTCTTGCTTTACCTACCCTAGCCGGGAGGCATAGTTCGGTTCTTATGGCGGGCTATATTTCGACTCTTTATCAGACTACAGGACCAGATTGGTACTGTGAGAAGTACAATGGTGATGAAGTAAGTTAAGAAGACTCGGTTGTTGGACTATTTGGTTTGTCACCAATTCTCGGCTCCTCTTCGCGAGGAGACGTGAAGTATAAGGACAGACAGAACGCCCGCTACAGGCTCGTTAAAGCCTCACTCACTGCCAGAAAGCTTAAGAGTAAGAGAGATAGCAGCTATTGAGATAAACCGGAGGGATTATTACAAGTAGTCCACAGTTTTCGCTAAAGTAATTCCCTTTCATTTCATATAATATGTAATTAACCACATAATGATTCTAAAAGGCATTAGACAGCATTCCCAGTACGAGCAAGGAAAGCCATTAACGTCAGTTTTCCAGCTTACCTTACTACCGGCTATTTCTTAATCCTGACCTCTTTCTTCATTTGGTGCTTATTGCCCATCCCATCCTGCTATGCTAGTCCTTTCATTCAGTTTTCAGGTGTGAAGAGAAGAGTGTGCTTGCTAGAGAATACCTTTTTTGAGGAATAAGCCCGGTAGTAGTCCTCTTGCCTCTTAATAAGATGAGTTATAAGTAAGAAATTTCTTATATAAAAAAAATAGGCATTTCTGGGGGTCTCCATCTCCCAGACGCGCCACTGAGCTTCGATCTAATGGTGCGAGGTCAAAAGCTGATTCTAAATGGATTTTAGAAATACAGGGTTGGTATAGTAAAATAGAAAGGTTAGCCAGCCAATTTAACTCCCGATGCTACGTTAAAAGCATTCAATCTATCTCGTCCAATAGTGGTTCGGGTGTCCTATAGCAAGAGCAAAAGGGGAAAGCGATCTGATTGACTAGAGTAGAAATGTTAAGGATAGAAAGAAATCTTTTAAATACGCAACTACATATGTCCATCTAATATTAGGGGATGAGCTGCCGATAGGCCAATCAATCTCCGTTCCGCTGTTCATTACCAAGCCTCTCTCTTCTTATTCATGAGTACCTACTTGTTTTCCTTTCTCGCTATTGTCTTCTTTTTTGTCCAACCCTAGAATAGAAATAGGAAATGAACCGTTCTTCCACTAATGTCCGAAAGTTCCTCTTTCTTTCCATTTCTGTTAAAATGAAAATTCCTATAAGCAACCCTAAAAAGATGTGCACAAGAGCTAAGCCTACTTCCCTAGCTACTTTCCTTACTTATTCTTACTACTGTATTGTTCGGACTGACTGGAATGAGCGTTGGCTCGCTAGACTGCTAACAAGAGACATTGCTTTCATCTCTTATTCCCTCTCCTAAGACATCGGATTCAAAGATACCTAGGTTGGCGCTAAAGGAAAGAAAATCTATCTAATCGAAGTCCAGGGCATAATCCTTGTATTGGTTCTTTACTTTCTGTGTAAGAGCCCCGCAGGGAAGCCCCATCAGGCTAATGCTCTCCGCCCTATCGTTTAGTCGTAGAAGGTCCATAAGGATTCCAATCGACTAAGTCTAGTATTCCGTCCTCGCTTTCGATTTCTTCGTTGAAGGAGTTAAGTGCCACATTATTGATGCGAGCGATCGAAAGGCTTATTCCATTACGATACGACATTCTCTCTCTTTTTCTATTAGCTATTCTGTGTCAGTTGGTCTCTCATTTGAAGTTGATGTGGAATAGCCATGCGGGGAACCCCCATCAGGAGAGAATTGCTATGTCTGTCGGAAAATAGTTTTTTACGCAATTATACAAATACCCAATAGACTGAAATCAAGGAGAATATGCCCCTTCCCTTAAGCTAACCACCTAAGTCCTAATCCTTCACAAAAGAGTTAAATCGTATCCGCCTCTCAGTCAGTCATCGCCTACTCCTTCGAATCCTATCGGTCAGCGCCTAGTCTCTTTCGAAGTGCTCGAAGTCGGCTAAGGTTCAATGCTTTTTTGGTTGCTGCTTTGTCCCTCGTCACCCTAATAGAGGACTGAGTTTGCTTTCTTTCCTGCGCGAGTATGGTTGTAAGGTGGAACGCTTTCCAAGCTTTCGGTAAAATTAGCTTTGCCTTGAGGTCTTATATTCCGTATAGTAAGCCCGGTTGGCATATTGTTGTATGAAAAGGAGTTGATTACCTATTTCCCTTAGTCGATTTAGTAGACTGCTTTCTTTTCTAGATGGTATCGATCCCACTAGCCTTAGTTCTTTAAAGCCTTGTTCAGAGCTTGAAAACAACTAGAAATAGTAGGAAGCTCTTAGTTACTTCGTCCTAGAATGGTGTTTGTATCGATTCGATATATATTACAGGGCGGAGAAATCCATTACAGAATGTCTTTGATTTGTAGCAGGCTGACTTTGTTCCCGAGGCACATATCTAAAAGAGGGTTCCGCCAGCCCCATAGTACAAGCTAGGTATCTTACCCGACAAAGAGGGTCATGCCGCTACGTTATCGGTCAGCATTGATTGATAAAGAGTTTTGGACAAATGGCCGCGCATGAGACAAAAGGCAGGAAAGGCGGAAAGAGATAGCAAGGACCAGGTACAGGGCACATCAGGGACTTACCCTCTGCGCTATCAAATATCAAATATCATAGTCTATATAACGTAAGACTTTCTCCGAGCCATCTTGTTAAGGAAGGGCGGCTATGGTGGGAAGAATTCAATTCCAAAGAAGGAGATGAGAAGGTGGGTTGCGTATATAAGCCCCATTTGACGGTCTTTCTTTGGTCGCTACCTCTTTGCCCAAGGATTGCGAATATGCTTGACTGAGATTCCAAGCAAGCTACCTGGTCCTATTTGAAAGCTGATTATGCACATTTCTTTGACTGATACCCTTCAAGTGATCAAAGAAGTCAAGTTGCTTATCACCTTGCCTTCTAGGATAAATAGAGTGGTTAGGTGAGGTGCGAGGAACTTGCTTGAAACTTCGCCCTCACTTCCTGCGACTGCTGGGGCATTTAGGATAACTCTTTTACTGAGCACAACCCACAACGGTAGCTCGGGACAGTTAAGATAAGGGTCAAGAAGGCCCAGGCCTACGATTGGAAAGCTAAAGCCTTCCCTTAGAAAGCGCCGGATTGAGATGAGACTTCGGAAGATGCCCATGGAACTTGACTTATTGGACTCTTCTTTCATGGAGGCATGCAATCTGAGATGTAAGGCGTGCAACAGCCTTAGCTGTTGAGATAGCGTTCACAGCGGAAATCTCCTATGGTCCGTTAGCATCATCTTTGCCTAATCAATCGTCCCGTGCGGATTAACACCTAAGAGGACGTTTCTACCCATGCTTTCAAGCCCTTAATCCAATCCCGTCCTGGAAGGAGAAGGTGGCAAAGCCTTTAGAGTGCCCCTGAACGGAAGGAAGGAAAGACAGAGAGAACTCTTCAACGAAAAGAAAGAAAGAAATTACATAACATAAATAATGATAGGTTGAATCGTTCACTAATCTATCTGTGGCCGATTAAAAATCTACAGAGTAGGTTCCCTTGGAACCACTAAGTCTACACAGAGGACGTGTTTGGTGAAAAGTTCCGTCCATAGGGATTGTTTGGAAGAACTTCCCTAGTAAATAGGTCATGGTCTTCCAGACTAAACAAATCATTGTTTGGGTCAAAACAATACCTAACCCGTGGATACCACAGCACTCCAGCCTCTATTCCGAGGTATGGGCAATCTTTCATTTGTTGAAAGAATGCCGATACTTCGAACGAAGAAAAGTCTGTCAGCGCGCCCGATGTTCGACTTTGAAAGCGAAACGGACAACTCTATTAGAAAGTGGAATTAGCAACTTTGACATTTCTGACGAGAGGAAGGACCAGAAAGGAGTCTTTCACTCCCTGTGAAAGCTATTCAAAGCCTCGCTCCGGTCTTAGCCTTTTAGGATTCGTCGTAAGGAGATTGCGTCTTGGCGGTTGGTTGAAAGGTGTCTGATAGGTGGCCATTAGGAATCCCACATCAACAAGGGAAAGGGGCCTTAGGCAACAGAATGCCAGTTAAAGGAAAATGAGCTATCCAGGATAGGGCGAAAGGTGGTAGCGTAAGAAAGAAGAAAGTCTTCATCGCCGAGGTGCTCTTGCGCATTGGAGTAAAGAAGGCCATAGGCTCGAATCCGAATCCATCCGAGAATCAGCGGAAAGATCATAAATAGAAAAGCCTAGCTGTTCCGCCGAAAGATTAGGGCAGGATCCCGGTCAAGGAAGAAGAGAAAATCCTGATCAAGTAGTTTCAAGTTCGAAGGATAGGACAGAAAGCCAATGATAGGACAGAGGGTTCAATTACTCTCGCTCGGAGGATGGGAATTAGCAGTCCTCAGCTTTGAAGAAAAGCAAAAGCTTACCACATCGACACCGAGAAGAGAAAAAAGGAAGTCTACGCCCAGCCCAGCTACGTATCGGTCTTTCTTTTTCTTTTCAGAAAGAAGGCAATGACTTTCTCTCGGGCTGCTTAGTCGGGCACCGTGAATCCCGCTTTAAGAAGTTCAAGATTTAACGTTATAAGATTTCAGAATTGGTGAAATTTCTGATCCCGGTAAGGGAGAAGTGCAAGCGACATCGACTCTTAATCAAAAAGTAAGGATTTTATCAGGAAATAGCCTTACCTTTTGTGATCTGCTCAATCGAGATGGAAAATATATTGAGATCAAGATCTTCACCAAGTGACAGAATTGTTGTCTTTGGTAGTAAGCCTTGCCTTAATAAAAGAAGGATCTTGAAAGAGGGAACTCCGTTTGATCGATGAAATTTTCTAAATGAAGATCTTTGCTCAAGACAAGTAACACAAGTTAGATTGCCCTGGTTCAGTCTGTCTAAATCAAGCATGATCAAGATTTTCCTAGATTTCAAGGGAACTAATGTAATGGCTTCGTCCGTGTCGAGATGTGATTGTTGTAAGATTTTCATTCCGCCTGATGATAGGGTATTCCACCTTATTTATTTTGTGCTACGTGCTACTCATTTTCTGAACTGGGAAACAAGTAGACGTAGAGGAACCTGTGGCTGGATTGAATCTGAATCAGGAAGAAAAAACAAAGAGTTGCTGCTATGAATAGTCTTTTCTTACTTCCAAGGTCCCAATGTCCTTAGTTTCGAGGGGATGCCGGCCTCGATCGACTCTGGCGATTCCTGGCATATGTATACCATAGTAGCTAAGGCAACCCCAGCTCGCATTGTATTTGAAGTTGTGGATAGAAAGGGGTCTAACCACAAAGGGGATGGTAGGACAGAAATTTGAGTAAAGTACTCCGCTAGGCGCTAGGCTGCCCTGAAGTAGCTCTTTGAGAAGCTCAGTTTAATATTAATAGAAAAGCAAAGAGCCGAACGAAGATATCTTATCTATGATAATTCTATTCTCACTTTCCAGATAGGAGTAAGAATCTGATACATTGGTGGAACCAACAAGATAGAGTGGATCTATCTCGCATTTAATAACTGTAATGTCGTAATGTCTTCTTCTGCACCTGCTATATCAATTGTACATGGAAACAAGATAATCGTTCTCAGGTAGCGATCGTATCTTCTTAGCAGTCCTACAGAAAGCAGGATCGATCGAATGGTTATGAAGAAAGTGATGAATCCAGTGGATCCTTTGCCCCTTACCTCAGTAGCTGGGAAGGCAGGCCCTTAATGCTTTGCAAGCACTAAGTAAGTAAACCCTTGACCTGATCTTTCTTAAGGTTTGTTGCTCGAAGAGTAAGTAAGGGATGAGTGCATGCTTTTTCACTGCCCTTCTTTTTCGTAGGTAACTTTTCTGGTCTTCGTGAACCTCCGGCTAAGGCTGGCGCCTTTAGTCACTAATGAAAGAAAAGCTATACCGACTGGCGCCTTCAAAACCTTCACACTGACTTGACTTGGCCGCTTAGCGTGGCATGGCAACGAAAGCGGGCGCCTTTCTTTAGTGGGTTATCTAGTTAGGGACTATTACACCGTGGGTGTGGCTGGCAGTAGGGAAGTGAAAGGCTTAAGGAAGAAAAGCACACCCGAAAAAGACCTACGGAAGACCAATCTCACCTCCTACTTAGGGAAGGCAAGAACTACCCTTGGCGTAAAGAAGATTCGTCATTGACTTATGCCCTGCTTTAGGCACCTCTTCCTGCAACGCAGGGCGGCATAGAGAAAGAGAACCTAGTAGCTACCTAGCGGGACTGCCATAACTAATATCTGCCATCTGCGTACCGCATACCGATTACACTTAAGACCAAATACATGAAAGACTCGCTACTTCCTCGATAACAACAAAGAAAGATACGTAATTCGGTATTCGGTTTTTCCTTGACTGAAGTTGAATGAAAAATGGGGGCCTCATACTAGGAGTCAACGGAAGCTGTATCCGCTCAAGCGGTTAATGAAGTTAATGCGGTGAAGTCTTTTTTCTTTCTTTTTTCATGCCATCTATTGATTGATTGCCTTGGCTCCATCTGAATAGTTCATTCTTCTTCCCATCATATTTTCTTATTAAGTATAAGTAGCTACTGTACTAATAACTAATAGTAATGAAAGCATTTCCTTATCACCTGCTTTAAGGTCACGTGTCGAAAGGATATGCCCCTTTTGCCCTATTCTCTTTCACCTTGACCAAAATAGTGATTTGTACTTTACCAGTAAAAGGGAATTTAGTGACTTTTCTAACTGGTTTGATGGAATTAACAATTCTCTGAACTTTCTTTCACAGAAGGGAATGAAAGGCTATAGACGAGCTGTTGTGTAGATTGGATCGATGATATTACCATAGTAATTACCATCTTCTCCACCACAACCGGGTTGTAAAATAGATGTCCTTGGTCACACATTCTTAGTTTTCTCGTTTTCATGGAGGAAAAGTGGTTCTTCCTTACTAGTACCTTGCTCCCCCCGCCACTTAGTCTTCAAGAACTAGTCCTGAAAGACTAAACCCACTTACCACTTATACTTATCTTGAGTC
Organism: Asclepias syriaca; assembly: GCA_027405835.1. Taxonomy (NCBI): domain Eukaryota; kingdom Viridiplantae; phylum Streptophyta; class Magnoliopsida; order Gentianales; family Apocynaceae; genus Asclepias; species Asclepias syriaca. Next base: position 31,298 of record JAPHNG010000033.1, read on the forward strand.
AAATAAAGGAGAAGCATTTTGTGAAAGCTTCAGCCAGTTTGAATTCACATTACGACTTGGGACATAGAAGCATTCCTATATTCCCTATCACCCACAGACAGACCGGTTCACACCGGATGAAAGCACTTGTAAAGTGGCATTCGCCAAAAGAAAGGTGAACAATTGTAAAACCTGGATCTGCTGGAGGAGGCTATCCATGCAGAAAAAGCCCAGCTCCTAAAACAACAGGCTCAGCTTGATAATATGGAATAGTATAACCAGCAATTGAAATGGAACCTGGAGCCCCTCTCTTGCCTGAAAACTTAGCTTATCTATGATTACGTTCGCAAGCGCTCGCTTGAACAGGTAGACCGGGAAAACTACATATACATATGATCTCCCGCGGCATGCGTGAATGTGGTACGTCATTGCCTATGACTTTGGGTGCCTTCCGCTTGCCATCTCCCCGATGGAATAAATCCTGCAATGCTCGCTTCATTGAAAAGAGGCAGCCTCATGTCAATATGAGCTCGCCCAGAGATCGTGATTTAGCTGTTGCGAGCTTCTCGCTTTCCGCTAGACCGGCCCTCTAGCTGTAGAAGCTTTTCGGCCTATCCCTATCGAAATCACAAGTTCGAACCGGCCCTCCCTTCCTCCCCATTTCACTTAACCAACTTAAATTGATTCACACAGGTCCCAGTAGGACCCTACCAACCAAAACTTTAGGCACAAAGAGACCTGAAATGAAAGAAAGACTGAAGGAAGATTGTAACCTATCCTTTGTTTTTGTACCCATACGGACAACATTGGTTAGTAGATCCCCGCATCACCGCTCGGGATCAGATACCTTACTAAAAAAGTAAGGCTTTGCACTTAAATTCTATTATCATAGGTAGGATAAGATAGCTTTGAAACATCCCAGCAGGTACCACTAAGCGATAGTCAAGTGAATCAATTCATTCGTATACGCTTAACACAAGCGTAGTTTAACCTTGTTTTCTTAAGGATTTCTATGGGTGCGCCAACCCCCCAGCGCTTACGTGAACAGCTGAGTAAATAACTATTGATTGCATTTTGACATCAAGCATGAATTCTTTCTTTTTTAAGTACTTCCTTTCCCTTTCG
>JAPHNG010000035.1:0-19944 GCA_027405835.1 Asclepias syriaca
TCTATTTTAATTTTTCATACAGAATGTTAAAAGATCCATTTTGAATCATATTTACGGGATTCCTCGGTTCGGGCCGAAGAAGCAATGTAACTCGATCATTATCAAACTGACTGCATTTTCTGTCCGTGAAGATCCCACCAGAGCGCCTTCTACTGATAATCTAATAGGCCATGAACTAGATCCGAATCATTCTCAACGAGTCCATAAGAAGTGATCCCTTCATCGGGTCCGGGTAGAGACCAAAGATCTTGAGCGACCGATCCGGCAGAAAAAAGAAAAAGTATCGTTTTCATGCTCGTTCCAAGTTCGAAGTACCATTTGTACAAATAATCATATCCCTCGTTACATTCTTTCTTCTTCATATAGAGGATCTATGGGGCAATTACTTAGAAGTACATTTTGTGTTACAGCCCTTCCTATCTGATAGGAAAGGAAGCAAGCAACCTGAACCGATCTTATCTGGGATCGCAAATCCCAAGTTTGTCTATGAAATCTAATTATATTAGTGTCTATAATTTCTTTCTTCTGTGTAATACTAATCGATATTCAAATATCAAATAGTATCATTAAACAAAAAGAGATAGACAGAGATAAAGAAATTTATTATGAGAGTTTTGAAAGTCAAAAATAAGGGCTTACATGCAATGGGTCATGGGATTCATAACAATGCAGTGGCATGCTCATAGGTGGCATAAAACCATTCTTGATGTAGAACAAAGTTATGAATTGGCTATGGAACATTTAAGAAAAGACTTTGATTATTATCAACAAAAGGGATCATGGAAAAACCCATGGATCGGCGAAATAATTGAATTCATAGATCTATCCGCTAGGATAGCTAGAACTAAGAGATTGTGTTCTCGAGGATATTGGAGTCGAGTCTTCATATTCATACTTATTCTTTCTAATCCCTTTACTAGCTTTATGGGCTATGGCACCCCAGCAACTACTAGAAGTAGACCCTAGTCTCATCTTAAACCCTGAGATGATAGGAATACTACGCTTTGCTATACTCCATGAAGGTTATAAAGATAAAGAAATAAGTGATCTAGTTGTCACTGATATTACACAATGTACATGTGGAGAGAATCCTATTCATAGAATACTAGCAGAGGAATTTCAGCAAAAACAGGAATTGGCAACGATATAGAAAAGATAGAGAAAAATAGAATATATCCTTTAGTACTCGCCATAAGTACTGCAATAGTTCTAAGTATGCTTCATTCTCAGGAAATATATCATTAATAAAGTAAGTTAAAGTAAGTAGAGCAACCTTGAACCCATACCCTTGAGGACCTGATCCCCTTATAGAGAGAAAATAGAATAAGAATCAAGCTAGCGCCAAGCTAAGGGCGATGAGAAGTGCACAGAGAGAGCTTGAAAGTAAAGATGTCAGATCGAACCGGAATTGGATAAGAGGTGAGGTTCACCTCTCACCCTAGTGGGAAAAGAAGAAGGAGTTTATTCCCTTTTCAGAATAAATGCTTTTAAGCCCCCTTTGTAAGTGAAGGAAAAAGAGGCTGTCTCAGATCATGGGAGAGTCATCCGTCTAAGGAGAAGAGGGGCCGAGATATTAAACAAAGGTCTTGTCACGAGCTGGACTCGAACCAGCGTTTTCCAGATGCATGACCCGGATTGAAACCTTTCTGATCGTGACTTTTTTTAACCCTTCGTTCGAAAAAAGCAAGACTAATGAAGACTACATCCGGGCTTCTTCTCCCTTCTATGATGAACTTTCTTCACTTCAGCTTGCTAGCGCTTGGCTGACTTTTTTTTTTACTATCAGAGAGAGGAATAGACATCTCTGAGGTGCTACCAGTAGGTTGTCATTGAGACCTTTATTTAAACCCCTTTTTTATATCTTAAAAACAAGCCTACTGTGGCATTTCGTGATTGAGTTCTCATGCCTACTCTCATCTGAGAAGGAGATAGCCAGACGGGAACCTTTCTTAGCGCTTAGATAGATGGTAGTGAAGAGCAGATGAACTAGACCAGACAGCTCGATGGAAAGGAGAAAGCCAAAACTCTTGCTCTTATCCATAGGTGGCCGTGATCGATCAAAGGGATGCGCCGCCACTGCTTTATATAATTCTAATAGAAAATTAGATAATTATCTCAACGAAGAAGAGAAAGAAGCAAATCCCCTGAAAGGGGCCATTACACGATGCAAGAGCAAATGAGAAAGCAATGCCCCGCCGCCACTCGGGGTGATCCACTACTTACCACTCAACTCAAGCTAAAGCTAAGGCACCTTACTAGCACCGGGGTATGGTGCTAAACCCGGACAATCCCCTGACTTCGACCAATGACCAATGGTTCGACACCCGAAAAAGCCAGCTCCTCGATATCCTTCAACGGGAGGAACTGAAATCAGTCAAGTAAACCCCTTAGCCGAATCAAAGAAACTGGGAAATGGTTATCCACTTGGAACATCATAGACTGGCTCCACGACACCGGCAGACGTAAAGAAAGGTCGGTTCCCTAAAAGCTTGGCCAAGAAAGCCAGTGCCAGCTAATGAGACATGCCATCCATCCATAGTCCTACTTCTATTGGATCGAGAATGGATTCGACGTTCTTCTAAATGGATGTCTTAAATGCAGAAGTTAAGAAAAGCAAAAAGGTAAAGAACTAGAGCAGGAAAAACAAAAGGGAGCGAAGTCACTTCTAGCTTCTTTCTCTTGCCCAGGCCAGGAGTTAATGCAAAGGCAAAGGCCTTATTTTCTTCTCGCAACAGACGGTTCGATCTTTGAGTGCAGCTGGCTAAGCCGCATCTTCTGCTTGAGTTTTAGCGCGAGTGCTTGAAAGTGCCTTGAAGGACATGCTTCAACTTAGTCCTAAGAGAGGGAAAAATGATCTTCCCTCACTAGCCATTGCTCTAGATGCTCTTGTCTCGAAGAGTCAGAGTCATAGGCCGATCTTCATGCCATCCTCATTACTAGCTCTGACGACTAGTCCTCCGCTAATCAAATACCTGCAAAGAACCCCTCCGAAAGAGGGCATTCGTCGTAAGCCCTTTCCTCAGATCTCTTGTTATCTGACCTGCTCCTCGAACAATTGAATCAATAGTCATTGATATCCACACCCACAACAAAGAATAGGCTGTGAATGCCCTCTTTTCAGGAATAGAATCGGACATGGAATGCGCTCTGACTTCATCCGATAGGCCTGTCCTCGTTCTAGTAGTGGGCAAATCCCCTGCTCTCTTTGAAAGACTAGGCTGTGGGACTGATGACTCGGCACTCTTTTCAATGGCCACTATGCTTAAACATTAGCTATTGCTATTTTGAACCCCAGATTCCCCGCCCTTGGAACGTCTTTGAGGAGAAATCCTTTCCTTCAGTTAAACAAGCTATTGGAAACCTGTAGGCTATATGACGTAGCAGGGACCAATCATACCCAGCCCAAGCGGACACGGTGATTAGACGTTGAGCGGAGCAAAGGAAGCGAGTATGCTCTTGCTTCCTTCACCTTACGGAAGATGGCAGATTGGAATGAGACCGTTGTGGCTCCTGGCTGTCAAGAGGCTAAAGCCCTTGCGAGAACCTTTCATCCGAGTCTCAAACAAAACCATTACATCTTAAACAAAAGAAGACGATAGGCGAATGGGAACACAGCCAGATAGACATTCCGCCCCTATACCTCAAAGAAAAGGCAATCGCCCTCTACTCTACGACTTAGAAGACTGAGAATCCTTTTTCTGATAGACAGAAAGAGAAGAAAGGAGTCTCCCCTTAAGTGAAGTGGCTTCGGGCCCGGTTACACAGGAAAAAACATCAATCCGCACTTTCAGCGGGAACAGCTACAAGAACTCAGGCAGCAAGAGCATTTATCTCGCTCGTCACACACGCACGTGAGGAACTAAACTACAAAGAGAAATCAGTCCTTTAGTGACCTATCCGGCTACGGCTAGCTATAAGAAGAAGAGAGAGGTGGAAGTAAGCTGCGGCATCCTATCTACTTCGATACTCTATTTCGGAGAATAGGGTTTGTTTTACAAACTCCTTTCCTCGCTTTCGCTTTCAAGGGGCGTAGCGCTTGCTTACTTCTTTTCTTAGAGTAGAGTCAGGTAAGGATCGAAGGACTTAGTGCTTGCGCTAAGGTTTGAAGAGCTTAGTTGAAAGACTAAGGAAGAACCACTTAAAGCATTTGAAGCTGCTTCTTTCCGATCGATATACAAGGGGTTGGGCGGTACAGTTCTTCTTTCCCTTCCTACAGCCGTGGCAAGAGAGGTTTATTATCCTATAGCAGATTCTACTTTTTGAGGGTAGGGGCCCACTCTTTCTTCGAAATGGTATAGGGACAGCGGATACTACTAGGGATGGAAAAGCTGCTCCTGCGGTTTTTAGCAGTGGACGGTATTCCCAGCAAGGCGTTAGCCTGTTTTAAGCTTATTACAGCTTCAGCCTTGATCCATAGCAATCCGCGAAAGGGGGGCACAAGTGATGAGTATACTTTATCTGCCCCGGTTCTAAGTCAACCCTTACTTATCTATTGCCAGCCGCCGCCCATGCTTCGTCATAGAGTTAGGTAGGCCCACACAAGCGTCAGGAAGTTTCGAACCGGGCGCCCTTATTTAGGAAAAAGAGCTTTCGTGCAGTCTCTTAGTCAACTACCTGAACTTTGATAGGTCACTCAACGTTAACACCCTCCGCCCGCGATTGGTCAAATAGACCAGAAAAAATTCTTATGTTGTATCATACAGACCTCAGGTCAAGCCAATGGTGGAGATCGAAGATCACCATGGCCTGTAATTAATCCTGAAAGTGGTGCTTCTTTCTCTGGTGACACGTCTCCGTTTATTTGGTGTCTGCGGTCATTACAAACTCTTTTCTGTCTACTCTTAGGTCGTTGCAGTTTGTGTTCAGTCTTATATTGAGTCAATGCTTTTTTAAGTTATTTTGTTTGAGCCCTATATCTATATATGTAAAGATTCCAAGTCAAAACATGTCTGGAACATAGTCTTCTTTCTATACCTAACAATCGAACAAAAGTAGGTTCAATGAATCAGATTCCCACCTTACCTAATGAAACTTGAGCAAGATCTTATGAAATTCGTCGATATCCGTTCCCTGCAATCTTGTAATATTGAGTTTAGTTTATCACCAATTTATGATCTAATCTATACGGGCCCAGTCATTTTTTTTAGTTGCCAAACTGCTACTAGTCTGTTGATGATAATTGAACCCATCGCTTACAATCAAGGGCTTTCCGGCTGTAGAGCTATCTTTGGTTGTTATAGACTCATGGCATGGGAGGGCTTAAAGCGTAACAAGGGATTGAAAGAGCGTTAAGATTGCTAAACCAAGACTGGCGGGAACTGCATCCTCTCCCTCCGGTCGAGCGACTACGTACCTTATAGTCGAGCTTAGAGCCTAATCGGCTATCCTCTCATCTCTTGCCTCGTCTTCGTAAAGCAGCAATATGAACATTTCCCGTGGGTAAAAAGAGAACTCTCAGCGCAGCGACATCAAAAGAAAGTAAAACTTCCACTTCCCTTGCAATTGGATCAAGGAGAACTGGTACAGGGGATTCTCGAATGCCGCTTTCATTTAAGTATGAAAGGAAAGAGATAAAAAGGGAGGGAAGAGCTTCAAAGATTGAAAACCCTAGGAACCTTCGAGCCTAGCCTGCCCGATCCATAGCCCTTTTCATCCCTTGTAGAAGGACTCCCACTTCCATTTCAACTGCCACTGCAACTGGAGCCCTACCCCTCCCACAGGAACTGGCTCGAAAGGATCAAATTACCTTACTACTGGAAAAGCTTACTTTCTTTTTTTCTGCAATTAGAGGGGCCTCTTTTATACTCCATGGCTTTCTCTAAGCAATGGAAGGCGATGCGCTTACTCTGAACATGGATTGCCCTTTCCCGATTGACCTTATCGAAAGGATGGGGGAGAAGAAAAAGCTTTCTCCCACTGGCTCTCCTGTCCCCCAGCAAGTCCCACAAAGGCTGAAGAAGACTTCCTACCCTCTCTGGCTCACTGACTAGCTAGCTTGCCTATTTCCAACGGTGAGACAAATGGTTGGAATAAAAAGGGTTCCTTTGGGATCTCGTCAATTCAATTCTTTGTTCGCCTAGCAGTCTTTGCTTCCAGTACACCTTTCATTCTCTTTTGTATCGTTCCTCGGACGGCAGTACACTCTGAGCGTGCATCCTATCTATGTGCATTCACCCTCTCCTAACAGGATAAAAAAGATCCAAGCTATCTACCCTATTAACCCAATACTGACTAGTTGAACTCAACCCTTAGCTCTCACTTTAAGCATTGAATGAATCCCTATGGCCTAGCTCAATGATTGAGTACTTGTGCTGTGTAGCCATAGTTTCATAGTCTTTGTTAGTTTGGTAATTTTTGTATGGAAATGTTGGACCTCCATCTAAGGCAAGCCTGCTCCAATGGGGAATTGAAACCTATCACTGCCTCGAGATGGCCGTCTCCTGTCCCCCTCCCCCGGGTTGAGTTGAGGAGGCAGTCCGTGAACTAATTAGGCTTCGAGGTTGCGTATACGGGAAAAGAGGTCTGCTTCCGCGTGCGCGGTACTTTCCATCGTCCGTTCGCGGGAATGATCCCTCTGGAGTTGCCGGCTGCCTTCTCGTGTGCGTCGCGTAGTGGGAAGCTGTAGTCTTCTGCCAGTTTCGCGATAGCTCTTCTGTAGTGCGTGTACTCTGTATCTCCTTCGCTGTCCTATCGCGGTATGAGTTATGTACGTGGGGTGCGCGTAGAAAGCGTATAGTGCTCTTCTTTGATTGATTGTAATTTCGTTTACTGACTCATGAACTTTCCCTTAGGGTGAATGCACGAGGTAAGCGTCTTTCCATGCTTGCTTTGTTAGTTGTTTAGCCTATAGCCTTCTTGCTAAAGCTGTTAGCGCGTAGTCTGTCTCATATGCCTCAAAGAGCGGTGAGTGGGGAAGTTAAGGAAATGGCCAGTGGTCCGGTAAGAGGGTGACGCATCATTCCCGTAGCGTCGGGTATCGGAGCGATCTTTAAAGAAATAGTCAGCCAAGAGAATCCATAGGAAGTCCGCAGATGGCGTGGGGTCTTGGTTGAGGGCTTTCCTTGGAACTACCTTCTGCCTGTCTTTAGATGACATTTCTAGACGACATTGATTTCACTGACAATAGTAAGGGTTGGTCCCAACGCAGGGAGTAATAGAATGAATTGAATGCCGGTCTCCAAAGAAAGATATATATAGTTTGTCGGCCACTTAACTCTCTTCTGGCGTCTTTCCCTCCTTTAAGGGTGCTGGCAGAACTCTTTCTATCCGTCGAGTAGATACTTTTCTTTTCTTTTTGACGGGGAGCTTTGGAGCTAGACTAGTTATAGAAAGGAAAGTCACGAAAATCTCATAACATAACAATCAGACAGGTGGGATCACTATGTGGGGAACTTTCCCCGCTCTATGTTCTCAGCCAAGAACTCTTATAAGAATGTCTAGGTGAATAATAAGTTTCTTTAGCTTAAAGGCTCTCTTTTTCCTAAAACTCACGTTAGCTATATAAATCCTATAGCAGAGGTCAAAGATTCCGTGGTAAAGGTAGATGACATTTCTGCTCTTTTGGTTCCCTTCCTTGAAGTTGAGAGCTTATTACCCGAGTGATTTATTTGGTGAAAGATCTAATCTTCCAAAGTAAATCTATCTAACTACAGATTGTTCCAGCAAGACTAAGCCGATGACGTGGCATACGTTGACAATGGAGTGAGACTAACATCAGACAGTGAGGGGGAATGAATCCATTTTCTCATCGGCGGGACGGCGAAGCAAAAAGCTTCTTTGATATATAACTGACCAAAATGCAAAATTGAAAAAAGATTCTATCTGAGGATTATTCAAGAAAGAATCGAACCGCTCCTAGTATCTATCGGCACCCTTCTGATTAAAGGAAAAACTATGGTTATGGTGCTGGCTTAGTCAGGAGATTGTCTTTCGATCCCAGAACTCCATCTTAGACTAGTCAATCAGACAATTTGTTGAGTTGACAAGACAACAGAGGAGACACCGTCTGATCCGGAGACAGAGGCCGAAGTTCAATAGATGACCAGAAAATCTGATTCAACAAGAACACCCAGAGCAAAGTGTGGCGGACCCTTCTCCTCCGGTTCCTACAATGGGTTAAGTCTATCTATATTTTCATGAAAAATCCTCGCTTTCCCAAGAAACTGGAAAAAGGGATCAGATGTATTCTATGAATTCGATAACCTGAATATACTGGACTTGTAAATGATTCTTATTTTTCATAAAAGCTCATATGCTTCGCACATGGAATGAAAAGAGGCAGAAGAGGTTCCAACCGCTACCTCTGCTCGACCTACTATTTAGCGGATCAGGTAAGGTAAACGTAAACCTTATTGACTTATTGAAAGGAGTAGTTGATAACTAGTACTATATCTAGTACTATATATATTCAATATTAATATTGAATGTTTCGTTGCCCATGAATTGAAAGATTGAGATTGAACTAGATCCCCCGTGACTTGGTAGTCCAAAAGCCAAGATTCGCATGAAAAAAACTAGACTTATCAATCATTGGATTTCTTGACACAAGCCTATTCTCTAACATCAATCACACTTTGATGCAGCAAACTCTAAAAAAGAAAGGCTCTTCCACAATACTTAACATGTTAGGAGGATAGCGGATTGAGCTTCCTTTCCAATCCACTCACGTGGCAGCAAGATCCGTGTCTCTTAAAGTAGATTCAAGGTAACTTCAATCTCCGTAGGCAAAGCCAAGCCTTAAACCAGACGCGAACACTTCCTCCTTAAAAATCCTCTTTATTCTCTTAAGCCCAGTTTTAGACGATTTGTCTGTTTGCAGCATCAGATTTCACACTGAAGAGTCGGCGGCATTGATTTGTCAAGAGGAGACTCGGTTGAATCGGCTTACCAATAAGTCAAGGAGTTTGACCCTTCATCCGGATTTCCTCCCTTCTGAGACTTTGAAACTCCTTTCACTTTCAAAGTTCAATCTTTTCCTATAGCTGAGCTAAGCGAGAAATCCTAGATCAAAGAAAGCAGGAGATTCGGCATTAGGAAATAAGGTCTGAAATTCAGCTTGGAGAAAGCGGGCAATTCTGTAAGGAAGACTTGCTCGGTTCCCTATGCTGATCTTAGAATAAGATCAGGAGACAGAAGATGTGAAGCAACTCATACACATCCTTCGCTTCGATTCTGTCATCTAAGTGATATCGTCAATATGAGTCCGCGCCACCTGATAGAAGGAGCAAAAAGAGAAAGATGGCTTGCAGCTGAAAGGCGGGCGAAAGCCGTCGAAGTTCCAACCTTGCTTAGTCAACAAATCCAGGCCCAAGAACAATATTGAAAACTGTGGGACGAGGTGCGCAGCGAGAAGAAATAAGGGTCGAAGTTTAGACCGCTCACAGTAGTTCTACCTAATAGAAAAGATCATCAGAGAGGAGACAACCCATTTATGATTTCAGCCGAGAAGACTAGTAAAAGGAAGAAGAAAGAATGTCATATATTTCAGGAGCTAGATCAGTTGCCGATGAACAAGTAAGAATTGCCTCAACCAAAATAGATGGAATTGGACCTAAAAAAGCCATTCAGGTTCGTTATCGATTAGGTATCAGTGGGAAGATAAAGAGAAAAGAGTTAACTAAGTATCAGATCGACCAAATTGAACAAATGATAGGTCAAGATCAATGTTCTTCATTGGGAATTGAAGAGGGGAGAACGAGGACATCGAACGATTCATTTCTATTTCTTGTTATCGTGGAATTCGTCATCAAGATGGATCGCCCTTACGCAGTCAACGAAGTCATATAATGCAAGGACTTGTGCGAATTCTAAAATGGCCTTAGAAGTAATCTAAGATTCTACCATTGATCACTACACTTAAGGATGTAGTGTAGACGCACTCTTAAATCCAAATAATGCATTTTCGGGGAAACCAAGCCCAATTCTTTCCAGGAACTCCCAAGAAAGGGAGTCGTAGGCCTTTTCTAAGATCTATTTTCAACATACACCTAGGAGAGATCTTCCGTCAGTATTTCCGAAGGAATTCTTTGACTAAATAGATATTGTCCACCATGCTAGGTTTATTAGGAAGGCCGCTAGGGCAATATCCCCAAGCTCTTCCAGAATGGAGCTAATCGATTCGCAAGGATTTAAGAATTCTTTTATATAGAATGTTGCAAACAGGCCTGAAATCTTCAACTCTCGAAGCCTCTTCCAACTTAGGAATTAGAACAATAAGGGAATGATGATAGGATTCGACCACTAAATTGAATACATTTCTTTTTTGGCCCTGCAAAGACTCATTTGTCTTCCAGGGAACAAACTCCTGTTGAGGAGCTCGAGGCCATCTTGTCCCAAAAGGACATATCCAACTACTAGTTATTTAACACCACTCATCATAAAATAAAGCCCGAAAGCATCATATTCATTTTATGTGATCCATCAGATCAGTCTTTCTATCTAGATTGATAGAGCCTTTCCCTATAAAGACTGAATATATTGGAAAGAGGAAGAGGCAAAGGAATGAATAGTCTAAGCCTTACTATTGTATAATTTTATACTTTAATCGATTTTTCTTTATGAAATAATCTAAGTGGCCATCATTGTTTTAAGATAATTTCTATTATTAATAAGTTGACAATTTAACAATTATATAATTTGATGTTTTGGAACTAATTGGCCAAATTGAGGATCAGAGACAATAAAATAATGTCAATCAATTTAGGGATAGGGACTATAGAAGAATTTCAAAGATGAAAACCTTCACTCTTTAATGGTGCTTTTATTTGTAACTGCTTTCTCTATTTTAGAACTTTGAGGATGAGAGACAGGAGTAAGTCATGAAGTCATTACTTACCATTGGAATATTTTTCGCTTTTTTCTTTGTCCTTTACCTTTTCGTAAGCAATAAAGCGAAAATGAGCATATATGCACCTCGTTGATCACTCTTTTCAACTCTTCATTCAATTCTCTTCCTTCTGTCTATCCAATAGCCCTTTTTTTGGCTTTCATGCTTTCGAAGTGAGTGAGTATAAGTAGTTCTAAGTAGTTCATGGATGCTTCTTCTTCCAGTAGATTTTTGCTTGCCAAAAAGAAAGTCCACTTCCAAGCAGGAAAGAGTACTCTTAGACATTGAAGAAAGGATTTTCAAGACCCGAACTATATCCAAGTCTCTTGACTTGTCTTGTCTTGAATAGAAGCGCGGTGCAATTCTTAAACGGGAGATGACTCTGTGAACTGGCACATAGAAAGGATTGGCCAATGCAGATTATGGAAATGGGAGAATTCTTACTCTTATTTGAAGAGGGCTCATCATCGAAGAAAAGAGAAAGATGGATACCATGGTCCCTAGAAGCGGAACGAGTAGAAAATATATTTGTTAAGAGCTGAAGACGACATGTAAGTGAGTAAGGCAGTCGTGAGATCTGTAATTGTGCAGAGGCTCAAACTGGTAATGAAATTTGTGTAAGGGGTCTAATTTTTAGAAGAAAAAGATTCGTTTAGTTGCACTGGAAAGAGACTAACGATGACTCCGACGTCTTTCTTGTATCACACAATATACAAGAAGAATAATTCTGATAAACACAATAATCATTCCATTATTTGAAATAAATAAAGAATGATGACCACAAGTGGATCCTCCTTTCCCGGACCAAAAGAAGTGGCTAGTGGAATCTGGATAATCCCTTCTACTTTCACTTTGAACTTGAAGTATTTAGTAGGATGTTATCCCGGTACTAAAGAAAAGAGAAGTAATTGAATTGGCTTAGAAGCGGCTTCAACTGAGAGGCCCGAAGTCTTCCCAGAGTCCTAAGAAAAAGACTAAGTAGATAGTCTTTAAAAACCTCAACTCAATCTAAAGCCCGAGAAATGATGTTGATTGATGTCCTTTCCGCTTTGTGAAGTCAATAATATAAGTAGTGGGTAAGTAGTAAGACCAAAGAAGTAGCATTCTATCTGCTGGTGTAACCTTTCGTTGGCTAACCACGCTGCGCACTGGTTTTCTTACGTCCTCAACGCCCTTTTGAGCACCTTATTAGATTATGCATATTGAACGCGCTGTAGCGGTTCTCCGTACAATTTGCTTCCTTTCGAGCTCGGCTCCCTACGTTGCTTCTACGTCTGTCTTCAGAATCTTCAGAATCGAATAGAGTAAGGGGCTAGCCTTACTGAACTGACGAAATGAAAGAAAGAAGCAAGAGCATACTCATACTAGCTTTAGCACCCTATCACGTAGTGATACAACTACATGTGACTAAAAGACTGAGGTCTCCTTTTCATTTATTTTCAATTGAAAAACAGTAGCCAGAACGGTTCACAAGACAAGCAAGACTAGGACGAACACTTGAAGCAGCATTTTTCGGACTATCACTCATATTGCTTTCAGTGAAAATGAATGTTGAAGCTTCAAGTCGAATACCTCATCTTCAAATCCTTTATCGTGGGCTTGGTCTCATTCGGGCTCTTACCTCACCGCTCTGAGCCCTATGCTCTCGTCGTAGAAGCGAAAGATTATGTTATGGTTCTCGGGTATCCAATCTCAATCTACTAAGTAAACACCGGGGAATTAGTGGAAAGGGTAAAAAAGGAAAGATATCATAAGACGATTCTATGTCAAGTTGAGGCTTCCTCTTTCCTTGCAGATGAGCAATCAGTCTAACCTTCCTTAATCGTCTTTCCTCGTCAGGCAATTCTCTGCCTATTCTCTTTATCTTCCTATTCATTAGAATTATTCGAATTTCAGTATCTTATTCCGGATAGCTAGATTCGATCGATAGCAGCGCAATGATTTCCTTATTAATTACATTATTCTTTTTCATTTCGATGTAGGATGCAAGAAGAGGATGTAGATCTTTTTACAGCTGGGATGGACTTCTGTTTTGGGATTGAACTCAGGCTCGGAACTGAACAAAGGGGGAGAAAGATAAAGAATAGAATATTCATATTTATATAATAATATTAAATTAATAAAAAGAAAGAAATTCGAAATTTAATGCAACCCTACCTAAATGAAGAAAACACGGAAAGATAGCAGTAATGAGGAAAGAATCAAACAATCTGCCGTAACAAAGCTACTGACATATACATTCCATAGACTTTAAACAAAAGATCCGAGTCTTACAACATGTACGTAAACCCGCGGTACCCAACAAGGAGCCTGGACAGGAATCGTTCTTCCCTAAAAGAACTGAAACTCTGACGAATACCAAGACCGACCTTGTATCCTTTTTTATGGAAATTGGCACTCTTTTTTCATATTTTTCATAGTCCAGGCAGGATGAAGCGATTGATCGACGGGATTGAAAAGGAGCCAATTAATAGTATTAATAGTGTTCATCCGAAGGTAAATAAAATCCAATAAAATCTACTACTTTGACCTGAACTGAAGTATCCGATCCTAGTTTCATTTTCTTTTTCACCTTTATGCAAAATGTTTTTTGAATTTATTAATGAGCAATATAAATAAGCAATATATATAAGAAAATAGTATAAAAAAAATAGATATTCAATATCGGATAAGAAAGTCTATCTGAAAGATTACGACTATAAGTATAAGAAAGTCTAAAGTTCAAGTTTAGGTCGCGTGAGCAGTAAGCAAGAGATCTCAACTTTTTGAAAAGTGGTAGACACTTCAAGGGCGAACTGATTCGACATTGTTGTTTACTCTGATCTGGTCGCGGTGGTTTTCGTTTACCCTTCCTATGACCTAGTCTTTCTGGCCCCTGTGAACATCTTTTCTTAATGTATTAAAGAGGGCCTCTTTTTACTTAGATTTTTCTTTTAGATTCTAAATTCTTAATAAGTCCACTAAAGGCCATTTCTGGCTTGGCTACGAGAACATAATTCCGAAAGGAGTCTTAAATCTTGAAATCTATGGAGATCAAATTAAAACTGGTTCGGGGTTTGATGAGCCAACAGGTTCTTCCTCTGTCTTGGGCTTTTTCTCTTTCTATTTCTAGGTTACACCTTCGGAATAGCCTAGGAAGGCAAGATTTTTCTACTTACCTCAATCTTCACTTCATTATATGTTCTGTCACGCTTTTCGTCATAAGGCGTAAATTAGACCCATGTTGCTAATTGAACCATCTTCGGAAATGGAAATTGAGACAGAGCCCCAGGTCAATAGGTAAATCCCTAGAACTACATATATTAATAGAAGATATATAAAAAAGTCCTTCTTCCATCCTTGAAAGTGTCTCATCTAAGTAAGACTCGATTCGGATCATAAAGAAAAAAGAATAGATAGAATAGTAGATCACAAATCTCGGTAGTTGTCCGGTCGTACCCAAACAAGAATATTCCAGAAGGAAATGCACCTAAAAGAAAAGATTTTCAATCTGTTGAAAACCATCACATAAAAACATAAACTTTGAAGCTCAATAGAAAAAAATGGAAATGAAATCACAAGCAGAGATCAAAAAGAGCATGCTGCAAGTAGAAAGTAGAATTAATACAATGAATTCACAAGCATCAAACCCGAAACACATCGACATGGTAGCAGCCATACAACATAATAGAAGGATTTGACAGAAATATGTCAAATTATCCTTTCTGAAAAGATTATTCCAAAATAAATGAGAAACTGTTAGAAGAGGTGCGCCAGCGGCAAGAATAAGCAAGGTCATTAGAACACTAAGTAATCCAAGCCAACCCACATTACTGACTAACGGTGGATAATCATATTTCTTAGAGGTACTAAATCCATAAATGAGCAAAATCAAGGTTGTATTAATGAGGGAAACCGCTAAAAAAAGATTGAACATGTGGGAGGATCCGAACGAATTCAATCAGATAGTTCTATTTCTCAATCTTTCTGACTTTCCTACGGTCGAAAGGATTGAAAAAATCAGTCATTCACAACCACTGATGAAGGATTCCTCGAAAAGTTAAGGTCTCAACGAGCCTTTTTAGAAATCGAATGGTTATACATACGCGAGGAAGATGAGTTCTTCTTTCTTTTATCACTTAGGAGCCGTGTGAGATGAATGTCTCATGCTTGAATGAAAAGTGAGGATTTTCTACTCTGACTCTCCCACTCCAGTCGTTGCTTTTTCTTTCTGTTACTTCGAAAGTAGCTGCTTCAGCTTTAGCCACTCGAATTTTCATTATTCCTTTTTTGGTGCAGCCTTTAGCCTTTGCTTGTTAGCTTCGGTTGAGTAGCTGTTAACCGAGTCTCATAACCCTTTTTGATTCTGTTGATTCTTCGGTCTCAGCTCAGACTCAGCCTTAGTTCCTGGCTCAGTAATGGTAATAACGACAATGTGTTCTTGGGTTAGACCCTTCCTTTGTCAATACGCCTATATACGCTACTCGAAATCTTCCCCACCTCATATTCAACTCATCATATGGATATGCTTATGCGCGAGAACTTGTGTACATACAATCATGAAAGAGCATTTCGAGATGGAAGCAAATACTTAGAATGAAATCACAGACTCAGTAACCGTTCTCAAGGTAGCCCAACTCTTCTTTCGCACCGTTTTCACAGCCCAAGAGAGAGCTCAGCGAGGCCTATCATCTAAAAGAAAATAGGACTTTTATGCTAATTTTCATATGTAGTTGACAAGGCCTCTGTCTAAGCAGGAAAAGAAAGACTTTCCCATCTTAAGGGGTAGTGAGAGGCTTCAAACTATTCAATCTAAGCTTTAGAAAAGAATCGACATCTCCATCCACGAATGTTAATGCTTCAATATCAATGGTTGCCCAGTTCTTATAACACATCTATGATACCAACAAGAACTACTTCATCTGGGACAGAGGCTGGAATTGGATCGATGAGTACCCTTCTTTGCTTGGAAGAGATAATTTATACGAAACTCAAAAGTTCCCCGGGTGCTCCAATTGGTCTCGCCCTTACCATAGATTACCTAATGAAAGTACACGAGTCATCTTCTTACCAGTAACTAGGCACTTGCCCTGCAATGCTTTGGAGGTTCCCCATCCATTGAACTGGGAACTATAAGCCTAGAACCGAAAAGAAAGCCGAACCGAGCATCTGGGGCTGGTTGGTTCGACTTATCCAGTCTATAAGCTTTGTTCGAATTCAAGCCAGGTCCTATCTTCTAAGCCTCTTGTAGTTTGGTTTGTCTTACGGGGAAGGAGTGGGAGCGAAAGCCATTCGACCTTTGGAAGTGAAGGGCAGAGATTGTAGCTAACACAGCAAAGACTGCCTTGCTCAATGCTTCTCCATCAACTGCAGCGGAAATGCCGACATCTACTCAAACAAGACCAATTTTGAAGTCAAAAGCATGCCGATTGGCTTGACCGTGGATATAGATAGGAAACTCCTCTTCTCCCATTGGAAAGGAGAACTCAATCGCTGATTGGACGATTGGACATCAATATTCAGTAGAATAAGAGAGTTCAGCTCGGTCTTGATTCTGGTAAACTACGAGCCTAAAAAGATATGGAGTACTCATCCTTTAGGTTTCAGAGAAATAAGAGAAAGCAAGTCATAGCTCTAGAGTTAGCTCTGATAGCAACATTTCCCAGAATTCTTGCTTGACCGGAACCACGCAGGTTGAAGGCACAGGACTAGACGCATTGTCAGAAAGAAATTGCGTAACCAGCCTATATGTAAGGGGTAAGGGAAGGTAGCTAATTGGCAAAGAAGCTAGCTGGGGTTTATATTATTAAGCCAGTGACCGTTCATGAGCTCAAACTAGAAAGACCTCATTCAATAGAAGGGATATGAAATTCCATAAACATGATGGAAAACTCTTTTCTAACTACGTTCACTAAGTGAGACTCCCGGAACAGCACAGCACCTACCAACAAGGGATAAGGTGGTTCGTCGAGATAGTTAGAAACTAGACATATTAAGAAATCCATACTCTTTTATGCAGTACCAAAACCGAAATAACGTTTGTTCTTAGGAATAATTATACCGTGTAGGCACTATCTCAAGGGATAGGAAGCAGATACATCAACATGAGTAGAGTGAAGATTGACGGAGCCCAAGAAGTGAAAGTGTTGTACCTTAACTAAATGTCTTTCCCTGTCTGAATGGAGTGGCACGCTTCAATGGGCATGTCCCTGAGACTAGTGCGGGCATTTAGGGAGATGGGCAAGAAATCCCTTTTCATTCAAGGAAAATGAAACAAAAGAAATGCACCCACGAAACAGAGCACCCTTGAGATCTCACTAGTTTGCTTACTCACAGATAGATTGCTAGCTAGCCTTGGGAAAGGAAGTGATGAAGGTATCCTTTGATAATGGGGGGAATGATTGACTTTGATGAGGGTAAACTCAACAAAATGGAGTTGCGGAAGGCAAGAAGAGGACAATTCTTGATATGGCACGAGTTGAAGATCAGGAGTTTTGGGCCAAAGCTGTA
The DNA here is from genome assembly GCA_027405835.1 of Asclepias syriaca. Taxonomy (NCBI): domain Eukaryota; kingdom Viridiplantae; phylum Streptophyta; class Magnoliopsida; order Gentianales; family Apocynaceae; genus Asclepias; species Asclepias syriaca. Next base: position 17,315 of record JAPHNG010000035.1, read on the forward strand.
GCTTGTGCAGTCTATCTAAGAAATCGTTCTCCAACAAGAAGTATATGGAATATGACTCCACAAAAAGCATGGAGTGGTCACAAGCCAAACATCTCTCACCTACGAGTCTTTGGGAGTATCGCATACATGCATGTTCCAGAACAAAAGAGAACCAATGACAGAAGTGAGAAGCTCATATTCATCGGCGGAGATTCAAGCTCAAAAGGCTAGTTGTTATACAACCGGGAAGAGAGATGTGATCTTCGAGGAAGAGAAGACATGGGATTGGAACCTAAAGGAAGAAGAGATTGAAGAAGTGTGTATGATTGAAGAAGGATCGTGGACTTTGGAATTGGATGGGTCCGCTATGCATCAAGAGCAAGATGGGTACAGGGTGGAGGAGCTGGAGTAGTTGTGATTGATCCTCGCGGAAGATCTGGCAGGTTCCCCCGCCTCTATAGTAAGTAAATAAAGTATAGAAAAAGAAAGTGCGTTCTATAGCTACTCCAATGGATATGAAAAAGAAAACCACATTAACGGATATCTTTCTATCTTTCTATAGGAACAGGTTCACGCTTCACAAGAGAGAGATGCGAGTGTTGGTCTTACAAACAAACAAGAAAATAGGCGAAATTCATACCTGAAGAATTTCACCATTTTTGGAATGACCACAGATTGGCTTGCTTTCCGCATCGAAGGCTTGGTTTGGCCAGCCCCTAGACCAGCTGCGAGGGAAGAAAGCATTATTCCCATCCGCCCATCTGAGCAAGGTGTATAGTGAGAGATGACAGCAGACCTTGCTGGGTATGGATCTTCGGTTTACTCACGATCTGCACCGGTGAAACCCTTATGCCAAAGCTTCATGCTTACTTATTTACTAGTTTACTAGATTCCGAACCCATTCATGCCATTGAACAGAGTAACCCTGGTTTGCTGACTGCCTTACCTTCGAAAGGACATCAGCTCGCTGGACTGAAAGACCTTGGCTACTCCCACCTAGGGCGCTACATCTAAGAGTTACCGACTCTCCACTAATCGAATACTTTCCACGGACTTCCCTTAACTCAAGCACCAAGAGCAGCTGATTCAATAGCTACCTAAGGCAACGTGCACAACAGGAAAGTCATTAGGGAAGGCGACATCGGTCGAAGTAAGGAAAAGAGTGAAAGGAGAGCGTCGAAAGGGACTTACAGGATAGGTCTAGGGTAAAAAGAAAAGGACACGGACACCCTTCTCTGACGGAGCTTTTAAGCCGCGATACCGATAGTAGTAGGGGAGAAAGAGAAAGACAACGAAGTGGGATTCATTCCCTAGGATTTGGATCAATGGGCACTAGAGAGAAAGATGCAAAACCTTTCGGTTGTAGCAAGTGAGAGGGAAGGTGCTTTAGAGAAGCCCAATTCCTTTTTGAAAAAAGAAAAACCTGCTTTTATGAGGTTACTTTCTGCCTCTCGCATGGGTCACAGTCCCGCTCTATAGCTTGCCCTAGGTAGGCTACTAATGGAAGACAGTGTTAGAAATCTAGCCAGCTTTCTAGTTTGAGCTTATTGTTGTAGTGCTTCTTGATTCCATTTCAAAGACTCTTTCAAGAAAGCAAGGCAGGGTTAGGACTTGAAAGGACAAGATAAGATGGCCTAATAAGCAAGCAAGCGTACTTGATTTCCTAGGAAACTCGAAAGTCACACCTGTGAAAGTGAGAGTGGATTGGGGTGCTATCATCTAGTTGAAATTTGGCAGAGATTATCAAAATTGAATCTGCATTCTATCTATTGGGATCCTGTCTTTATTGGTTTTGTCTCCCAGAGCTTTATCAAATGCCAATCCCAGACCTTATCTGTAATGCGATAAGGCATCCTTCCGGTATCGATGTAGGCGGATTCATCTATCAATGCTGCTACAGGTGTCAGTCTTTGTTTCGCGGGGTAGCGTGAGAGAATATGTTGAGAGCCTGTAGAAAGTAGTTCAGCTATACCGTACCGGGATTGCCAGGCTACAAATCCCAGTATAGCGCCGCACTTTAGTTTAGTATGGTTATTCTAGCGGTTTCCCTGACCTCCTTAGCCGCGGGGGTTGACCTTCTTCGTTCTACCACTGCCGGTCTCAATCTTTGTTCTTAGTTAGCTAGACATACTAGTCTAATGTTCCCGAAAGAAAGGCATATGTTGTGATATGCTTAACACATGTACCTTGGACTCTGCTTTCTAGATTGATCTTTAGCTGAAAGACCCTACCCTATCCTTTCTCCTGTTCCTGAAAGCGAATTGGTGTCTTTTGATTAGCTGTCACATTCGGTCAAATGACACATTCGGAAGGGCCAATGTGAAGTTTTGTTTTGTAATAAAGGTTCACATAATAGCAAATTGCATAAGAGAAGAAGGGGCAGTAGACAGAATCTCTGCTTATTCTATAGAAACTTTCATTGACGTAAGAGAATCTTTGCAAGTCAAGTAGTATGCCTGGTTCACGAGGTTCTACCACTTTAGGTCCCAATCATACTCATTTGAAGAGTTTGATCCTGGCTCAGAAGGAACGCTAGCTATATGCTTAACACATGCAAGTCGAACGTTGTTTTCGGGGAGCTAGGCAGAAGGAAAAGAGGCTCCTAGCGTCAGTTGTCTCGCCCAGGAGGTGAGAAGAGTGAGAACAAAGGG
>JAPHNG010000036.1:0-2500 GCA_027405835.1 Asclepias syriaca
CAGTAAAGGAAAGCGTCAGAGGTTTCGAGAGAAGTCGAAGAATATTCATTCTGAAATCCGGATAAGGAGAAGAAATGGTAAATTCCCAACCAAGACAATCCGCTTCCTCAAATTAGGGGGTCCCCTATGTGATCTACCGGCCTAGCTATCCGGTCATCTATTAGCCTTATTCCAATTCTTGTTTCATGGCACCAACACACCGAATTCAAAATCTGGCTATCTGGGCTATGTCTCGCTTACCCTCTTTAGTAGAGATCAACTGCTTATACTGGAATGTTGATCCTCCCGGAGGTCGCCTCGGGCTTAATCCGTATAATGGTTATCAACTACTGGAGGGTAAGATTTCTTTGACATAGAAGGTCGGAAGGTTTAGCTACGTCCTGTAAAAACTTGCTACAAGCGGGCAACTTACTACCTCCTCTTCTTATATAGTTGATGGACTTAGTTTCATCGTATAAGAGAGGGGTCGGTGGGCAAGTGAGTACCTGTACTACGGTCGTATCAAAACCTAAAAACTTAAAGGCAATAGGACACTATCGAAGTTTAAACGTCACAGGTCCCCGCCAGAAGGGAAAGTTTCAACCGATTATCATAGGATACCATCCGATTCTTTTCTGAACAAACCCAGAGCCCAAACTAGCGAGAGCTAGAGGGAGAGTTGAGAGACTTAGGTCCGGACCATAGCCATCATTTGAGGATCTTTATAAAATAAAGAAGCCCAAGGCCCATCTAGATGAAAAATGGAGTAGCATAAATCCCCGTATATTCGAACTCTTCTTTCTTTTTGAATCATTCCCAATACCGATCTCGTCCCATCTTGCTTTTGCTACCGGTCACCGTAAGCAACCTCTACTAACGCAGCGGAGCTAGCATTCAAAAAGAAAGTTCCTGTTCCCACTTAAAGCTAAGGGGAAGAGAGGGCACAAAATGCCTAAACAAGACAAGAACCAACTATATGCTTAACACATGCAACTAGCGAATAGGCTAAGAGGTACGTTAAATTAGTCTATAGCAGGCCTGCTATAGAATTACGAAATTCCACTTCAACAGGCGTATTGAAAGAACGCAGACGTAAGGGCTCATCTATTTAGCAAGTCCCAATTCTTCTGACGCTTTCCATCTTATATACTCAATTTCTCATTTAAATGACTAAAGGGCCTACCGATCTTAAGAACAGAGTTGGTAAGCGGGCCGATAGAGCTACATAATCCCCAAAAGGGGAAAGAACGGAATGAAAGTTAGCCATTAATGGGCTGGGAAGATAAGAAAGGCTTCTAATTCTGACAAAATCACGATCTCCGGTCGTTGACATGAGGCTGCCTCTTTTTGGGAGTGAAGCGAGCGTTGCAGGAGCTATCTATTCCATCGGGGAGATGGCAAGCGGTACTCGGGGAACAGGCTTAGTCAGAGATTCAAAGAGTTGGGTTAGCGATCCTCCTTAACTGAGGCGGGAAAGGGATAGATAAACAGAGTCGGGGTCATAGTACTCTCAGAACCGAGCCGGTTTAGTTACACCCCACCTTTATCCTTAGTCTTTTAGCTGATGGAAATTGTTTCAAAGATAGACGTGTCACATAATCACACAAATAAGGAAATAAAGTGAGTGAAGGAGTGACTCTCGTGGATAGGCACGACTGAACAAACTCAAATGCATAAGTATACTTGTATCGAGGAGTTCCTATTGAAAGACAATAAGCCGTCAACTGTGCCGTCTAGCGCCTTTTAGGCTTAGATTCATCCGTCAGCTGATAGAAGTACAGTATTTACTTAGTAAATTCGCCGATTCGGGTTTTTAATGGACGTGTCACGCCTTGAACGCATGAAAGTCAAGCATTGAATGAAGGTAAGACCCCTCTTTTCATTCCTTTTCTGGGACATCCTCAGCCACAGCGACTCGAATCGAAATAACTTCTTCCGGGGCCTGGATACCCTTGACTATGTTGTAGTTGTAGTATAGGATCATGATCAGAAGTGGAGGTTACCAGAGACCACTGCTAGGGGATATAACTCACACCAATAAGTCGTAGCTCGATCTAAGCGCTCTCGTACTTCTCCGCCGGCCTTTCTTAGATTTGACCATGTGAAAGCATGTCCCATGTACCCAAGATCATGTAGGGTACAGTCTGCCAACGCCTCTCTGAAGACTCGCGAGTATGGCGCTCTTTCGAGGGGAAGGGCGGGATAAGCAAGAACGGAACGAGAGTTCGCCTAGCTCTTTCCCTAAATGAAGAACGGCCCCTGCAAGCACCCTGACGCCTAGTCTAGGAAACAGATGCCGGTAGCGCCCTTTGCGCACAAGTTTGACCTTCTTGCGCCAGACCCAATTTTTTGAACTCCGTGGACGCCTCGTGAACCGTATTAGAAATAGTCTATCATAAATTCAGATTGGCCACTTTACTCATACTCTTACTAAAGAACCGCCAACTCCAACTATAGTAGCGGTTATATTGCTAACAGCGTCTAGTCCCAGAGCTTCTATTTACTCAAGACCAGATACGCA
>JAPHNG010000036.1:10000-19597 GCA_027405835.1 Asclepias syriaca
TTGCACTAGTCTCTGGGACATGCCCAGAAGAGGACGCATACGGAACTGACATGACATAAACTGACACGATTCAATGTAATGTCCGAAAGAAAGAAGCACACCAAGCTAATCTCACTAGTCTGACCAGTCTCTCTACATAGTTGCATTTAGCATAAATGAAAGATACAGGATCACCAAATTCACCATTCCATGTAATGCTTGCTCAGAAGATGAGAGAGAACATGTAAATTAACAGAAGAATGCCAAAAAACCCAAATCTTACTATTAGAATTACAAGCATAAAAGGGGAAGCCAAGCCTTAATGCATATGATGATCAGCATCAAGTTCTAAAATAGCAACCAGAGGATTAAAGACGCTCGACCGAAGGGAGAGGAAGGAATATATTCATGGATTAAAGCCTTTAATCGGGCAAAAGAACCTCTGTCTGAGATTCCCCGAATGTTCCATAGTATCCAATTTAACAAATTTCTTAAAAGACTGAGTGAAAGCTCGCCGAGCTTGTAGAGAAGTGAAAGACAGACCTGGCTTTCTAGCTTTACACAATGAGCATGGACACCTGAAGTTTCTGAATGAAAGCAGCTTGCACAACTCAAAACCAGTAATAGGTCCATCTCGTTGCCTAGAGGGTAGCTCCGAATCAGACAAGTACCCTACTCTCACTTTATCCGCATCAATACCTTTGGGTTGAACCACATCAAAATCATCCTTAACTGAACGTTTAGAACCTTTCTGTTTGCTTACAGCAAAGATGTTCAAACTCAAAATATGCAATATCCCTAATCCAGCATCAATCCGCGATGATGAACCCAAAATAGGGTTTGCATTGTGCTCAGTGCAGCCAGCAACTCCATGAATAGACGACAAAGCACCGCCCTTATCAAGCTGCAATACCTTCCCAATTTGCGTATCCCCGGGTACTTGCACACTGGGTGCATTTTGACGCTTCTTGTGACAGTGAATCTGAATCAGATTGCTGAGCATGCTTCACCGTATCAGAAAGAGATTGTAATATCAACTCCCTACCAGAATCAGAAACCTGTGAACTTTTCCAGATTGTGAAACCAAGACGAGTACTTTTCTTTTAGTTAGACCGGCGGTAAGCCATGAAAGTTCTAGCTAAAGTGCGATATCCTCCGTTCTTTCGCGCTAAAGCAAGAGAAGCCCACGGAGCGGTAGGAGTACGTCGCTTCTTTCTTTTGAATATCAGCTGTCCCAGCTACGTTCCGCTATCAACTAATTCTAGTCGCATAGCAAGCGATGGTTTATCATATAAATAACTGAGTTCATTTGAACATAGAAAAAATGACGGAGGCGCGTTGCAGTCCAGAAGAAAATAAATTTAGGTATCAAAGTTTTTTTTAGTTATTGCCATCCCTTGCTCTTGTAGAGAGAGAAATAGCAGAACAGTAGAGCACTATCTCAATGGCATCGGCCTCTCCCTCACTCTACTAACCCTCTCGATCCTATCGGTCTTCATAAACCTTTCAGTCTTCCTTACTTTGGCCCCATAGAGCAAAGTTATGCAGATAAGATATGTAGCATGCCCCATTTCAAATAGAAAGAATAGGGATTTAGAATTTGAGAATGCTTCTTTGGATGCAGGTGTAAATAAGCGCAGACCGATCAATCCCCGAAATAAGATCAAAGAATCTTCCTATAGAAAGTTCAGCCCTTTCTTTCCCTCCCTTCTTCCTTAAGAGTCCCCTGTCCCAATGGTCTCCAAGTGTGTGTGTGTGATTGACCGATGAATTTGAATGAATGAATAAATAATATAGAAATTCTCTGAAGCCAGGCAAGGGTACAGAAGAGACAAAGACAAAGCTAAAGCTGCAATTCGGACTTCAACCAACAATAGACCGATCCTAGGAGTTCGAGAAGAAAGGACTATTGACTCAGAAGTTAGGAAAGGGGATTTTAACTTTGATTGGGTTTGTCTTCCTTTGTTTTGTTATTGTGTTTTCGGTTATGGTGGAGAACAACTCTATGTTGTAGGTTTGAATCTTTCGGAACGTCAAGGATCGAGAAAATTGCATCGATGATGGCGTCATCAACGAAACTTTTGGGCGCGAGTTAACTCCGACCACCTGTGATGGCAGGCTGCCCAACAGCGTAGTTCAAAATTGGTCTCGTACACGTCCATCCGCGTCGACCCGCGTAAACAGAACTAGCTATTCTGCGATCGTAGGCGAATCCAAACACAGACCTATCATTATCACAGAGCCTGCGCCTACGCGGAATCTAACCAACCCCACCTCAGACCTGTCTGTAGCTGACCTTTTGCGATCCCCCTTTCCTTTTAAACTACCCTCTTACTCCAGAGAGCCTAGGTCGCCGGTTCACTTACACATTTTATCAGTCAAATAAAGACCAAATATACCTTTAGAACTGTATCTTTAATGGCATAGTTCGGGTTCCCGACGAGCGGGGCGGGACCCTATATATACATACGATAGGCAATTCTGGGTTCTACTCCAACACGCTCAGGGGTCAGGAAATGACTCCTACTTCGGGTATGATACACACGGAGATACTTTAGCAATTCCGATGCATATACTTATGCCCGAGCACCTGTGTATGTAACTAGAGTAGAGGTTTAGGCCTGGGAGAACCTTGACCTAAGGTTGGGGCTTTCTTCAAATGATCACTGGGTCCCTCTCGGCGGATGATTCAATAGCGGATTCACCCCCAACGAAATCGGGCACAGTTAGTAAGCCATGTCACGGACCCAACTCATTGAATTATTGAGTCAAGCAACCGAAACCGAGCAATCACATCTGAGCTAGTTACAACTAACTCATCCGCTTATACCAAACAACACCCTTTTGCAGTTTACTTGCCAGTGTTATCACTCACTGGACGAGCCTTTGTATTTGTACCAGTTGAGGACGTCTGCCCAAGACCCACACTGAAAGCCTTACCACTCCAACTCCGCTATCAATGTCGTCTATGGGTTATGCGTCAACCACAAACGCATATTTGTATATTAGTTTGATTACCGGCTGTTATGAGAAAGACTTATCGAGGTAGATTTCTAAATATAAGTCCTAAAGATATTGTTTGTACATCATTGAGATATTTTTATTGGTAGTGTATTAACTGGTGTTCGATGGTATCATGATATAAATATTAGTCTTTTTCCCCGGTTGACTGTAACATATCAACTGTTTCCTGTCGATAGTGATAGGATTGTATCAAAATACAGATGGAGATAAAGATCTAGTTGATATGAAGAGTCGTTATAAGTTATAGAGTGGTTGCTGCTTCTAAGATTAGTAGATGTAAAAAAAAACACTTTCACATTTGACGTGTAATCTATCGCTGGAGTAATGGTGCTACTATGATGTCTAGATATAATCGAGATGGATCTTTGTCATCTATGGAATATTTATATTCCACTTGTTCTACTCCTTCTCGTATTAATAGTTATTCTTATAATTAAGTTACCAGACCCAGCTTTCAGTTCAGTTACAAGCCTTAGGGTAAGAGTGAAGTGAGAAGGATGGGCTAACTCTGAAGTTATTCTGTCTGCCCCCTTACCTGTGGATGACGGCTAAACAGTAATTGACTCGGAGAAGCCGTTCGCGCTTACTTAGCCCCCGGTTCACATCCTATAGCAGATGCCAATAAGTTAGCTGTACCCGACGAAAGAGCATCTCCCGTCCTTACAGCAAGAATCTGATTCAATGAAGAGCCACTTACGGGGAGGAGTGAATACCAGGCTTAGGGTTCAAAGTAATGTAGGCGCAGGAAAAGTCTTGGCATTAAGTTAGTTAGCACTACTAACTACTTTCGATTTTAGATTCAGTCGGAAATCTTAGGTTTGCTTGTTACATCCGGGTCTCTGGTACAGAAGCAGCTGGATCAATGGCTTGGTTTCCGTTTGCATTCCTTTCACTTTCTTTCTACGACTTCGCCTTCTCCGGATCAACATTCCTCGTTCGTTCTTTTCTGAACTTCACTAAACTTTACTTTACAGTTCTTTTCTTCGTTCTTAACAGTTGAGCTAGTCCTTATAGTCAAAAGATAGGTTTAGTCAAGCTCGCCAATAAAGAAGCACAGGAACCGGCAGAGCCGATCGAATCAATCAACCGCTCTGCAAACAATAAGAATGGGGGAGACTACTAAGCAGGGACAGATAGAGGTGAGCCACTTAGCCTTTTTCCCCGGTAAGAGAGGTTCGTAGTCTTCCATCTTCAAAATAGTATCCTACTCTCCGATCAGAAGTTGGCTGAAAGCGGGTGATTTAGCCGTATCCCTTTCCTCCGTTGATCAAGAATCTTTCCCTGTAACTCGAGAAAGAATAGGATCTCCTGTCGGGGTGAATCTCTCCTCCCAATCTGGAAAAAGAGGCTGTCTCAGATCATGGGAGAGTCATCCGTCTAAGGAGAGAGGGGCCGAGATATTAAACAAAGGTCTTGTCACGAGCTGGACTCGAACCAGCACCCCTGGGATCAAATACCCAGCGAACTACCTTTCATTCTGATCGTGACTTTCCCGGTTCGTCATGCACAAGAAAAGCAAAACGAAACTAACATCTGGGGGAAGATGGGATTTCTTTCTCGCTCTATATTGCCTTAGAATGCGTTTTTCTGATCATTATGTGGGGTTAAACGTTTTTTTTTTAAGTAAGAATTACTTGATCTACTTGAAAGCTGCTTGGATAACGCGTAGGTAGATTAGAGATCGCTCTTATCTAAGACCATGTAAGGAATAGTAAGGAATATAGGCCTACATTTCACCTCAAATCAAAGAGGATATAACTCTTTCCGCCTTAGCCAAACTGGGTCTAATTTGAGTCTTTTATAGAAAAATCTTTATCCGTTTTGCTACTCTATAGTTCGAAAGTGTATACTTTATTATATAATAAGCTGCTTGAAAAGCCATACAACTGAACCTGCTATGCTGGATGTATAGGCATCCTATCCCATCCCATACCTAGAGCATCCTAGTGGGCCTCTTTGTTGGCGGTGAAGCAAGCAAACGTCTCATTTTGCTCATTGCGAGGTTAAGAAAGGGAGCAAATTAATTCGCGGAGAAGGGGCATAAGCAGTCGTCTGTTCGACTATTAGTCACTGGCGACTGTCCTTTCCTTATAACTTACAAGCGAGAAAAGCCCTTATAGATAGGCTGAGTTGAAGGCTCAGTTCTTACCTATGGTAATGTGTCGTGGATGGCACACCATTCCTTTGTTTAGGCTTCCCTAATCCACAGCTGCAGCCTTGGCTGACTTAGAGAGCTGAGCTGGCTATCCGAGCCCCTTAGTTTAAGCAACCTTCTGCCGAACAGACTTAACTAGAGATGGAAGCTTCAACTGGAGCTACTAGTCGTTCAAGCCGACTATTTGAGTCGAATACCCTCGTTATTGAGAAAATAGAATAGAAAGATTATATCAGAGATAGTAGCCGATAATAATAATAATATAGTGTGATTTGATTCTATCTTTTCTTTGGTAAGAGCCCCTTTATTAAGTGATTGAATCAATCAATCCTGCGACGGGCCCCCCATTATACTCTCCAATCTTGAACCTTATTAGTGCTAGAGAGTCATAAAGCTTAAATCGCCTACGCTCCTTTCTTACTATCTGGAAAACAAAGGTAAACTACATTCACGGAACCTATCTATACAGATAGGAAGCTAATTAAGTCGGGCGAGTTCCCTGTTATAGTTATGGAGATGGGATCAATTCGTATTCCCAAGCCTCCGCTTTCGAATCTCGCCTTCTGATCGACATCAGTTCTCTATGATTAAGAATAAGGGATGATTCTAGGTATACCAGATCTCGTCAGAGAGATGGGTAGTAGTCCGGGTTCATACTTTGACTGTCCATACATCATATGAGATATAAAGCAGCGAATAATGGACAATCTTTGGATTCTATAGTGGAAATTCCTCTTATATCGTGTGATTGGTTGCTCTCTATTTTGCACTCCTCGTTGGGAACAAGACGGATATGCCAATGGCGTCTATCAGAGATAGAGTGGTTTCCTGGATTGGTTGGTTTGAGGCGTTAAGAGAAATGACAGTAGCTCTATCCCGGACCATTAAATTAACTGAGTATCCTCTTACGGATAGTTACTGATCTGAGGAATCTGAGCTTAGCTTGTAGTGTTCTATTGGTCTTATCGTGCTATCCCTGTGATGAAGCCCAGTCCAGCAGAGTCAAGATCAAGATGTATTCATTCTTTTTCTTTTTGTTGGCTTCTGTACAATGGTCAAAGTTCGAGCGAGTATGGTTACCGACGACATCTGAACAGAGCAAGCTTTTTATCAACGAGGAATTTGAAGAAAAGAAAAAATGGTGATAACGAGAATTAAGAAAAAGAGAAAAGTTAGAAGGAGCTGGAAAGATATTGTAAAGGTTTTCCGTTCTTTGATTCTCTCAAATATGAAACCTCTCGGTGAAGAGAGGACATATGGAAATGGATGAAATGGCTTTAGACTGACTTGCTGCCATATCAGAAGCTGAACGGGACGAGATTAAATTCTAAAGACGACTATGCAGTAACTTTGTTCCCAAGCTATCAGTCAACTCTCTGTTTCCTAGACGAGTGATTGGATATCAAGACTTAACTTCTTCTCCTTAGCAAAGAAGAATTACAAGAACAAATAGTTAGCTTGAAGCTTCCTTACGTTCTTCTTATTTGATGGCAATAACAATCTCAATAGTAGGCATCTCAGCCTTGGCCTTCTTTTCTTCTTACCGCTTGAAATACTGACTACAAGGAATGAAATCCGGCACATTGATCAGTCCTGCCTTCCCTAACTTAGCGATTGGATCTACAGGAATAGCTCTTGAGATAGATTAGTTCCTTTTCCCTTTAGGCCATGAAACTGCTGCTCTTTTCAATCCCATCGGACTAGTATTCAAAGTAAAGTCCCCCCTGTAAGCTATATTTGGCTTATTGGATTGATTCTAAGTCCCGCTTGTTCAAATTAGAGCTCAATACCTCAATCAAGAATAGAAAGACAGAAATGCGCCGGATCCAGTCTACGGGTCGACTTCGTAAAGAAAGAAATTCATTCAATCCGGCTATAGCTTACTGGTCTAACTAAAGAAAGAGCCTGAGGGGCATAGATTACCCGTGAAGTGAAAGAAAAAGGAAGCTCAATCTCCGGTTCGACTGCTTTCCTTAAGAGAAAGCCTCTTACTTCATCCTACCATAAAGGCTAGAATTCCCTATTTGACCACTTACCGAATCTCTCTAAATAGATCTAACCTTTGCCCCCGCGTGTCAAAACCTCTAAATCGAAGAAGGAATTGAGAACAGAACTGGGATCTTTATCAGTCAAGAAAGACCTGCATGCAGACATTACTTAAGCAACTAGATCGTCCAGGACTGAATTCTATGTCTTTGACTCAGAAATAGCGAGAATCTTATCTTCTACGGCATTTCAACTAGCTGATCAGTACACTATGGCCGGTAGTTAGACGGATTTCCTTGCTTATCAGAAGAGGCGGGAGTAGGCTTCAATTTGTTTGATTCTTCCCAGATCTGTTAAGGAATTGTAAAAGAAGATCATCAATCGGTCTGGCCCTGTCTTAAAGCCTACACTTCTAACTTTAGAACTTATTCCCCTGTCGGCTTCTGGGCCCCTAACTCTATAGAATGAGCTCTTTTGGCGCATTCTCAAGTTAGAACCTTTGTTTGAAAGCATTTCCGTCATCACGTGAATGACTTAAGAATCATGCAGCAAAACGGGGAATTCTTGTCGACAGTTGTGGTAACATCGAACTATCGTAGAAGATAACGTAAAGGATAAGGAGGAGGTCTAATGGCAGGGCGTCTCCTCTTCTCTCCGCCTTAGTGGCATCCACTGCGTTTGGAAAGATATTTTCTCTTATTTATGGAACTTCTTCGAGAGAGACTCAAGATATTTAAAGATGGGATCACTTTCTCGACCTTGCTCACTAGAGATGTAGCGATACGTCTTCTTCATGGTCGGCCTGCGACCTGCTTCAATATTCTTATTGAATTTTTCGGAGAAAGCCATTTGATATGGAGGTGTAGGAGCTTAGGATGGATTACTCATAGGGATGAAAAAAGTCCGACTATCAGTCAATCTAAGAATGCAGGCTAGAGCCAAAATAGGATCGATCTGCGGCCAAGGTTGAAAGAAAGTCATCTCCGTCAGTTCAAAGAAAAGAAAGGGCAACATCTAACCATCCAAAGCGACGACCCAGCCTGATGGCCGACCTATCAAAGAGAAAGAGGTAAGTTCCTAGAAAGAGCTCCTGAGCGAGTTCATCCGGGGCAGCAAATTGGATCAAAGATCATCTTTGAAGCATAGCCTATAAGATATCTAATCTAGTCGAGAAAGCACTTTTATAGGGATGAGGAAAGACCTGAGTGAGACCAGGGTTAACCGACATATCTTCTATAAAGATTTTATATAAATCTATAAGGTAAAGGAAGGAGGAGGAGCAGCCTGTGAACTTACATAATCAATGGAAGAGGCATATTTTTTGAAAAGAAAGAGCGGTTCGGTCAGAAGAATCTATCGCGCACTTCAATCCAATGACTAGATTTGTCTCTCCATTGCCATTTGGTTGTCGCCCGCGTTGACTGATCGAGTTCTCTTCTATAAATGTATACGAAGACCACTGGGCAAAGGTCAACCCTGCCATCAAAAACAAGTCTTGGACTTTGAGCCCGGAAGATTTCCATTGTCTTTTTTGCCCCCAGATCTTCTTATGAAAGTAGACCAATAGCCGGTCAGTTGCGGGTAACGTCCTCCCAGAAATGGATGACAGACTGCTTCCATCCTTATCTGATAGAACACCCGGGTCAGGACTTTTGAAAGCAAAGGAACGATAAAGCTAAGACAGGTCAAGAAGCTGACTAGGGTTCTCTTTTCTTTAGCCCTTCAAACATGATTCTAAATCCAGGAACAGGAACACTATTCTAAAGTATAAAGAACTATAGACCATCCGGCTTAAGATTCCTCCTAGTAGAGCTTTTAATAACTTATTGGCAAGGCTTCCTAGGGTATGGGCCTACTCTAGGCTGAATCTTATCCTGACCCTTATAGAACTAGAGCGGGGAAAGTCTAAACTCTTCGCCAGGCTAGAGTTCCTGATTCCTATTCTAGCCATATAAAAGAAAGAAAGTCCAGACTTTGGCATTTTTTTTTTCTAATTACCAGAAAAAAAGAAAGAAACTTATCCAGGCTTCCCAGCAGGCTTTTAGCAATCTTTCAAGATCTGGGGCATACAGAGATGGGCACTACTCGACTTCTTTAGGCTAGAATTTCTCCTCTATAGGATATTACGGGGGATCACTATTGAAGAAAGACAGGTGCCGCCTCGCCTCTCTATCGGAGGCTGACTATGTCAAATCAAAGACTATGATTCCTTCTCGAGCATTCAAGAAGGAATTCTAGATCCGGGGGCATCTCTTTAATTTAATTAAAGAAAGAACAGTACCATCATGCTTACTCTATATAAGCTTTACCTTCTATACCTACTGGTTACTGGTAAGACTTCTACGACAAGAAAGGAAAAAGTCTTGCCTGATAATTAAGCTTAAAAGAAAAGAAGGAGCCGATCCGATTTCTTCTTTTTTGTTCTTTTTTGGTGGATTCCCTTTCATAAAATG
>JAPHNG010000037.1:0-18174 GCA_027405835.1 Asclepias syriaca
TGCCAATCGCCAAAGCAGTGCTACTTCCAGGATTTTTTTCGGCCAGCTCGGGAAAAGGTTGGTAAGCATACCTGGCTCAGCCATTAGAGTGATTTTCCATTCACGGCAAACTTTCCACTAACGATTCATTCCTCTCCTTTAAGTCGAGTTACTACGTATCCAATCCTTTCGTTTTAGCTTCACAAGCAAGCTTCTTGCCGGAAACGAAAGTTTCATTTCATTCCACTCATTCCTCATCCAACGAAATCCTATGCTGCTTGAGGAAGGGGACAGTCACAGGCTCGCTTTTCTTCTCCTCTTCTTCATATGCTTATGTGTCTGCGGATGGGGATGCTGTTCTATATTCTTGATTCGGAAAGATCACTTGAAGAACGGATGCATCTAAAGCTCTCGCTTTCAGAGCAAGGAAAAGGAACTCTGTCTGCTCTGCTGGTCTGAAATGAAAGCAAGTCGTCCTATTGAGATTGATTCCAATAGCTAGGCAGCTGAGACTGGCCTTTGTCTTTCCCGGGCTTCATTTAATAAGTCCTGCCCAGATCTCGATTATGGAACTTCTGTCCACTTCACAAGTCCATCGGGCTGCCAAAGGCTAGCACAAGCGAGCGCTCCTAATTCCATTCCACCTAGGAGATTCAGCTTCAATCGGAGATTTCCGCTCTCTTGGTGGGAAGTCCATTTTCTCCCCCCATCAGAAGGATTTTGACTTGACATTCGCTATCCGCATACTCGACCCCTGTATGTAGAGGCCTTTGTAGACCAAATTGGTGCAGGATTGCATTTTCCTGCTTTGCTCCTCACTACAGCTGTATGTGCATACTCGAACCGCGCAAGGTATAGTTCGACTTAATTGAACATTGGGACCCTATTCTATGTAGCGTTTATACTCAATGCTAGAATGACCTTGGATCCACGCCAACTTGGTTGTGGCATCCTCATATCATATCAGTATCAAGTTTAACAAGGCTAGCAGGAAATTCCATAGCTACTGGCATCCTTTCCTTTGTAAGGATGAAGTAGATTCCACCACCTAAATTCCTTAAATTAAAGTAATGCGTCGGGCTGTCTTAGAACTCCACTTCATCTTTTCCATATCGGAATGGTGTAAGAGGGCTGGGTGTGACGTCCAGATAAGACTTTTTTGAGATTAATACCTTAGAGTCTAAAAGGAAGCAGCTTTGTCACAGGACTCCTATCAGTTAGTCTCTCTCGACGCCCTAAATGAACATAATGTTATAGTGTGAAGGAAGTTCTCTTTATCCCTATGTATTCAATCACTGATAGTAGGACTTGGTTGCCTAATTCCTGCCCGGTTCGTCCTCCTATGAATGCCCAATGTGGACACTCGGGCTGGCCGGTAAGTATGGTAAGTATTTAAGAAATTTGGTTTGGAAGCTTCTCTCTCTCGATGGTTTCCGTCAACACTTTCTCGAAGGTAGGATTGAAGGTTTTTTCCCAAGCTATGAATCCGGCATAGTACAAAGAGATAAAGAAATTGTGTATTGTGTATTTTATTCCGCAAACACGATGAAAAAGGTAGCCGAACCAAAGCGTACAAAAGAAAAGCAGCTCTCACGAATGTGAGAATACGAGTGAAGGGAAAACTGTTAGCTTCTTTGGGTTTGGTTACGAGGTGACGATCACAACCAAGTTAAGGCTAACGGGGTCTTTCTTTCGTATCAATAAAGATAAAGGAAAGATCTCCTAGCGAGCTAGTTAGTTTAACATACCTTAGGCTTAGGTACAACCTTACTGGTGCTAATTTAAGTCGTCGATTACCGGAATTTGAGGGAAAAGTCACCATCCCCTTTTCCTATGTTACATAATTAGTAAATCAGTCTATTGACTCCCTTACTAAGCTTGAAGTAAAGTCAGGACTATTCTCATTTGAAAGATAACTAGTAACGGTAGGATTATCACTTCATTCGTGAGATGTTGCTTCCTCCTTTGCCATTGCTGCTGGATTCTAAACCTGCTCTCCCTCCTTCACCTAAGCTCAATCCTAACCTAATAAAGGAAAGGCAGACTCTATTGAAGAAAGGAACTCTATTGCCAAGCTAAAACGCTAAGCCCGTAGAACCAAGCCTGGCAGGGCGCACCAAAACTAAGACTGTATAACAGCAACCAAACCCAGTTAAGTCTGAAAAGATTGTTTTTGAGAAGCCAAGTGAGAAACAAGCACCTCAAACCTTTCCCTTGACGCATTTGTCCTGCAAAGCCAAAATGGAATGGAGGCCGTTAAGGGCTTACTTTATTGGGTATTGCATACCTCTCACTCGCTTTCGAGAGTCTTTAATAAACAAGACTGATCCCGATTATTAAAGACTCTATTCCGTCCTCTCTTGCTGGCTTAAACAGCCGATCTTTCAACCACTAGCTTTCACTTGTTTTCTTGCTAAGAGCGCATTCTGTCCATCTATCTCATATCTGTTAATTTCTGATTCAATCCATCGATCCTTCTTTCCTTTGAAACGATCTCTGCATAGGGCCGGATCCCTCTGATGTTTTAATGCCCATTGCTGAAATTAACCTAACGAATGGAAGTAGGACTTTCCTCTTTCTAGTTTTATCACTGGCTTCATTTGCATTTGAAATTCCTTCTAATTCTAATGGTGTCACTGGCCACAAACTCGCGGGATCAGGAGATTACCCTAGCACTCAAACTATAACGGGTACTCCAAGAGGAGGGTTCTTTTACCTAAAAAATGCCTTAGGACTGCGGCTTACAGAAAGGAAGATTATCTAGGCGGGGCTGGGGCTTTCCTTGGCCTTCGGACCCTTCTATCCTGTAAGCTTTAGATGGACTTACCTTCTTACCGGAAACATCAGTATCGGCTCCTAAGTTCCAGCAGTTCCATCGTAGCCATCTCCACTTAATACTCTCCAAGGCTAGGAAGTGAACCCGTCTTAGTCACATACCCGGATACAGCGCCAGTTCCAGCAGTCCTATCAACCGAGACCTATACTGGAACCGAAGCGAACCCTTCAGTACTATCTGCTGGAGATAGATATGGAATAGCCTTTATCCAACGGCTTATGTTTATTCCGAGTGAGCTTCGGAGTGAATATCCATACCTTCTATCCTCAATTTATCTAAAATAAGCTTTTTCATCTAGCTAGCAGTTTGGGGATCTGAAAGCGAGTGAGTTAGCTTTATTCCAACTTTCCCAGATTGGATGCGAACCCTTAAATACCCGCTGCTGGAGAAGCTGCCCCCCACCTCTTCAAGCTGTCGGAATCTCTGGTATCATATTTTCCAACTAATGCCAGATCTGATTCAATAGGAACATCGACCCATTTTCAGTTCATTAGTTCAATACGAAAGTAATTGACGCGAGCGTAACAGTCTAAGGTGTCTTTCTTTCCAGTTTTCTTAATTGGCTAGCCGCCTTTTTCTCTTTTCTTAGTAGCAATCCCCATTTCATGCTTAGGATTAGGAAAATGCGAGTTCCGAGTCGCTTTTGTTTTAGCTCCCTCCTTCACCCTTATCGAATCCAGTGCAGTGAGCTAGCAAGCCCAAGCCAAGAAGATTTAGATTTAGATCACAGTTCCAGGCTAGGATTGAATCCCAATTGATAGATTTCTTCCCTTTAACTTAAGGCTCCAGCTAAGAGATTGATAGATTTCCTTAAAAATGAAAATAGATGGTTTGTTTCCCTTGTGAGACTAGTCAAACTTCAGATGCCTCTCAGAACTTCTGCTCTAACGGATTTACCGATCTGACTAGAAGCTAGAAATCAGTCTATTAGGCAAGTAGATCCGTTTTTAGATAGTTAGAAAACAGAAAGCTAGCCTTTTTACTTTTTACGTAAGGAAGTTACAGAAAGGTCCAGCAAACAAGGTTAATCCAGAGGGTTAAGACCTTATCTTACGATGCCTGTGGGCAATCTTCCTTAGGTACATTAGGTACAGCAGTTTCTAAGTCTTCTCCATATGCCCGCCCCTACAATATCAATATATAGGTCTTCCCTTGCAGCCAGCTAGGTCAAGGCAAGCTATCAAATTACAGTGGAAGCCTCTCTCGCTGGGAGTTCTGCTCCATCCTTGCTTGATCCAAATGAGGTCAATTTCATCGATCTGGGGGGATGTGTCCGTACTTGAAGTATCAATTACTTTTATATATTACATAAGGCCTGGGCAAACCTTACCACCTCGATTCGGGATGTCGGAACACCGACCGGATCGGAAACCGAATCCTAAACTGACTTCGGAACAGGTTCGAGAGCTTCGATCGAGACCCTTTCCTATCTAGTGTCAGCTGATCTTTCAGCGTCTGCACCAATGGAAGCTTAATTCGAAAGACGAGAGTTGGCTCGAGGAAGATTCTCGGTCCCCTAAAGTTAGAAAGCAGGTTAGACTGCAATGTATGCCTATGGAAGTCACGAAAAGCGATCCATATGATCATAAAGATGCCTATACGTCTTTCTAGCGTACGCGCGCTTTCTTTCGTGGGATCAATCAGCCTATTCTAGTTCGCCTTGTGTTATCCGATTTGAGGGAATGAATTGGATCGTGAAGCTCAATTACATCGCTTGATGCAATTAACCTTCTCTCTTTGTCTCTCCGTCTATTCTAACTACCGGACAGACAGCTGGAGGAGCACTTTGAGAGCGGGGTTCCTCATCTATCAAGAGAGGGTTCCCGGTAATCAAGCTAGAAGTTCATTCCTCAACACATATAACCTCAACAGCAGATTCAGGACCTGCGATTCTTCTCTTTAATGAGAACAGCACAGAACTAGACTAAGGTGATGGTCGAATTCCACGAGTAAGGAAGAAAACCCCTTGCACTACCCCCTGCTTGACTCTTCTCATAGTAAGAGTCGGGATGGTCCTGTCGAAGAACTTGATTCATGCAGAGAAAGAGAACTTAACTTAGGATAGGAGACTTATGGAAGCAGCAGGCTCGATGCTAATTGACCTCTCTACATCACTGTTGTGACCTGTGAAAAGACTGTGAAAAAGGTACTGATCGACAATGGGTCTGCTTTGAATGTATGTCCTCTAAAAGTAGCCAGTTGCTTAGGCTTGATGTAATTAACCTGCTGATTTAACTCCTTCTGATCAAGTTGTGAGAGCTTATGATAACACTAAGCGTGAGGTGTTATTACTCTAAATGTGAATATAGGACCAACTAGCATGACCATACCCTTTCATTTCTGTCCCAGCCTGCTACAATCTCCTCCTCGGTTGGATTCACCAGGTCCGGTCCAAGAAGCATGATATCGATAGAAATTCGGTAGTAGATCGATCTTTCTCAATTACATCTTTCCTTCCTCCAACTTGATTCCGCACTTATATTATAGGTAAGAGGTAACCCCGCTTTGAGATCTAGTGGGAGCTCTTTCCCAACAACTCAAATCGCCTATCCCTGCCCTTATTGACTTAAAGCTGGGATCCTTAGACCCAGACCCCCACGACTATTAATAAAGCACTGCTCTTTCCTCACATCTACCTAATCAACAACGACTACCCTTAACTAAGTTAAGAAAGGGATGCCTTTCCCCTGTCGGGCCCACCGAAATGAACCTGACGCACTTTGGCCTAATTAGGGAGTGAGTGAAGGAGAGGAAACTAGAGAAAGGAATTAGAACTCCTTACTGGCCCTATTTGACTAAGGGGGGGCATAGCCCAAGACTATCCTTTATTCACTGGGCTAAAAGGGAATTCTCTTATTACTGGAGTTTGCCGGGGCGGGCTCTTCTCTTCTTACGGTGCGGTAAGATTAGGATCCTAAATATCCCCCCTCCCCTATTCCCTATTCCAGTTGCCGTAGTTGCTGCTTGCTTTTGCTAAGAAGAGAATGAGATATACGTGTTCGTCTTGATCAATAGAATGGAAGGCCCTCAAGAAAACCGAGTTTCACGACCTACAATAGTTGCCAGATGGTGAGCGATACGGAGGACCCACTTGAAAGAGGCCCGATTGATCCCATAGTGTAAAGGGGGGCTTGCCCTTGGTCCAATACCGTCTGCTCTTATTCTCATCTCGATGACCATGTCACTCACGAATTGGATTTGATGATGCATACAAAGAAAGCTGGAGTTGAATGAGCAAAAGTGGAAGTAGCTGTAGCAGAGGGACACTCCATTAGGGCCATTAGTCGCTTAAGCCTTTGTACCTCCTCCTTATAGAAGGTGTGACTGGGTGTGGATGATACAGCTTGAGCTAAAGTACTCCTGCCGGCCAATGAGAGTTGATTAGCCTTTCAACCATTTAATCTGAGTTTCACTTTTTCAACTACCATCTTTGTTTGAATAAGAAAGCCCCACTTGATCATGGTAAAGCCATTCCAAAACACGTGGCACTAAATGTGAACCACAAGAACACGGTAAGGATATATTATCCCCAGGATGAGAAGAGCAGATCTTGTTAACATATGTATCAGTTACTATATTATTGAGATATTCGATCTTAGGGTCGGCGGAAAGTGACAAAGGCTGGAGGACCAATGGTTCAGGAGCAAAGGTGCACCAAATAGAAAATCCTAGTAAGACGCAAAGTGCGCTTATAAATCGTATGTCATATATATAGGAATGAAGAATAGCATCTTGCAAGCGGAATTCTTTAATTCGCGAGTTATCCCTGAGAATACCACCCAGTCCAGGTTTGATATCCCGTGTACGCAAGAGGGGCATTTGACGACCTATTACTTCATCGTTTAGAAAAGGAAGCATTCTTCTGTTTGGTACTACACGACACCACGGCATATAAGAATAGACTTCAGTCTTTAGAACTACTTACTTACACCGCTCGATCTACTATGAAAGAAGCTGGAAAAGATCTTCTCGTGGGCACGGCCGGCTAAGGCTATCAAATAGGTAAGCGTCTTATTCCGATACAAGAGCACGATCAATTCTAGATTCCACGTGTCTGTTAGTGTGTCGGCGCCCACACCAGGTGAACTTACTACCAGTCATAGTAACATCAACAAGAAGTCATGAAAGAAAGAGTTTCAGTGATGTAGCAGCCCTTCTTAAATAGCAAGCCCTTCGATAGCGTAGTCTTTGCCGAACCCCTTTTATTTTAATAGGATGACCTTTCTTTCAGATAGAATTTCTATTTATTTATTAATAATTTCACTTTGCATGGAAAGGTGAGCACGAAAGCTAGCATAGGGAAGGCAAAACCAGTCCCAGTTTACTATTTTCTTTCTGGGTAAATAGGTTTAGGTTTGAGAACTCGCTTTCAAATCCTTGCGATTCTTTCTGTGAAAGATCGGCGTATCTGGATTCAAAAGAGAGAATATCTGGTCTCCGCCCCTTGCATCTCAAGTCTCACTTCCTTCTTCTGCTAATGCTACTCCCACTATATTATCGTAAATAGACTAAACCACTATTCTAAATAATGGGACTTATCCTGTTACAAGGTGGACAACTACAACTAGTGAGACTCAGTCTAAATGTAAATGAAACTTCCACTCTCAGGCAGGCCAGTTCTTTACATCTTTGGAAAGCGCATTGAAATGCATTTCTAAATTGGCATTGATTGACTTAGCTCACTAAGCGGATAACCCTTTATCAAAATCAAAAGGGTTCTAATGTCAACTTTCAACATGAAACTACCCACTTTAGTAACATCGATTTATCCACGACAGCTTCATCCGATAGTAAGTATCACATCGACTGCCCAGTAGCGGATCCCTTACAAGGCGGCTAGGACCTCTAATTCGATTGCCTTATGAGGTGAGCATCTCATGGCATCACCAATGAAGCTAGGTTCATACCTTTCTTTACTTTAATTGAAGATAGGCAAATGCGGTTCAATTGTGAAATGAGAGTCCAGAAGGGTCATAGAAGAAGGAAGAAGATCCATCGCATCCTACATTCCGAACTAGCCGAGGGGTATTCCTAAGATGTAGAAGACAAGGCTTGAAGACTAGGGACCGGGCTTGGCAGTCGATCAAGCAGGAGCTGCACTTCTGGCCTCTTATCTTTAGCTAGATCAGATCTTCCTTTGGGAGGGCCCTTGACATACTTTCTTTTTCATATAAATGAAAAACTTTGTTATTTCTCATGCCCTTTTAGAGCTAAAAAGGAGTTGACCAGCCCTTTCGCCTTTATGCATGCGGGATTTTATTCTTTTATTCAATTGTTATGTGGTGCCAGATTTAGAGGCAAGGGTACATCAGATTTGACTCACTGTATACATTCAGGAAGAGGAGGAACAAAGTCACTCGACAAAAGGAAAGGATCATCCTAAGAAAGAATCATTCTATCTACCTTCCTTTCCTTAGAACCTTAGAAGAATCCCGCCTACACTCCTGCAACCCTAGCTTTTGAGTCGGAGTTAAGAAGGCAAAAAGGCGGTCTTTCACGGGATCAATGGATCAGAAAGGGAGGGACTTCGGATTTCTATTTTATATGATAAATAGGTTCTTTGATCCAGACTGCATGTGTTAAGCAGTTTCGCCTTTGCCTTCTCCTGCCTTACCCTGGAACTCTATAGTTCCCCTCTCGGAAACCTCCTTTAGTGACAGCTCAAGGATAAACATTTTGAGTGTTTGAAGAGGGATTCTATCATCATCACTCTCGATGAGTCATGAGAATGACCTAAGAATTTATGTCTGATGTAGACCTCAACGCGGAGAGAGACCGGCTATGGGAAAGTAGTAAGAATTTAGAGAAGCGCTACTTACCCATTTTTTTCTAGGGGTTTCCCCCTAGGATATATATGGATTTTTACTTTCCATATTCTATACTCGATTTTCCCCCTAAAGAATCACATAGAGGGTGTTTTCCTTCTTTGAAAATAAATTCCAGCTCCTTAGAGCATTGTTAGCGCATTTCGAAGGCATCATCTTTCTGTTATGTTAATAGGTGACTATAGGGGGCTTTCGCCTAAAAGGATCCTCAATCACGTCACGGAGTCTATTCTGGAGCTTCCCAAAAGTTCTATCTGACTTGAACGCGGGATATGTATGAATCACCCCCATTTGTACGGTCTTTCATAAGAGTGTTCTCTAAAAGGCGTGGAAACTGAAACCGCTGTTGTCTGGTGGAATAACTCGAGTCGGGGAATCGGTTGTTTCGGAAAATCCGTTGTTCGGGGAATCCTTTTTCCTTTCAAAATTGAACTAGTCTTTCGCCTACGTTCGATTGCCGGAATTTTGCAACCTTGAGATCTTCAACTCCTTCGGACCCTCAGATTTGAATACGATCTAATAAGAGTATCCTTCAGGGCGGGATCTTCGAGGGCATCATACCATTCGTCGTACTTCATGACTTTCGGAATAACAAGGGCTCCTCCTGTCTTTTCTGGCTTGTATGGAATAGCTTGGTCTTTCGCACTTGCATCTCCAATTTCCAATATCTGCTTAAGGCTGTATTCGCCCCATACCACTTTCTTTTTTTCCATTTTAGGTATATATCGGCAGATGATTCCCCATCCTTTGTGTACTTTGACAATGATCTGCCTCCCCGGGGAAGAGCGCCCTTATTTGTTTAAAGCACCACTATCTGGACGCATTCTCATTTAAGACACCTACATGATAGTGGTACCCTCCGTCTTCATGTGTCTCCGTTGCTACTACTATAGACCTACACGTAAATAGCTTCATGATTCTGTCTTGCGCTTGAGTTTGCGATACTGGTCTTCGCTCAGCATGTGCCAGTGTTATTAGTCAGAATTGTCTCAAGGATTCTAGTTGGACACACATTCTAGTCTAGTTTGCTCGTTCTTCCTTCTTCTTGAGAAAAAAAAGAAAGAAAAGAGAGAGTTGCTAACTAAGATGTGGCGAAAGGTTTCCGAGAGAGAGGGGCCTTAGAACCAGTAACCTTACAGGAAGCTTTACCATAAGCTTTCCTGCATTTGCATTCCGACGCATCATGGCCTTGTAGGTAATGCTTTAAGAGAAGCTTTAAGAGCAACTATGCCAGAACGAATGCGAAATTACCCGACGTTAAGGCACCGATTTAATCTGGTTCAGCGTACGTCCTCGGCGACCGCAAGACTTGGAGCATGAAGTTTCTGGGAACTCTCTTCCGCTTCCGATAGGTGCAGGTGCAAATCCTGAGATAGGGCCAAGAGGAATGATATCCGAGAGGTTGTCCAGCTACAAAAGAAAGCGAGGATCCGGGCCGCTTTAACAAAAGGGGTCGAGAACTACATAGATCTGATACCTTCTTACCTCCGTCTAGGAGGTAGGTTCTGTAGGTGTACAACTCTTCCTAGGTTGTATTCGATCATGAATGGCCAAAGAATCGTATGCCTGATATTGCCAGAAGACCTCTGCTTCTCCCTTTTGGAAACTGGCTAGCGATGAGGAGAAAAGTCGCCCAATGTATAATTTCAACACGCCACCTACACCAGGAGGTTTAAGGAAAGCAGCTCAATTACATCGAGCCTCATCCCTCGATATAAAGAAGTTTATAAGGCAAGAATTAGTTGCATTCGGGCCTCTACTAAAGCAAGATGAAAGTGTCCTGTTATAACATCTCTTCTATGAATTCCTCTTCCTCACAATTTGAGAGGGGAAAGAAGTCAAATTCTTGGATAATCGTGATATCTCTGGTTCGAAGTAAACTCAATGGCGGAGCAAGAACAATTAGGAGCCATTTCTAATCTTTCTTCGAGGGTAATTCGGTCTAAATGTATTTTTTGAGTTAGTGGCAGTGTGAGTGCCTTTCTAGGCTTATGAAAGCTATCTTATTGGGTCACAAATCTTTCTTTCAGACAGATAAGGGTTAGAGGTTAACTGAGCTCACCACTGTGAACTCCCCTAGCCCTAGATGCCTCATTTTGCATGAACTGAGAAATTTCGGCTCGTATGCCATGAAAGAGCCATTCACCAGCACTTTATGAACTCTATCCTTTTCCAGATCGATCTCTCTGCATCGTAATATCAAAAATAGGCATACGAATCTGCGTAATCAAGGATCTGAATCCACTGAGGCATCCAAATCCGTAGCCCTATTCCCTTCCTCATAAACAGAATCTAGGGCCGAGGGGTCGTGGACCAACCATCCATCTACCCGTTGGGTAGGTCATTCACTCAAGGGTACCGGGGATGTTGACTCAACGGAATCAGCCTGCGGGTATCAAAGTTTCTCCACAACAAATAGATTCTGCCTCTTACACCACGCTTCTTGGATGCGGGGAATCTTGCTCAGGTTCAGGGTCAAGCATGGGCGACCCTGATTGTTCAAAGACACTTTGCTCAAACTAAAGTTATGGTCCCCCGGGGTTGAGGTATAGTTTAGGTCATGCGCGAATGCAGAAAGGGGACAAGGAGAAGCGCGAGTCCACTAACAACTGAACCCATCAAGCGAACGAGTAGTGAAGCCTTACCCAGATCGAGATGAGAAAGAAAGGGCAATTCTCAAGCTAGACCCACACAAATGTTTAATCGAAAGCTCTTAAATCCTTCCCCATACCTGATTGAAAACAACAACCTTGAGTCATCCATTGATTGAGAAAGCGTACCTGTCACGTTGAACCATGTCTGTCAACGGTGAAAGATAGCCTGAGGACCCCGGAGATAGGATTTCTCAACTGTCGATCGACGTGACAATCATGCCTGCTTGACAAATCCTTTTTCAGTCTCCCTAAAAAGGATTTGCTGGTGACACGAAAGCTGTGCTCGACGCTCTCTTTCCTATTCCACTGCGCGTCGTGGTCTTTCCCTTGCTGGCTGGATGACTACTATGGACAAAGATGACGACGACTCCCAGTCTCTGGTCAATCCATGCTGATGCTAGAATAGCTTTTCCCCCCCGGGAAGAGAAAGTACAACCTCTGATGCTTGCTTGATGGGAGAAATGGAAATGGGTTGGGATTAGACTCCTTTAGGGAGAATATATCTTTAGAACGTAAACGTTAGCTCGAAGGCGAGGAATGACATGGATAAGGCATGATCGGAGAAAGGCCTCTCTTTCATATGCGATACTAGGCTGTATAGATAGACTGACTTGGAGCCTTCCTTCACTCCTTATCGGAAAACTTTGTATCTCGCTTAGAAAGAGTGATCTCATACCTCTTCCTATCGGTCTCAATCCTAAGACAGCAACTGCTGGCGAAGGCCCTTAAAGAATAACTCCCTACCCTCTCCTTATCAGTATCAGTCGAGTCATTCATCTCGAGCTACTAAGCCAAGGCTAGCCACTCTAGCTATTTCATACCTTCCAGACCCGGCTGAAGAACAATACAATAGCTAAAAGAAAAGAAAATGCATTCCTGAATGAATGAAATCCGGCCTGAGAGTGAAATAGAGAAGTGAGATAGAGAAGGGAGTTGTAGTTCTGAGTTTGTAGTTGGAGTTCGTGAGCCAATAAGTGAGCTTTTTCAATCCTCTCGAATCATAGACGGGAAAAGGCATTAGTTGGCCGGCCTTAAGAAAGAAATTCTACATTCTCGATGCTTTCGCGCTAGTCATGAATCCGTCCTGGGATATCTTGATTATCTTTATGATGGGTCGGCAACAACTCCCTTTGGGGAATAAAGAATCGATCGTCTTTGGTTCCCACCAATCGATCTTCTGTAGAAGCAGGAGGTAGCGCGAAAGAAGAATTACAATTGCAAGTCGCCTTGACCCGGCAACCAAAGAAGCACACCAGACTAGAAGGAAAGGCAAGCAAGCAAGGCAGGATTTTCACCCTTCTCTTTGTTGTTTTGAACTCCTCTTTCCTTAATAGAGAAATGTTCGCCTCTCTCGTTACCTTCCTGTTTGTGCCTGCCAGTCCTCTTCTATAGTTTTTCTGGTATTCCCATCTGACTCTTTGTCATTTTCTCTCTTGTTGTTTGCTATAATGGAATTCCCTCCTACTTCATGTGTACGGACTCCTACTTCTTGTGCTGTGCCTCCACCTTTTAAGTAGATGGTATGCACGCATCTTTGTTTATTCATTCTTTCTTTTTAGACCGTCATGCTCGCTCACCTATTGTACTGCAACTGCTACAGGAAAGATTCCACCAGTTGACCTATAGATTAGATGACAGCTCCTTCGTTTACCGGTTGGTTGGCGGGGGATATTTCTTTCCTCCTCCTCATACTCATAGCCATACTCATACTCGTCTACTGGAACTAGGAACGTAGCAGTGAACGGAGCTACCGGGTAATCCGCTTCAGTAGTGGCATCTTAAGAAGCTTTAGTTCAGAGTTCTCCCTTCCATTCGGAAATTAGAGGAGAAGGTTTAGCGGACCTGGCATCAGACTCTTACCTACGATTGGCACAATAAGCAGCTTCTGTTCCAATTCCCTAGTTTAGTAGTCTTACCTATTTCTCGGTACAGTGAAAGTCAAATGCATGCGGCGGGACAGCTGCGGTACGGTACTTATCAGGTTTACCGAAGGACCTTTGCGCTTAGTGCATCGGTACGGTACTGATAGATCAATGAGAAAGTTTACCCTTTCGATCATCAGCTACAAGGATCGTATCGTATTCAGAAGTGATCTATTGCTCGTTAAAAGATGCTCTCTTGCGAGGATTTTGGGATTGATCGTATTATAACATCAGTAAATCGGACTAGTCATTAAGGTCTGATCAAAACCGTCATTTTCTTATTAAGGAGAGGTCAATTCTTTCTTTTATATATCCTTCCTTCTACCTTTACCAACTACTAGCAATTACGACAACAGGATCGATGTAATTGAGACCTTATTCCCAATCTTTGGCAACGGATGAAACTCAAGCAAGAACAGGATATTACCTCGGATCAACTACCTTTACTTTAGAGATGAGAAAGGGGGCAGGCTTGGGCAAGTAAGCTAGGAATTTCCTATAGTGTAAGATAGAAAGCGGGCATATCCCCAGTTCGAAAGAATCCCCTCTTAGCCACTAATATAATAGAAGAGAAGAGAAAGTACCTTATCCTGTCTACCAAGCAGGCCAAGATTACATAAATAGCCTTCCTCGAGAATAAGATGTGGCACTGACCTTTGGAAGATAATGCGCTGTTGAAATGGCTTGTGAGAGTGAATCAATCGAAAGTCTGTCCTTACCACCTTGGATCAGTCTTAAACTCTCCAATGACCTGCTTGACTCTTACACTAAGAATAGTCTCTATCACCCTTAGGACAAATAGAACAGACTGAAAATGGTTCCCTATCGAGCCTGTCAACAAGAGAAAATCGATGCTTTTCCAAAGATGTGATAAGTGCTATCGTAATCTAAGAAAAACCAATCTATTTTGGTAGAGGATGCAGTGAAACTTTTGACTCAATTACATCGACCCTTATTCAGCCTTTTATCCTTTCTTTTCTTGCTGGCCATTATATGACGTACTTAACCAAGCTCGGGAACCTTCCCTTTAGTGAAAGGCTCTATCCCAAGAGAAAGAGAATAGACTACCTCATAAAAAGGGTATGAGACTCGGTACTCACCCACCCATAGAGAAAAGATCTTTGGCTCTAGGGCTATAGTCTGGGCCACGAGGCCTTAGAAGAAATATTAGGCCTACCCACTTCTTGCTCGCATGGACCCATCTCCCTTTTATTTGTATTTGAGAAGGCAGCCTTAGAAGGGGAACCCTGGCAACTCTGACAGTCAGAGTTCGATATCACCTATGTCACGCAGAAAGAAAGGGACGAGCTCTAGCAGATAATCTTGCAGCACATCCAGTGCCTGAATATCAGCTATTGAGAGAAGTAAGGCTCGTAGGCGGACTAAGAGCTCTTGTCACGGAATAGGGCGTTCTCGCCTTTCGGGTTGTGGATGTTATAACTGATTTAGTGGGATAGAATGGTATTAGCAGTAGATTAGTCTTAGTGAGTGCCATTGCTTTCGATTCTCCGTTGTTGTCAACGGGAAAGATTGGCTTCATTCCTCTTCTCGAACCGGTAATTCACCCCAGAGTGCCTAGCCTTAGAGCTCGTACTCATACTCTCACATCGGATACGAAAGCACCGGAGTCAATAGCTGCGCTTATTCCTTGAACAGCGGAGAGTTTCACACGAACTGAAAGACATTCTACAATCACTTGCATTCAAACTGATCAATGCTTTGCTACCGGGCTTCTAGTTGTCCTTTCTCCAACAGATGAAATAGCAGCCTCCACTTCACTCTCTTGAGAGCTAGCTGCAGAGGATATTCTAACAATAGCGGAAAGCATTCGTTCACAGTCGATTCAACAAGGGCATCCTTGACTCTATTATCTTATTTCACCCTTTTTATACCGTATTCTCATGTATTTTAGTAATAAGATAAGGTGTGAGCCCGTGAGAGTGAGAGAAAAGAAGATGCCCTTTGAGAGGTTAGTCGGATTAGAACCCTGTCGCCCGTGGGTTCCTTCAATCGGGTTAACTGCAGATCGCAAGAATATCTCACTGCTAGCAATCAATCATTATATTATATAGTAGAGACAACGCTACCTACTCTTCCCCTCGGTTTTTGCCCTATCACTAGTGGTTAGCTCTTCCTGATAGGCTGAAAAGGATGAAAGCCCGGGTCAGGCAGTTATTGGGTTTCCTCTCCCTTTTCATTTCCAATTCGTTCTACTTAACTTAGGTGGAGCAACCCGAACTCTCGACAGAATATAAAAGAGGACCACAGGCCCGTGTAGACACCTCAACGAACTCATGTTCCTCAGCCAAATACACATAAATTGATCCGTTTTTCTTTTCTTTGCTGATTCCTCTCAATTCAATTTGCCATGTTGCACTAAGTTACTTACGGATGTATGCATGCGGTCCGGGAACACTTTGGGGTGAACACCCATCCGAACAAGTAGAGTCAATAGTTTTTAGGCCGTAACATTTAGCAACAACAAAATCTTTAACCCAACAAGTGCTCTCCGAACCAAGCTAGATAGTCTCCTATCACTAGGCTCACCAACCAACCTGGACTTTGATTCCTTATTATTCCTACCGGATATCAAAACAAACCATAAGGATTGTTTCCAGCCACGAGTTCCCCTATGACATAAGCACTCTTGGGTGGGATTCCATCAAATCTTTGAGAACAATCTCCTATTTGATGGTCGGCGTGGCGATAGGCTTCGCTTCTACGACTGCCTTCCCAGCCGTTGAAAGACTGAGCGAGAACGGTAAACACAAACAATGTCGTTGTGCGGGGATGCGATTCGCCAAGCTGGGGCAAACAAAGCCGTCCGGCCCTACCGGATTAGGAATGCGAAGGCCTCTCCTTCGAAAGGAGACCAGGGAAAGAAAGAGCTATGCTATTGACCGACCCCTTTTTCTCATTTTGTTTGAAGCGGGCCAAATAGAGAATGAAATGCATAAAAGGAATAGGGGAAGGGTTCCTTGTTGGGCTGCTCGCCCTACCGATTTCGAGGCTTACACCTCCCTATTACACGACCTAAAAAAAGGCTTTCAGTAGCGCCCTTAGAATCAATTTGAAGCGCCAGTAGTCGTAGCTGTGGCCATACCAAAGTTCTTATCGCTCCGGATTCCGATCTATATGACCTCCGGGCGGTACAAAGTAAACCTCTTCCGTAGAAGCAGGTAAGTAACCTAACCCTTAATCATTTTTTCAAGGTTATCTATCAATGGAAAGATCTCCATGTGTGGCGTGATAAGGAATCCTAGAAAAGATCGATTGAGACTCCCTCCACGGTCCCACGAAGATCTCTACGTACTTGTCCAGTCCAGGACAAGTGAGATCTTCCGGTCTGCGTGCGTGGGAGCAGCTCAAAGACAGAAGAACGGTCTGAATTCAGGCACGGCCCGCCCGTCTGCTGCTAGGTCCGGGCGCCAAGCGAGGGCGCCGCTATGCCCCTTAATGAATCGAATGGTCCTTCGACTTCTTCGTTTGATTCCTACGGCCGGCATAGATCTCATGAGACCCGCCCACTATTAATACGAAACCTGCCCTTTTCCTTCGCTACTAGGAAAGTAAGCAACTTCTATTAGCGCCGGACCCTGAGTCGAATTGATCGTGTCATGTGCAACGTCCATCAATGATGGTTCATTAATGTCCATTGATTTAGACTCCTTCCCCCTTCTCAACTACGAAAAAGATCGATCGGGGCCCGAAAGCCCCCAAACAAGAACGGAAACGGAAGCCTTTCGATTCACTCCCTTCTTAAATAAATAAATAAAGCTTGGGTCGGTCGGCTGGGTCTTTCTCTGTTGTTCTGTTCCCGCCACGAGAAGGGAAGAGGTATGCCCATCGCGCGGAGGATTCGTTGAGATCGGTAGGGAACTGTACGATCTTTTCCCCTATTGTATTGAATCAATAAAAAAAAGTCAGCCTCCATGTTTGGGGTTCTTTCGCTTTGCCAGATCTAGAGAGATACTACAAGTCCTCCGTCCCAGATTCCATCGCCGCGGCCATCTGGTTCACCGGTACTACCAAAAAGTCTCATGCTTACGTTACTGTTACTGATGGTTTGATTATCTTGGACCACGAAGACCCCAGTCGTGCTTCTGGTTTCCATTCCCATCATCCTATTGATGATAATTCTCCTCGTGCTCTGCCATAAGAACTTGGAGTCCGTATCATGGTGAAGATAAGGTAAGGCTGTGATTCTTGCTCAAAAAACAGACGAACGCCTTCGAGTTTCGTCCGACCGGCAGCATTCATGAGTCGCTCGTTCAACTGTCCCTCGGAGACAGGGTCGAGAAGTACCATGCATTGCATGGTTGCCCCCCTCGGTCCCACCCAGCCTAGCGCGAGCCTTCTTTTTTTAGTTTAGTAAAGTTCCCTAAAGACTAAAGAAATGGATAAGGGGGGAGACTTCTGCAACGGGCTATGCCCCCCAAACCAACTGAGGGAAGTCGCATCCGTCCCATCGCAAGCACCTACAATGTCATGATCACATTGGGTTACCCTTGTTTCTTTGGTAGTTTAAGGGCGGTCGCCCCTCCAACAAGAAAAGGTATAAATATGGAAACTTCTCTGCCATTTGGATCGGAGAATTTATGGAGGAAATCGGTTTGCAATTCCCAGAACCGCACGATTATATAGCCAAAGGGAATAGCCGCGCCTAAAATCATCCAAGCGCTGCTAATGTGGCTACTAAGCTATTTCTTTGGAAAGTCCTACTAAGATGAGAAATTCCCCGATAAAGCTGCTAGTACCAGGTAAACTCATATTGGCCAAAGTGAAAAAAGAAAAAATGTAGAGAAAATCGGCATGGTGCTCACTAACCTCCGTAATATCTAACAAGTCGAGTCTTATGCCGGTCATATAGAACACCAACACATAGAAAAGGGCTGAGAAACCAGTCCATGACTTAACATCAGTAGAATGCTACCTCCAATCCTGTATGTTCGATAGAG
>JAPHNG010000038.1:0-17619 GCA_027405835.1 Asclepias syriaca
TTTTTTCTTTCTGATGAATGGAGGTGGGTGTATTGTGATCAAGCCATCTCTGTTCTTGTTTCTTTCAATGGTCTTCAAATGTCATGTTTCTGTGGTGTATGCTAAATGTTCAAGGGCTGAGATAATTGAGTTGTGGAATCATCTCATTTCTCAAGATATCACTGGTCCTTGGGTTGTTGGAGGGGATTTCAACATTGTATCTAGCTCTCATGAAAAGGCAGGGGGTAGTATGGAAGAATCAGGATCACATTGGAGTTATAACCAAACTGGAATCACCAACCATGGATTGATAGCAGGGAATCAATTGATTCATCGTATGAAGCTAAAAAAATCCTGTCGACGGCTAGTGGGAGAGCCGGTTCGTAGCTTCTCTTTCTATTTCTTTATATAGGTAGCTTCTCTTTCAATACTGAGAATTATTTTCCTTGTTCACTTGACGGAGGGCGACGAGGCAAGGGGGAACTTTTCTATCGGGTAAGGAGACAAATTCTGAGTTCATGCCACCTTTCTTTTGTCAGCCCTTTTTCCCTATAACCTACTTTCTATCTCTAAGTCGAAGTGCAGATTCTACCGTACTCTGTGCAGCTATCTCGTCCTCTTGGACCTTTATTCGCTCGTCCTGCTCATTAAAGAATCCGTTTTCACTCCTGGAGCAAAGGCAGGTTTGTCTACGAGAAGAGAGAACAGCTTGAAAGGGCTGGCCCCTGCTTAACTGACTCGTAGATCAGGACGAGAATGAACTATCTCACAAAAGACTGTAAAAGAATGCCTGGAAGCCTTTCTTGTCTGCCAGAACTCAGATACGTGGAAATGCTTTTTCTTTTGGAATATATAAATATCCGCTTTAAGGGAAAGAAAGCACGCTTTGACTAGCGAGTCCAACTCAGGGCTCTAACCTCCCAGAAAGAAAGGGTCCATCTAGGCCAAATACAGGACCTCCTTTTGTGCCATTGTACAGAAAAGACGACGTACTTGACTCAGTTGATTCAGTCGGCTTAGAAGTTGCGACTTTCATCTTAAGAAAGCATCGGAGGTGTTTAGGTTTAATGCAATCCTCTGTGGTTGAGGATTTGATCCCCATACTTGACTGATCTGCGGGTAGGATTTGTTGTCCCTTTAATGCAATCCTATCTTACATTCCCACTCCCACGAAATAGGTGCCCAAGCCTGCTACTTTAGACTTTCTTTGAGGAAGACTTTCGTCATTCCCTCGCCAGGAATAGATCCCGCCCATGACTGGGCAACGTCGGCGTGCTGCCTTATTTCGTTCGTAGGTATTAGCACTACTCGACAGGCTCTACCCCGTATTCATCTACCCCCTCTTACATGGATCCACGGCAGGTGCCTGCTCTTTCACTTTAGTAAGAATAGGAGGATTCCCTATAACATCACTGAGTGTCCACCGGCTACCACCTTTCGGTAATAGGATTAAGACGACCGCTTCCGCTCCATCTGCTCCATCGCCTATTTCAAGTTCAAGTGACCCCGCCAGCGCATATGCATAAAATCAAGATAGACATGGTCTCGACCTTTCTTTGCAGTTCTAAAGAATTCTCTGTAGACGAGAGGAAGCTCCGCTCCAACTCCAACAGGAGGAAAATAAGACCGGTATAATATCATCGTATTCGTATAAGAGTCAATGGCGCTTGTAGATGCCTACTTCCCCTTTGCTTCTATGGGACCTTTTTCAACAGGTCAGTCTTTAGGCGCTTTCGGGCGGCGGCTAAATATGCTCCTCTCCAAGGTTTCCCATTATTCTCTTTCTTCACCTGTCGCCTCAACGGCTTCTTGTGCAGACTCTGGATACCTAGATCCGTACGTTCGTGATCATATTGGTGGTTCCACCTATCATTAGCACCTGTAGTAACATCTGCCCTAACCGGACTAAGTTCTTTCGCTTGATCACCCTCTTTCATCTGGAGACGCAGTATTCTATTAGAGAGAATTCGCAAATGTGGAGAAGTCTGGGGCACCATTGAATGGTTGAATTTGATTTCACTCTTGCAGACCTTAGCAATTGCTACTTATCTTGAAAGTTCTCTCTTGGAAGCCTTTGAGGCTGTGTACTTTCGATTTCTCTTTGAAGATTGGGAAAAGTAGTGTAATTCGTAAGGCAGTTCTCATCTATCTTCGGAAGACTCAAACTTCAACCTTTGTGAACGAGACCAAAGCTTCTTCTTGTAGGCTTCTTAAGAGTCAAAGATATTGAATAGTCCTGCCTTTTCTTTCTTTTCAATGGATTCTTTTTCATAATCGGTTTTGTGATCTAGTAGTATTAGCCGAGCTTCGTCCTATGCAACTGTTGATCCTCACGTTGAAGCAGGGAAATCCTAGCCCTTGAAAGCAAGCAGCCCACTTCGGACTCGCTCACAGGAGAAGCACGGACCTTTATATCCTTCGAGAAGACTAAGCTAAGTAAGGGTGAGCTCTTACTTAGAGCAATTGACTCTACCCAACAGGAACTAGTAATATTCTTTTGAATAGAAAGAAGATGCAAAGTGGGCAAGGTGTACAGTCAAGACCTACTTACTAGATTACTAGATTGAATTATTTATGTGACACGTCTATCTTGATTATATTCTAGTGAATTTACCGGACAGCAGCTCTCGGAAGGGATCTTCCGGGAACTCCATCTCAGATCGGATAACCCGGTCGACCAATTGAGAGAAGGGCTTCTGGTTTCAAAAGAAGCGTCAGCAACCTTCAATAAGGAGATCGGAAAAGGCTAGTCAGGGCGGATCAGCATGCCTCATATATACATCACATCGACGATCGCCTGCTCTAAAGAAGCTATATCAATTCACAACATTGTGCCAACCTCTTTAGTTTTGCCAACCACAGGCGCTCTCTCTATGGCCGGATTACTCCCCTTTCCTTTTTTCTTCCCCAGCAAACTACTCCTTCACTACATATCTACGGGTAGCTTCAATGTGCCCATGGGCTAAGGTGGAATTAACGAAAAAAATAGGAGGAATTTTAATGATTGATTTCGCTTTCATTGTAAAAAGCTCGGTTTACTCTTGCTAAACCGTTGCAGTGCCAGTTCCTTTTGCTGAGGTTTCAACCTTGGTTTCCTTCCTTAGCGGCCTTCTTTTCCCGTTCCTGATCTTTCGGATCAATAGCTATTGAATAGGCAGCTAGAATGGAAGAATCCCTTTTTGATCTTGAACAACCGATTCCAGTTTATTCGAGATCTTCTATATTCTATAGATGATAAAACAGCCAATTGCCTATTCTTTTTTATTCATTAGAAAATTGTTTACATAGTTCAGTTCCGCTTGTATAGGAAATAGTGCGTCATACATTTTACACTAGGGGTTTTACGATTACCCTTTCATTACTCGTATTCCACCAAGCGTATCGTATAGAGCTTTATCCTATTCAAAGATCAGCCCCCTGGCCTCGGATGTCCATATAAAGGACACGACGGGCATGAATACCCTCTTTAACTTCTATTCAGTCTCCATCTTTATCTGATCTGATCCGAACTCCGGAATCAGTCTGTCGGGCTCTGTAGAGCGTTAGAACGCGTCTTCTGGTCCTCATGTGGATTCCCCATCTGATTCATTAAAGGTTTGTTTTCTCAGTAACGCGGGATCTAGTCCATGAAAGAAAGAGCTTCAAAGGGCGGATGTTCTAAAGATAGCCGCAGCTTTCGGTCTCCTCGGTCACAGGTCTATTGTATGTAGTGAACATGGCCCAGCGCTAGCATTGATAACCTCTCTCTTGTCGTCCGGCAAGCCATCTCCTTAGCCCATGAGTAGAAGCAGGCGAAACAGGAGTGGGAGCTGGTGTAGAAAGCGAATCTTCTCATTCAACCCCTACAAAAAGAGTCCCCTATTCTAGAGGAGGAGTTCCGTTGTGTCCAGTCATCGTCTATTCAACTCAAAGAACTTGACTTTGAGTTTGATTAGCATAAACCATTAGTTCCACTGCTTTCCCAAGAAGGATAGGAGATGGATCAGACTCTTCAGCGGCAAAGAATGTGAGCAGCCCCTATTCATACTACTAGCCGTAGCTGTGGTTGTGGCCAAGAAGCAGGCAGGGAAAGAGCTGATATCTGGAAGTTCCATTACTAGATCTTTAGAAGGGGCGATAGAAGAGATATGCACTTTCTATCTAACTGATGCGAAAGGATTGGGTACCAAAAAGCAAAGGATCACCACATGGGGGTTTAGGCCCACTTCTCCTCCTTAAGTAAGGGAGGTTTTCTATGCTTAGCAAGTCTAGTCAAAGTCTACTCTCCCTTTAGACGGTCCCTGGTCCTTATGCAAAAGAAAAGGGCTGATCTTCAAAGCTAAGGTCTTAGAATCACTTAGTTATTAAGCTAAGGAAGAGGCTACTTCTTCTTGATTCTGACCTTCTTTTTCGCCCGCTAATCAATGCATAGGCCCATCGACCCATCCTTCTTCTTTTGGGAAAGCCTATGGGGCTTTGTAGGGCTGGATATAAGCATCATCCAGCAGCTCCTTTTTCTCCTTTCTGAGCTCTTCCAACTCCGGTGCTTACATTCTATAAGGCGCCTTCGCTGTTGGCTTAGCTAGAGGCTCCAGCTCAATCTTATGATCCACCTCCCTACTAGGCGGCAGCTTCTTAGGCAAGTCGGAATGGGATCACGTCCTTGAACTCATAAAGTAGTCCAACTATTTCCTTTTTCAGCCGTATAGAAGTCTCTCCCAAGTCCTCACTCTTCTAAGCACGCAAGCAGGCAGCCAAGTAGGTGACCTCTCCCTTCCCTCCTTCTGCATGGCTTCCAGCATGATGGGGCCCATTTTCTCTTTCTCGCTAGGGCGTTTCGGGAAGCATAGAAGATCCTCCTTCCAAGATGCGGACAGTAGGAAGGTATGGTAAAGGTAGCTTGCTTACTAAAGAATTCCATGCCAATGAGAAAGTCAAAGTCATCCATAGTAAGGCAGAGAAAGGTCTACCTTAGCGCTACATGTGAAAAGGTCTAGCTCCAGGCCGCGAACTACTCCATCGACAGCTTAGGCCTTGGAATTCAGCGTCTTCAACCAGCCTTTACTTCCTAACCTTCAAGCCAAGTCTCTTTGCCTCACTAGTACGGATGAAGTTCAGAGTGCTACCCCTATCTAGATGGATAATTTCCTCATGATATGGGCTGTCCTGCCATTGACCTTTCCCTCGACATAGATGAGATCTCAATCTCCAAGATTGGTAGGCAGTGGATTGGCCTTCAAAGCATGAATAAGCTTGAGGCAAGCCATACTAGCCTGATATCCTGTGACTGGGCTGGGCCTGGGCAGTTCGGAAGAAGGGTCTCGTCAAGACCTCTTGAAAATAAACGAAGGGGAAAGGAAGTTGATGAATGGCAGAAAGCCATGAGCCTAGTCGATGTCATCTTCCTTGTTCTCTTCTTATTCTACATCCTATTCCTATTACAAAAACTATGGCAGCCAAGAGCGCTGCTTAATCTCTGAATGTTTAGATGCTTCCTGTACTGACCGATAACATCCACGTACTTATACGTAAAGCTGCACTTCCCGCGCTATTCCGTGGTTCAGTAAGAGAAGGCGATCCCTTCTCAATACCTTACCGGGAGATTTCCCCTTGAAGTTGAAGAGGATTCATGCCTCGAATGCGCTCTTTTCATAGTCTAAGATATCCACGCACAGAGACTAGGCTGCACATGAAAAGGAAAGCACCTTGACTTCCAAAGCCCCTATTGATGCCGGAACAGCCCTTGCCCATAAGTCACTCGACTGTTAGGAGGGTCTCGTTCTGCCGCATTGATTTCATTTTCTTTAGAGGTTAGGAATCCAAATGTGAGGTGAGCTAAGTCATTGGCTGGAGCTGGTCCATCTAAGGAAGCAGATCTATCTGCTTAGGATTGTAATTGAACCTATAATTCTCTAACTTAATGAGAAAACCCTTTCTTGAACTATATCATAAACAGATCTTTGACTAACCGAAAGAATTGAATCCGGTAAGGAATCAATAAGATCAGGGGAAATGTAGGCATAACAACTGCTATTTCATCTGCAGCTCTTGCCGTTGAAGGATGAAGTCTTGCTTTAACCAGGCCACAGGGACAGCTTTTCTTGCTAATCTGGTGATATCGTAGTCAAGGTAAGTAGCCAAGCCAAGAGGAATCGATTTAGCAGTCAGTCCATACCAGGCTCCAGGTAGATTGAGGAGTGACCGGCAGTGAATGCCCGGTAGCAAAGGAAGAAGGGACTCCACTTTCTGACGAAGTAGGAGCGGAAGCTAGAGAAAAAAATGCTGACCTATCAAAGAATAAGGAATGTGCCCTTAGCACAATCAGATGTGCGGGGATTGCTATCAAACTCCTACCCTGGCTTCAAACGGAAGAGAGATCCTTTCAAGCCCTCCTCACCCAACAAGGGTAATGATTCTCATCATGCGGGGTTATTCAAAGACTAGGCAATTCGCCCGACACAGGGAGTCAAACTTCCACTGGGAGTACTACTTCAGACACGGCAGGTGGAAAGGGGCCCAGGCCAGCCCTTTCTTGAATGCCGCTTTGATGCCTCGATCTCGTCAAAGGCAGATTGTAAAGTTTTTATTTACTAGTAGTATTTGCAGTACGAGACCAACTCCTCTGTGACCGTCCTGGCCTTGACTTTATCCGTTCTGGACTCCACTAAATATCTTGGGCAGTTTAATACAGCCGCTGAGCTTCAAGTTTTCATTTCCCTTACAGAAGGTCTAAAGCGCAAGACGAGCGAAGGGGAACCTTAGATCTTGTGAGTTATTGTGTTAGAAGCCTTATCAGCATAAAGAATAAAGAAAGTATGAGATTTGAGAACAAGAATTCCCTGAAAGTGTTCTAGCCTATCTTCAACTTACGTATAAGGAAATAAACGAATAAGCTCAAGGATTTCCTTACACTAGACTAGAGATGATTCATGCCCCATCTAGCATGATATTCTTATTCACGAGAACGAGCCCCTCTTCTTGCAATATACGATTCGTTCACATCGGATGCTTAGCGGGATAAAGGCTCTTTGAGGAAGAATGCGCTCTTAGTAGTAATCCCTATCCTATGCAGAAGACGATCCGCGGCATTCAACTGAATGAAGATGGCATGAAGACGATTGCTGCTCTCCTTGCTTAGCTTGTGGGAAACTCGCTCTTATAATAAATCCTTTCTCTTATATACGATTCTATGTCCGAGAATAAGAGATCAGACTTGCCTTTCTGACTGTCTTGCTCTTGCCTTGTTAATGGACGAGTAAGAAAATCTTTCCCTTGATGGTGTCAGGTGCAGATGGAATTGAATCAGAAGACAGAAAAGATATTGAATCAGCTCTGGGACTTTCAGGAAGCGAAAGCGAAAGGAAATGTTTCGAACTAAGGAACCGAATTGATAGCCTATCCCGTGAATAAAGACTGACGCTGGACTAGCAGCCTCGCCTATCCAAACTAGTAATTAAATTCCCCCTGGAAAGGTGTCGAAGGAATAGAAGACAAAAGCAAGTTCGTGCCACCTTAGGATTTGAAGTTACCTCCGAAATAACCATAATACGGGCTTTCCATTGTTCGAGAATTCCCTGCAGTAGAAGAGGAGGCATGCCATGCCAGCTTTATGGATTCAGTCCAGTTGTAACTGGGGCGGAGGCCTCACCCGTTCAGGAATAAATAGGGTGAAGGGACATAGCGCTTAGCCAACTTACCCGGAAGTCAGAGACGCGTCCCAAAGGAAGTCTGAGTTCCAACACGCACAGTGAAGTCTTCCCAGCAATCGGCATAGTTCGCTCCAGTCCAGACGAATCAGCTCGAAACGTGCTTTCACTCAACAGGAAAAGTAAGCCAAGCAAAATCAAAAGAGAATGGTTCGCACGACTTCGGTTGTGAGAGAGAAGGATCACTTCGACCGGGCCTGAATCACCACTCGCTCCACCTGAACCAGTATGCTTCAGAATACTGACCCAATCTCGATTTTGAAGTCTTAACATCACAACTAAAGCGGCCCGCGAACGATCCTTGAATCCGACTTCTCCTCCCCGGCTGACTGGCTGAGTTGCATTTGGTATGGTAGGGATGAAATGGTTTTCAATCAAAGTCTGGATGTAGTTGGTGAAAACCGGCGGATGAAGAAGCCCTAACAAAAGCAGGGATCATTTTCTAGTTATAGAAGGCAGATATCTCACCCGATAGAAAGAAGCTCGACTATGTCATTAGTCAAGGGCTGAAAGTCAGATCTTAAGGCCAGCAAAACTTTGTTTTCAGGTCAGAAAAGCTGTACCTTGACTATACCTAAAAGACCTATGCAAGCCGGGCAACCTAGTCCCATAAACATGAACTAGACTAGCTCTCACAAGCTCACTCACGTACGCACCTACGGCAAGGCTTTCACCGCAAGCCATATTGATCGCTCAGCCAACAAGAGGACTAGATTCGAGCCGCGAGGTTTTAGTTCTGACTTTCACCTTACTTTTTTGTAAGGGGGCGGGCTATCACATATCATTCCCGAAAGCAGCGGCTCCCCATAGAAAGAGTTAGGGTTTTGGTTACCTGCCTACTCCTCGAATGGCTCAACATCATCCTATTCCAAGTTATTGCAACCACATAGTTTGCAACAAAGCCTCATTTCATAACAACAAGATGGCCACACCAACCCTTTCGTTGGCCTATCACTCTGTCTATTCCTTTTGTTCGTCAAATAGCTCGGTTTATAGGTAGGTATAGCTTACTTTCGTCTTCGAGTAGAAGGGATAGAGCCTTTATTGTTTGAGAAAGTATGAACTAATGCCTGAACAAAAGGAGGGTTCACTTGAATTTAAAGACAGCTACGGACTTAAGACATCCGGCTGCCCATGCACTTCGGGTCAACTAGAAAGAACTAGATGCTTCAGAGATTGAGTTGGGGGGCAGGCTCCGAGGGAAGCATTTCTCCACATAAAAAAAGACCATACAGCCATCAATGCCCGCCGACTACAACAATGGGAGATGGTTGCACGTTAGCGTCCTTCGCCCCCCCTTACTTAACTTATTCCCTCCTTCTGGACGCTGAGTACGCTTTCGTAAAAGCCTTCGAATTCCGCAATCAAAGAACTCCCTTTCAAAAGATATTTGTCTCGAAAGAGACGTCTCTTCTATACGACTTGCTTGATTTTCTTTCTCAAAGATGAAGTCAATAGAGTCTTTTTCTGATAAAGGCATGAATCTGACTCCGGATCATGGTTAAGCTATGGAAGACCCCCTTTTTTTACACATTAGAGTAGGGTCGACTATCTCGCTGCTCTTGCTGGGGATACGAACTATATCCCATAATCGTATTCCAATTAGTCGAAGACTTTGGGCTCTTGGGGGACAGTCTCTGACTGGAATAGCTTTCTATATTATATAAAGGAGAGGCTCGAGAAAATAGAAATTCCTATTTATCCATTGACGATTCAGTCCTTGATTCTTAGCAAAAAGAAGAATCGAGGCAACGTTAGTTGTTCATATCGGCCAAGGGAGAAAGAAATGGCTTAGCCAATGATGGATTGATTGACCAAAGATCGAAACCCGACTTACTTGGTCAGGCATTTTCGCCGATCTAATGAGAAAGATTCCGTCTTTGATCCATTACTTCTGGGGAAAACATTTCTTTTGAGGCAACTGCACTTGGTCAGTAGAACATAGTCTCGGCTGGACCTACATCCCCAATGTTATGGTTGAGCAGGTCTCGCAGCTAAGGGAGAAGGGGACCTCTTTTCGGAGCAAGCTAAAGAGCCCTTCCTTTATATCGTCGCTTTCCGGTAAGGCACTCGATGAAACCTATCCATCCCAACATGCAAGCACGTCGTAAGTCTCTTCGAGCCTTAGTTTTTGGGGTATTT
This sequence comes from Asclepias syriaca, assembly GCA_027405835.1. NCBI lineage: Eukaryota > Viridiplantae > Streptophyta > Magnoliopsida > Gentianales > Apocynaceae > Asclepias > Asclepias syriaca. Next base: position 9,807 of record JAPHNG010000038.1, read on the forward strand.
GAGCTCAACTGAAACTACTTAAGTTGTTTCGACGTCTGTGTAAGCGTATGATTCTTAAGATTCGGCTTTTGAAACAAGAGCTTCGGATTTTGCGGATAAAACAGTTAATGCGTATGATTCCTAAAAGACTACCTACCTACTAAATCATTCCTTCCCCGCCCTAAGCTAAGGGATGACAGCCTCATTTGAATACGGTTGCTTCTACTTGTGCTACCGCTTTTACTTTGACGAATGAAAGATCGACCCCCTCACTCAAAAGCATCAGAAGAAGAAAAATGGGCTAAATTAATAGGAGGGTGGAAGTAGGTCTTTCTTACTCGTAAGCCCAAGCAAGCAGTCAATTCAGTAAGTAAGTATAGCCTAGTTAACCACTGTAGAGCCCATTGATCGAACTTTGACAACTCTACCCACTTCTCTCACCTTTCTTTGTTCGCGAGTACTCGGAGTCGATTCATAACGAGGCGGCGTCGTGTCTATCTATAAACGTTCGATTCACTACGCTTCCATGCGGGCGCTTGCCCATTATGAAGTTCGTGTAAGAATACTGTTCTAAGGCATCAAATAAAGACTGATAACCATCCTCCTTATGTCACTACTACTTACCGGGGTTGACAACCTTTTGAAACCACTTACTTACACACACTTTAAATACTTGTGCTTCTTGTCCTTACACTTACTAAAAGGCCACTCCCCTTGAACTAAAGCAGCTCCTCGGCATTCCAGCTCTGCCTGTCCGCTCCCCTTTACCTTTTTTACCTTTACAGTAAGTAAGAATTAGCATTAGGCCTTAAGGCACTTGCAATTGATCTTCAATATCGATTGGTGCTCAGGATCGACTGTAACATCGAGTGTGAAAAGGCCCAAAAGAATTGACATTGTCTGACTTGCATCTGAGTCAGACCCCTTATTGACAGTCTGTGGACTAGCGAACGAGAGCTTGAAGGTCACTCGCTTCAGTCCTCATCTCCATTCCACTTCGAAAGAATAAAAACCTCGGATCTATCCTCCTCTTCATTTCAATTCTCGCTCGTTTTCGTTCCTCAATTATTCATATATTAAGTGTTCTCTTTCATAGCTCAAGCTTGTTGGCAGGACCCGATCTGTTGATCGCTTGAAGGTCTGCTTCCATCTTTCTTATCTCTTTCCCGAGCGGAGCAGAATTTCTTCTTTACGGGTATGACATTTGACTTTAGATGAACCAAAACGCATTGAGTTAACTAGAGGTGCCGGTGACCAGGACGGTCAGTCCTTCGATCAATCTTAGCTGATAGAATATATCGAGAACGGCTTACAACATTTCATTTGTTGCGTGGCCCTGACATGAGGTTTCCGACTTGATATGTTTATTTATGATCTTTGCTTGAATTGAATGTTGGCCGACCTTCGTACTTGACCGAAATAAAAGAACAGTGCTGGCGAGCTTACCAGAACCTTCTCCCGCAAGAAGAGTTTGACTTGGACAAGTTCATGATATGAAGAGCCTTTAGATGAAGAAGGCCCTACTAATACAAGTACAAGTCAAGGAGAGGAAAGGACTCAAGATCCCGAGACAACAACGGGTGAAGGTACTAATATAAGCCTTCAATCCCAACATTGGGCTTGATATGCTTTCTCTTCCATTTATTAAGATAGATATTCTATTTTATTTTAGGCCATGAAGAACGAGAGAGCTCATTTCATTCATGGATTGCCTCAAGAGAGGACTCCAACAGGCTCGCAGAAAGAAGAGATCCAATTACAACTTCCATTGAAACACAGGAGCTGAACATTACATTCTTCTCTAGGAAGGCAGAACGCATGACAGAAGATATGAGACAGGGCTTGCGGAAACACTACAAAGGGCAGGAGTGGACCAAGAGCCAAAGAGTTCTACCAAGCAAAGTATATTGTGCCTGTAAGATCGTTAGCTTGTTAGCTTATTAGAAAGTCAAACAACTGGCTATGCAACTCCAGGAGATGAAAATACAACTCTTTCTTTAAATTCTTTAGAAAGGCACTACAACTCGATTAGATGGGCTTTCAACAGGAGGAGCTTACCTTTAGCTTAAGACTCCAATTGGGCTTTTTACTTTCTTGAAAAAGGGACAGCTCTCACTGGAACACTCGCTGTAACAAAACAAGGGATGAAAGCACTTCACCTGAACCGACGTAGAAGCACTGATTAGAATAGCCCGGAGAGTTCTTGCTGCCCTTAGAGGTATGAGAGACTTCCACAGGTTTTTTGGCTTACTTTGCTTTCTAGCTTACCCGAGAACCTTCGACGTCAGATGGTGAAGACTTAGAATCTCCCTCCAAGCATAGGGAGACCTGGAAATAGATACTCATAAGCACTCAAGTAATATGAGAGATTTTCTCAATTCACTCAAGGAATGGAAATGGCACGGGTAATCCCTTATGATATATGAAAAAAAACTTTATTAAACTGAACAGGCTCTAGCCCTTGCCTTAGTCCTCTCTTGCTCGCTTGAAAAATAAGTAGAAATAGCCTAAGATCCTTTGCTTTCGTGTCGGCTTTATTGCGTAAGGAATCTAGCTTTCAAACTGACTTGCTCGCCTAAGGACTGCAACAGGTTCGTTAGATTAGGGGTTTGCTAGATCAGAAGTCGAATTGCCTGAACCATCACTGGCGATAAAAACGACTCTCCCTGCCTTGAATAATAACTGTAACCTGGCTTGAACTCTAACCTTGCCTGAAATGAAAACTAGCTTTCTATAAGCATTTTGCTTGTCCCACAGAAAGGGACGGAGTTGCTCGACGACTAATCAATAAGCAAGGAGAGAGACATCTTAATCTTAGGAAAGGGTACTTTGAAAAGAAACCTATAAAAAATTCAATCGTATAAAAGCGAGTTGCTCCCCTGGATCGACAAGCAAGGAATTAGGAAACTTATCCTTTTGCTGCATTTAGAAGGGCTTGCGTAATTGGAAGTCTTACAAAAAAAAGGAATAGAATATTATGGAATGGCCTTAAGAAGGACTACAATTTATACTGGTTATGGGTAGGCAACTACTTCTTAAGCATAATATGAAGCCGAGACTACCACTAGATAAATTACCCAAAGATAATGAAAGACGCAACGTATCCCGGAAAAAACTTGCTCACATTCGATCTTCGATCATAGGGGCACTCCCAAAGGCAGGACTGGCTGCAAGAGAAGTAATTAGAATAGGTTTTTATAACTGTCTTACTAAAATTCCTCTTCCTCCGGTCTAGCAATTTCATCCTTCTTAACACTGGAGCAAATATTCCTGCTTTTGCCCTAGCAAAGACTGCAACTTGCTCGAAAGTAGAAGGACTAGAAAAGGCTCGTCTGGATCGGACATGAAAAGGAACCGCTGGAAAAGAGAATTCTGGAGAGCTTGAGAACTCACTTGCTTTAGGTTTAGGGACCTTGACCAGCGAGGACCTCACAATGAATGTATGGATGGGCTGGACCGACATCGAAAGCCACTCCAACAGACTCAGAGATGGGATTTGCCCTTTCTTACACTTGACTGGATGGCACTCGCTCAAAGGCCAATGGCAACGGGGGGGGCTTACCTCAAGACTCTAAACGGCTTGTAGGCGTACGGAATGGAAATGCATGCTAGAGTTCCCAACGGCTGGAAAGCAACTTTCATGGGAACCCTAACTAACTAGCTAACTAGTGCCCCACCCAAGCTCTCAGAACCCTCGTAGGAAACCAGCTTTCGATTGAGTGCGAGATTTAGGGATGAATGAGATTTTTCACGCTTCCCAGGCTGGGTTAGGAAAAAGGGAGAATCTACATTGAAACGAAAGGGCGCACTCTTTGCTGCTGCAACTTGTCTGCCGAAAGCCGTTCCCGTACGGGTGCTGGTACGCTTACTCGCGACTAGCGAAGTCATCCTTGTTTTTTTTATGACGATCCGTCAGTACGAAAGTCTCAAGCTGAGCTAGATCTAGGCTGCTAGAGAGCACTTCTACTCAGAGCGGCCAAGCTCACTTCGCCCCACACCGCTTATCTCCTTGCTATGTCATCAACCCCACTAAGCCAACGAGCCTTAACGGCCTGGAGCGAGTCTAAGAGAAGAGCTAGATTCGCCAATTACTCCTATTCCTTGAGTGATAGTCATCCGAACTGATTCGATAGCAGTAGCAGCGGAGAAAAGGCTATTTGAGGCCAATTGATAACATCACAGCTGATACGACAGCTTATTCACTTACCAAAGCAATAATAGAAAGAAGCAGTACATGTTCGACCGGTTAGACGTGAAGTCGAACGAGTTGTTTGAAGACCAGAACATTAGCAACTAAGTCTTTACGGTCGAGGGTCGATGTAATTGACGCGAGCTCTCATTCAAGGTTTATTCGAGATATCGAGATTGGCATTCCACTTTCGTTAGTATGATAAGTAGTTTTATCCATTGAAGTTGAAGTACATAGTTTACCGATTGAAGTTTAGGTAGAAAGCTCAAGTTTTTTTTTCTTTACCGCTGCCGGATAAGTTTGCTAACCGTGGCCCTACTCCTTTCATGCCTCACCCAAGGGGATTCTAAGATTGTCTAGGAGTCAAAACGATGTGGAACTTCTATTCTATATCCAAGCTGAGCTCGGACCCTCCTCACTCACGAGTAAGCGCTTTCAACTCTTCCTGGAATCCGTCCATTACCTAACTTCGTTCACTTGTCTTTAGGCAACTCCAAAGGCATAATCAAAAGATAGGCTGATCACCAATGAAACTGCCATTCCAGAGGTTTCGTTAATGCCTTCTTTGGCACTTGAAGCCAATCAACGTATGGAGCAAAACTGCCTCAGTGACCAGGAACGACAGTCGTCTGCTAATCGAAGATGGACATGCAGAAGACTGCGATGCAAGTAACGGGGTACATAGAGATGTGTGTAAGGACCAGAACTGCAATTTATCAAGACCTCCATCCCCGTTACCTAAGGACACGGAGATACGCGTTCACGAACTAGCCAATGCCTGCGCACCGATGAAGGATCCCACCAAGGGTGAGACAAGTCTTATGCTTATCTCCTCCGACACAATTCTACCAGCTGTTCAGCAGTGTGGAGGAGAAGCAGGAGTCAACTCTGGCGAATCCCCAATATTGGCCACAGAATGGACCATCATTCAATAGAAAGAGATATGGAGGAAAGGAACTGAAGCGCAAATTGCGTATATAGTGGCTCGAGGCGGCGATGTACACGTGCCTATAGCATGCAGCTGATAAAGAAGAGAGATAGATATATAGGAAGTGTGCCATCAAAGAAAGCTTTTTAAGCAATGTGACTACTGAGCCTACTATGGTTTGATAAAAATCCTTGGGATAGGGAGGCTCGTAAATGGTTGCGGTTAGTCACTAGAGGTTAGTAGGTTTCAGTTGTTTAGTCACTGATAAATGAGAGCAGTCACCAACGAGTCCCATCGTAATGACTGGGCGTTAAGCGTCACGAGCTTACGGGAGATAGAGCGAAGCAAGCCGTAATAACTTTGCATGAACATTGAGATGTCCAAGATAAAAGGAACGAGGGGAAGAATCGACGATATAACATAAAATCGTGAATTCAAAAGCATGACGAGAATGAGAAAGTCGAGATGAAAACCGCAATTCAGTGGTTGTTAAAATTAGTTGGATTGGGAAAGATTGAGGATTCTACGATGTCGAAAGGATTTTTGAGAATGATGAAGACTAGGATAGGAGTAGGAGGACGTAGTGGAGGCTGGAGGCGGATCGGTTGGAACGCGAGCTAGCCGCCCGGGGGGTTCAATTCCTCCCCGATTCCTATTTAATCTATCTTCCCTTGAAAGAAAGGATCATAGAAGTTCTCACAAAGTGGAGAAGAAGAAGGCAGCTCATTTCGGACCCTATTGGAATGAGCACGGCTAGCCGAATTACTTGTTTCATACCCTCAGAAACTCACCTTGTTCCATAGTTCGCGGGTCAAGGTTCGACCCATACTTATTCATGTCTACGATTGAGTGGCATTTGTATTTTTTCCTCTGCAATTCCCTAGAGACTCCTTTACTGTACGACTAGTGAAGAACTAAACGAGAGCTGTGGTTGACCAAGCATGGGAATAATTGGACGTAACTCCTACGTCGAGTTGGATGATAATCTCAACTCTCTTTTCTATATGTTTACCAGGCATTGCTGGCAATTGCCCCTCCCTTACTCGTCGCCGTCTCATGGCTATGCGCCGCATTTTCTTAGGGGTATAGAGTTCTCGCGCGGCTTCGCGAAAGGGCCGACTTGTTGATATGCTTGTCGATATGGAATTAGATCCCAAAGTTTCGACCACTCACTATCGTCAGAGAAGCCCCAACCTCTTCCTTTCTATACTAAGAGTCATATTCAAAGGTATCCCAACACCGGTAATGCCCCATCTCTTAGTCAATCCGCTACGCACCTTAAGCGCTAGAAGGAATCCGGAAACAGGTGAACCTCTTAGAAGTTTCGATCTTCCCCCACTTTATCCAACTTAGTGGAAAGCAGCAAGGAGAGCAGCAGGTAATTTATTAAGGAAGCAAGAACTCTTAGGCAAGGAGGGGCGTAGCGCTTATCGTTTAAAAGGAGATTTCTATTGTTCTTTCGAGATGCGAAGTTAATGGCATAGAGGCATATTTATATGTAGTGGTTCTCCCGAGGCACATGCGAACTCAGAAGCAGCAGCAGCATTCTCTTTAGCATCCCGCAATTCCTGCTTCTTGATAGCATAGGAAAGATAGAAAACCAGTAATCCAGCATCTAGATAATATTTGTTAATTATGGAATTGATTTAAGTTTAAGTAACGCAAATATTTCATCTTTCATAGTAAACTCTCATGTAGCGTTAAGAAGTCACTCTTCCAATACGAGGTAGAAATCATAGCTCTTTTCCTTTAGCTCTTACACTAAACTAAGTAGAGTCTATATCACCGTAGATGCTGAGATAGAAAGCTTGAACTTAGCCCTCGGGCTGTGAACCATTGTCACTCGTATGGATGTATGTACCTCCGCGCCTAGAAGATCACTGGGGATGAAAAAGGGGGTACCGGAGGGTGATATTGGCATGTATTCCCCACGGACCCATTGAACATACGTATACCTCACTTGCCTTCACCGATTCTTTCTCGCCGTTTCCGCTTTCGTATAGGGAAGTGGTCGCTTACGCCAACTGCTATGCTTTCTTGAAGTAACTGGCCCCGTGCCTTTGCTTTTCGAGGTAAAGCACCCTTGACCTGAAGAGATAGACTTTTCTAAGAGAAGAGCGGCGTAGTGGCCAAAAAGAAAAGACCATAAGGTTTTGGGGAGATAGAGTATCTAGGGACAACTCCAAGCTTGATAGCAGCCATAGCTTTAGGTTCAACGGATCGAATGATAGGTCGAAAGAGGTATCATACATTTAGTAGGAAAGATAGCTTCATTCGCATTCTATCTCAGTTGCTAATGGTGGGTAGCCATTCTTCTATCATCGGTTGAGGGAATCAGCAATGACTAGTTCTGGGGAGGTGATGGGTGAAGATCTAAGTGGACTACTAGAGAAGTTCTTTTCCGATCTCGACGCCTAGCCTACCAGATCCATGGACTTAGCCGATCCGAGCCATCAATCCTACATGAAAGGATCTTCATCTATCCAAATAGCCCAGAAAATGACAGCCATCCAAAGGCTTAAGCCCATATTGCCCCGGCCTTCCATCAAATATTTGGCTTTTTCCAGGATACTCGGGTGAAAATACCCATGGATTTTCTCTTTGCTTACTAGCTTGATATAATTCAGAAAACACTAGTTTTCTCGATTGTTCAGTATTTGTATTGGATTTGTTTTTGGGTCATCCCCCACTAACCGAGGCTGAACTTTTCTATATAC
>JAPHNG010000617.1:0-25290 GCA_027405835.1 Asclepias syriaca
TGACAATCTAGTCTTCTATAGGCTTTTAGCTTTTAAAAGACTCTTTCTATCTGATCCTTCGTGCGTTCTTTATCCTGGAGATTCGATTTAGCTTGATTTTAGTTGCCGCCCTTGTCAAACTCAAACTCCTTTATGAGTTCGCGACCCATTTCCCTGCTTTCGGTACCCTACCGAGGACTGATCTTTTGGTCATCTGTGAAGCTTTTAGTGGCCCTCTTTCTCCCGTTGGGAGGACCGGTAAAAAAGAGTCCATTTTTTCCCACCCTCGAAGGCATTCTTCTTCCTATTCTCGATCATACAGCTCAGAAAGTCTCGAATTTCCATTTTCAGATGGTACACATATAGCTCCACTTTGGTCGGTACAGAGTGAAATTCACTACCAGCTTTCATACCAATCTCCCGTCTAACTTCAAAACTCTTTCACTATTCATACGCACCTGCATCCGCAGCTAATTCTTTCAAGTAGTTGCTGAGTTTCGTTTCCATATTTTATACGCATACGCACGAGGCTCGAGGTTGAGTTCTACACCGATCCCTTCACATTTGAATTAGTGGCTCTTTATCCCTTAGTAAGAAGGAAAAGTTTCGCCCTGAGGTTTTTTTTTAAGAATAGCAATTCTTGGGGAAACTAATTCATTGATGGAGCCGAAGTCCTAGTTTCTTGATGATAGGAATAGCCGTTCTCTTCGTTCAATCCCTACTTCTCCCTAAGGGTCGCCTATCGGAGTTGCCTGTGTTAGGCATCAAAATTGCCTTCCGATCCCCTTTCGTAAAGCTTGGCTTTGGAGCGTATACCATATTGAATCTAAGCATGACTTTATGTTTGTGTTGTACCGCCTAGCTCTTTCTATTGATTACTACTCAAGTCAGGACTAGCGAACATCTCTTTTGAATCTCGGTCTTTCATTTAAGTGAGGAAAATTTGTACGAGAGATTTTGACCAACCTGGAAGTGATCAAAAGGTTTTCCAGCGGCCAACCATCGTCTGGATTCAAAAGAGAAAGATAGAAAGCAAGATAAATACACAAGTACAAATTGAAGAGACGCACGCACTGGTGGGATATTCTCGAAAAGGAGACACAAAAGAAAGAGAGCTAAAGCAAAAGCCGAGGCTAGAATAGGGCTTGGAAAACTATCTGACCCTACTCATTCATCAGAACTAGTTCAGTCAGGAGAGAGCGGCGGGGACATATATCCCTTGTCAGGCTGAGCTACGTCCTTCATTTAGACTAACCTTGCCCGGGGATCTTTCACTCCTCTCACATGCCATCTTCCGTAAGGTGAAGGAAGCAAGAGCATACTCGCTTCCTTTGCTTCAACGTATAATCACCATGTCTGATTCGATTCATGAAAAGAGAGTGAGATCCGAGAGTGAAAGCAGTCACTTCCGGAGTTAGCTCTGCCAGGCGAAGGCCTTTAAAGAATAACGACTAGGCTCAAGGCGCATCGCTTTGTTTACTTTCAAAGTTAGCAGGCGATTTGATTATCGTATCAAAGAGTTACGGAATTTCTAGAGACTAGCTAGCCTTCCTTGGCTTGGGTGGATTGCTTTGAATAGAGATGCTTTCTCTGGTTCACTGAGGTAGTTAGACTAGCTGGAACGTAGCGAAGGTTCAGTTGCTCTTCCAGGGAAGAAGGACGCAAAAAGCCAAATGTTACAGGGGCTTGGGATGCCTCACCGTTCAGGAACAGGATGAGGCGGTAGCACTTGGCGTGAGTGCGCAATAAACCTACCCATTGGATAAGAAAAGTGGAGTGTACGCTTTCGGTTAAGTGAAGGGATAGACCGAAGCAGCTCACTAACGAAATTTAAGATCAGGGAATCTTACCCGGATGGATGTCATTGCCGCGAAGTGAGCTTTTATGGGACTTTCACAAAGCGGACTACTATCAGTAGTATATGCCTTCCCAGGGAAAAGCGGTATAACATCCTGATCTCAAAGGAGAGCCTTGCTTTTTCTGTGCTGAGTCTATAAGCTTTGAGGGGGTGCTCCTAAGGAGGGAAGTAGCCCCTACTTCTGCCTTTTAAACTGAGAAACTAGCTCCAGTCCCCCTTTCAGTTCAAGCCAGGCAGAATCAAATCTAGCTGCTTTGGAGGATTCCTGTAATATGCCTCTATAATCACCTTACAATATAGTCAATGTAAATAGACTTTTTGATTCCCTAATCTTTCTCCTGGTAGATTCGTATCAGTAGTGCCAGGCTAGGAGTGCTTATTATCCCCTGTATCCGTATAAGGAGAAGTCCCTGGCTCTATCGAACCGGGTTTTTCTGCTTTCTGCCTTCGATCCCGTGGAAGTTCCCAGCTATGCAATTGAAGAAAAAAGTGGAGCATATCCAAAGTCCTAAGCCGATGTAGTTGCATTGGTAAAATCTAATTCTCTTGCTTTCCATGTCGTATCAGGCGAGGCAAAAGGGGCCAAACGAGGGCTCCCTAGCAGGATTCTATACAAGGGAGGGCTAACGATACTAGGAAAGCCGGCAGAGTCAAGGGCTAGTATTCAAAGGTTATCTGACTCTTATTCTTATAGTTCCTTTTGAGTTGCCCTTGTTTGTTGTGTTGTCGGTCTAGACAAGGCGGTCCCTTGCAGCCCTTGGGAATGACCTTGGGGCTAGTGGAATACCCGCAGTTCCAGCAATAAAGGGATAGAGCTTTGGATAGCTAGAGGCAAAAGCAATATCTTCCAGAAAGCGCAGTTCTTTTTTCATAGCGGATTACCCTGTATTCGGATAATGACTATTTCCAGCTGCACTAGTGGCTTTCTTATTTCCTGTAGCGTATTCCCTGCCAGCAATTGATCTAGCCAAGTCAGTTGTTGGAGTGTTCAGATCTAGCTCCTGCGCTAATTCCACCAGTCGTCGTACCTGCTTTCATAGCAGTTCCTTTTACACCAGCCACCCATTTAGTTTCACTAGTTTCCGTTTTAGGGTAAGCGCTTGCTCTTGCAGTTACACTAGTAGGAATATACGTAGAAGTCTTTGTCCCGATAGCAGCATTCCCACTTGCAGCAGTCTTGGCAGCAGATAGTGCTCATAGGAGGATTCCTGTTCCGGAGATGTAGGATTCCCATTCTGAATAGTTCATGCAGTAAATCTTCTTTTTTCTCACATCGGGTCGCGAGCTACTGCTTAGAGAAAAGCAGGAACGAAAGAAAGCCTGTTAGAGATCTATTTCTAGTCTTTTTTTTGGGGGGGCTCCTCCCCCGTTTCATTCTTTCTGTCAGCGAGCTAATGACTTTTTCAGTTTTGGAAAGCCACTTTGAAAGGCAGGAGTCTTCATTTCAAGCGGCGGGATCCCTTTTTTCTAGGATGTACTAAGTCTTTCATGGCGGGCTAGTTACAAGGTAATCTTTATATAGGCCCAGTGCCCCTTTACCAGTGAGTAAGAAATTGAGAGTCTCAATCCTAGTGTAATACCCTTTTAGCTCTCTTGTGACTTCTTCGTCAGCCAGTGCTAGTTCCATACCAGCTAGTGGTAGTTCTGTTACATCTCGGCCAGCTACCTTCGATGCAGGGGAAAGGTCTCGAGTTTCAGTCCTTCTTTCTGCCATCCCCGCAGTTTTAGTTGCTCTTTCCTTTCGCCCAGTGGAAATTGGACTTTCTTTCGTTCCTCTCCTTACAGTCGAGTGGCTTTCAACTCCTCTCGAGATTTATTTTCTTGATCTGGATAGTAAATCTCCGGGCTAATAGAGATATATCTATAGTAACAAGAAGATTGTAGAGCTAAGGCTAAGATTCCCCAGTGAGGATATGCTTTCGCTTTCTTTGCAGCACTCTCAATCAATCAATAGGACTAGCAGGAATAGGAATGAAAGAAGAAAAAGCACCTACCTGTAGTAAGCATAACATTAGGGTACTCCTACTATAGAACCGGGATGGGAGGCCTTAAGTAAGACTGTTTGGTTAAAGATATTCTATTTATATTAGTTTATATTAGAAAAGCGCTTAGTAATAGGAGCAACTGGCTTACTTACACAAAGAATTCCAAAAATCTATGGAAAGAAAGTCGTACTTTCTCGTAAGACATGACAGAAGGCATGAAAGGCCCCTAGGGTCGGGGATTTTCTTATGAGAAGGATTCAAAACAATCTACTCGAATTCTCCTCTTTAGTCGTGGATTAAAAGATGCTGCAGGCTTTCCCAAGAGGTGAGGCACTGATACTGGAGTGGAGGGACTGGACTAGATGCTGCCTTTAGGACTTCAACCTCGCATGGTATGATGGATTGAATCAACATTTCCCTCTTTGTGATAGCTGAGAAGCGTTCTAAAGACTTTTAGACAAGGAGAGAGTTCCAACAAAGACGCGATCTTCTGCAACGTAAGCTAAGGTGGATGTTCCACCGGCACCGGGGTTCGAAGGTCACGATCATCGGAGCAATCAACGGGGTCTTTCCTTCAGTAACGGGAGAAATCCCTTATTCTAAGGTAATGTTTTGGGGCTTTCCATTTCAAACCTTCCGTAAAGTCTTTAGGGTGCAATAAAAGATCTTTCTTCATGTTCAGCTAGTCTGTTAGTGATAGGCAATCCAGTTAGATAGAAGTAAGTTCTCTTTATGTTGTAAGCCAGTAACTTTCTTTCATCAGTAGTCCTGGAAGTAGGACATCTTTTTTGATACAAGACTCTTTCTAGGAGGTGTGAACTAAAGGTCTTTCACGTCTTCAGGCCATAAAGTTGTTTAACGTACCGATATGTAAGAGAGGATAGGATAGTTTTTTTGACTTTCTCTAGCTATTTAGTTACAGCTTTCACTCAGAACTCATAGGAAACCTCCCAACACTCCTAAGTCATAACTAAATAACTCCTAAAGCATTCGGGCTAAGGGCACAGGAAGTATATTATATATTGATTAAAAAGAGGAAGTGGTCCTTAGATTCATGTCTAAGTCAGGAAGCCCCTGCAATATCTTTTTTGATGGGGGGCGGAGTGAAACGACTAGGCTCTCTAAAAGGTATCAAGATAGGGCAATTGGCGATCCCGGGGTTCCCCTTCGGGGTTACAGACCGGATCCGAGGAGAAAGAAAGAAGGGAGTCTCCTCTCTTCTATAACTGATATTGCGATTCTTCTTGAACTGACCTTGAATGAGGGAACGATATTGATCCTCATTCATCTATATGTATATGTAGCTGCCTCTCTATCTATGATGCTATAGATCATCTTGATATAGCAGCGGAGAAATAATGCTGCCTTTCTGCTCTTTCTACCTTTGCTTCTCCTGCTTGGTCTCGCTCACGGATCTCAACCACGAGACTAAGAATCATGCTTACGAGGCTATCTCGATCTCTATTGTGCAGCCTGAAGTGCTTAGTCTGGTTATAAAGGAGGAAAAGATGTCTGAGAAGGATTAAGTGGTTGATAGTGAGCAATCGGCTAAGGGAGGATGACAATTCATTCTCGTTCCAGACAGGGTGTAGAATTCGAACAACACTCCTTTGACTTGCTATCTAAGAGACTAGCCTGGAGAGATAGGAAAGACGCTCTGCTCTAAAGGGATACTGAAAGGCAACTCGATGCCCGGATTGACAACTTGATGCCGCAAGATCGGTTGTTAAAAGACTAAAGCCCACCTTCAAGCTAAAAGTCTAGTCGTATTTGACTTATTCTTCTTCCGCCATACCCAAGAGTCATTCACTCCCTAAAGAGATTTGAGAAGAGTCACTATTATAGGATTTAACGAAAATCGCTTTCTAGTAAGGAACTGCTCTATTTACAGGATGGGCGGGGGCATGGGTACGAAGTCAATCTAAAGAAGGGGATTTCGATGAAAGCCAGGTAGGGCCTTAGGGAGAGGTGCTTTGGCTTCAAAGTCAAAGGTAGGCAGTGGTACCGGGCAAGGATAGATGAATTAGATAGAGAAGTCGTGAAAAGTTCTCCGCGAGAAAGAAGGACGCGACTCAACCAAGGGTCTCTCTAACCTATCACCCTTTCCCTCAAACCTGAGAACAGGCATCTCAGAAGGAATTTTAACTTGCTTTCGGGCGATGCGATGCCCTTACTAAAGGACCGGATAAGCAGCTAGATCGATTCCTAACAGTCAGAGGATTTTCAAATCTTTCTTTGCTTAAAAGGGCGAGACTGCACCATCATCTCCATCCATTATGTAGGAAAAGAAAGGAAGTGGAAAGCCATCCAGTCGTCAGCCAGCCTGTACCGAGCCTGACTTTTTGTTTGGTAGGGGAAATTCTTCAATCGTCTTTTCTAATCCCAGTGACAGTTAACGTAGTCCTCCAATCAGTAGCGAGTTTTCAGTCTGTATCATTGTACGGGCAAGTCCCTTTTCCAGTTACAGGGTTTAATATACTATACTTCATGGAAAAAGGATAGCATAAAAGCTTCGCAAGAGACATGATATGTTTGAGAAGGGATAAGGTACGTAAGTCACTCGTACGAAGTATATCATATATAGTGTATGAGGTGCGTAGTCAGTCGCCAACATTCCAACTGTGCGAGAGGTACGAAGTAAGTCGAGTGAAAGGAGAGGGATCTGGCTTTGATAGGGCTGAAAGCTTTGTCAATCGGGTAGCAGAAAGACTACTGAGGTTGGTCCACAGGTACCTGCCATGGCTTTCACAGATCCCCCTTCATCAGGGGGTGACGTGGGAGCCTACCTGGCCTGGAAATCAGTATCTTCTATGCCTCAGGTGAACAGCCCTTAATCGCTTATATGCTTTTCGGACTTTAGGAGGGGTGGCCCAATCACTAATAGGTCTCTAAAGAGAGCCCCCTCATTCTGTATAGAGGAAATTGCTTCGGTGGATCCAGTTTCTTAAGTCATTGTGTCTGTCGATACCCACCTGCTCGGAGTGCGGGTAAGGGCTCACCTTCGCTTTTCTTATTATGCTACCTAACTATAGCGGTAGATAGGAGCCAATACGGGATCCTTTCCCTAGTCGCTTTGATATCTGATGGGTTTAGTTGGAATTTCCTTTTAGCCAATTGCAGCTCTAATCTAAGGCAAGCAAGAGGAGAGGTTCTAGGCCAAGTGAGTTCTCTAGCCAGGAGATGGTCATACCGATCCCCGCGGTAACAAGGTTGATCATGGAACGACTATTCCACTCTTTGATTCGCGTCCTATTCGGTGGCATATAACTTTCTAAAGTTATATAGAGGTTTGAGGGGCATCTATCTGTCAAAGGATTCTCCCTATCCTCACGTATAGGTTGACTAAGGATCAATTGCTATCGAGCTTGAGAATACCAATCTTCTGGTTCAGTCAGTTAAGAAGAAAATAATCGGTTTTTTGAAGTCATTTGTCCCTGGCATCTTATCTTCCGGTTGGAAGTGCAAGGCAGCAATCATCTGTAGCGGGCTAGCTCACTGAATCGATATCTGTGTATTTGTATAAATATAAGAGATGCTTTTTGCTTTGTCTTTTAAGCCGGATCTCAAATGTATTGGTAAGGATCTCTCCCCTGCCTCTTTGGAGGGCTGACAGTTGCTTGCTTGTCTAGCTCAGCCCCTACTGAGCTTTCCGGTAGGCATCCCTTTCTTATATTTGTCTCAATTCCCACTGACTTCTGTAAAAACTTATTCCCTTCCAACTCGGCCAGAGAATCAAAGGGCAGATGTTATGTCTTTCTATCCATCCTGATTGTTGGATAGAAATGGAAATCCGACTTTATGCGAGCAAGGTTCAAAACAATAGAATCCGTCCTTCTATAAATCGAGAAAAAACATTTATCCATGATTCATTACTACTACATAAAACACTACATTACATAAACAACCACATATGACTTTCCTAGAGAACTAGAAATAGGCCAACTACATTACTTATTTTCGAAACATAAAGAAGTCAAAGGGTAGGCCTTCAAAAGTAGAAAGAAGAGAAAGTCACTACTTTTTTGATCTAGTGGTTTTTCCGCTCACCGAGGTTGACAGCCTGCACAATGAGTTCTTGCTGCTCCTTCCGCAGCACTTGCAGCCTCCTCTCCAAATCCCTTATGTTCTCTCTGGCAGTGCCAATGCGTCTTTCTGCCTCTGCAGGATCTCTTGCTCTAACATTTCTCAAAAATTCTACGGCGCTCTTGAATTTCATTTTGCAGTTGCCCCATTTCGGCAGCAATTGCAGAAAGCCTGTTTGCAGCATCCATAGCTATACGTGCTATTACGAATTGGTTTGAATTTGATGAAGAAGACACTTATTGAGCCTCCATTTATAGAGTGGTAGAGGAATCCCGCCATGCGTCACCGAATTTGATGGCAGGCACACTTCTGGCTAGTTCTCCGCACTACTTTTCTGCAGTTGAAGACTATCATGCCTCTTTAATGAAAACCTGGCTGGCTCTGGCTACCTTGCGGAGCACACATAATATACCCGAATCACATTGTAACAAACTTTGTACAATACGTAGAAAAGATTCCATATTCTATGCCATCGTGACATCCATGTACTGAGTCGTCAAATGAGCCACGTTAAGAAAGCCCAAGCTTATACGCATTGGCCCACAGGGTGCCCCGGCCCGAATGAAAGACCCAAGCCTACATGAACCATCAAAGAAAGACATATCGATGGGGTTTTGCTTGTTGCCAGAATGAAAATGCGTCTATTTCTTTCAGACCAAGTAGGCTTAACTAAAGCCCAATGCCAAGCAAAGCCCTAAAATACAAGATGGGTTCCACTAACCCAACATGAGGTGGAGCCTTAACCCGACACAAGATGGGACCCTATTAGGATAGTGGGCTTAGAACAAGACCCATCGGTGGATAAGATCACATCTTCATAACAAACAAAAGGTGTACACCTTCGGCCTCACTCAAGGTAATGGGCCAAACCTAAGGAGTCCAAACAAATTCTATCTTATTGTATGACAAAACCACAGATTGGGCTTAATATGAAAGGCCCAGAAAAGATGGGTTGAATCCAGAAAGCCTTACCGCTCTTATTCCGCAGCCTTTAGCACATAGCAGTCGACGCAGAAGAGAGCAGCCCTACAAAATAGTAAAACTTCCTTCCTGCTTAAGGCACTAGCTTTGCCAAACCCTGGTACATGTATGTGGGCTTTCCGCTTCTTCGGCTTCTCATGTCAATCTTCCAATGTCTTGCCATTTTCTCTTATATAGATAGGCTATAGGCCTTGTCCTCTTCTATTCCTGCGGGAAGTCAGTGTGGGACTAATTTCATTTCATTCTTGTCTGCTAAGATAATGATTATCCTCACAGCTTGCATTCGATGCTTCTGATTCAATAATTCCTTCTAACAGGGAATTCACTGAACTAGTCTCCCTTGAGTCTCCCCGTCGGGAATGGAGGCTTCTAAACCTTGCCTTTTCCATAACCTAAGTCGCACTACTGGGAATCTCCCTTGATACTCTGCCAGGCGTTGACCAGCTTGTGGCCCGGTGGTGAACCGGATCGAAGAATGTATGTATGAGAGGAATTTCTCTTCAAAATAGAAAGAGCACAGCACCCTAACTTCAACAGAACTCTTGGGGTAGGCTAGCTACTAGTTAGTAGTCGTCCTAAAAGAGAGATCTTTGTTTTGCTTTACTTTAGCAAGAGGCCTATTGTTCGCAGACACCTACTTCTATTAGCTGACATAAAAGACAAAGATTCTTCGTTCTTTCTGAGAAAGAGTTCGAGATCAGAGAGGGCAGACCGGCCACAACGTCTGGCATAGTAGGAAATGGTGTCCTTGGCTCACTCCTGCCAGCAGTAGTTCTTTCGTTGGGTCTGAGTCTTGTGCCTCAACTTTCTATTATAGTCGAGTGAGCTCGCTTACTCTGATCCTACTGCGTAGACGTCGTCTAATAGGCTACAGCACCAGATCATCATCAGCAAGAAAACGGCATAGCAGCTACTTACAGCAACAATCAAAGGACAAAGAACGAGAGGCGTACCGGCACTCACCTATAGCTCCAATCACTTACAACAGAAAGAGACAATACCAAGATCCCTCGGACCCATTTTCTGGAAAGGCCATGACTCTTACTAGAAAGAAAGGAAGTCAAATGGAGCTGAGCCTATGACCGACTAGCCTGTCAAAGCAAGCTGAAAAAGTCCTGTTTGAAGGCCTTAGGAACCTACTTTGGTACCAATGAAGCTTTCACTCTAGTAGCTTAGACCATAGTGGAGCCTCCTACTCCTTCCCTTAGAAGGGAAGTAAAAAGCCGGTGCTTTGGTTAACGGCTTCCGAAGTGACTAATCGTAGCCAACTTATTCAAGATGTATGCTTTCTCTTATTATATCTAATATGTATGTGATTGCTTTATATAGGAGATGAAAGAAGTCCACGAAAAAGTAGAGATGAGAGAAGCGAGCCTTTATAGTCAAGAGAGCAAAGGAGAGTCCGTTTTTTCGAGTGAGTGGCTTATGCTCCTTCGATTGACAATGGTTGGTCTGAGTTGCCATCCGATCCAAAGAAGGAAGCGAGCAGCCAGGATAGAAGAACCAAGGGATTCAAGCCAAGCGAGCAACCCGTGTGAATAGAACGAGCAAAGGAATAAGCATTCCCTTTACTTGGAAGACTCAATCTCAACGGATAAATAGAAATGCAAGATGCAATGATGCGATTCTATTCTAATGATATAGCTAATGAGAAAGCATGAAGTGAAGCTTATGACCGTGGTGCCAAAGAAGAAGGGAACTAAGACAAGATAAAAGCACAAGGAGCGGATTTAGCAATCTAGTTGTCATCAAGACAGAATGCCTCTTTGCAGGATTTTCCTTTTCAAAGTCAGCTTTTGACAATGGTAAAAAATAGAAATTAGAAGTAGAAGGCTATTTGACCTCACTTTTCAACCAAGCGGAGGCAAATCTCCTATTGTTCTTACAGAATAAGCTCTTCTTGTTCGCTTCGCATGAAGCAAAGCAGTACTTGCTGCGAATACCTTCTTCCTCTGCATAGGGGAATGCCACTTGATCAAATAAAGCAACTGACATAATTGATGCATCTCATGCCCTCTTTGAATGGCTTGTTCAAGAATGGATTGCTGTTCTTAGAAATTGGTGAATCCGGACAAATGCTATCGAGCTTGATAATACCCTACTTCTTGTTCAGTCAGTTAAGAAGAAAAGAATAGGTTTTTAGAGGAAGACAGAAGGAAGTTTCGAGAGCTTAGATCCTGAGAAAGAGATCGAAGCAGCGGACCTTAGAAGAAGACAGGAAAGGATGAGATGGCATCGAATGCACTCTTGTAAGGGATTGTGCCAGAAAAGGTATCCGTAGGACTAGCATTCGTAGTAGGAGAGGGAGTCCATCTTTCATTTCTAAGCATGGCATCAGTATCGGAGGAGGTTATGCCGTAGCTGTAGCAGTAGCTGTCACTGGTCTTTAAATGAAAGCAGGAAGATCCATAGTCAAATCGAATCGGATTGATGCTAAGGAATCCGCGTCCCTATCCCTTGAACTGTTGATGGGAATAGTGCCTCTCATGCCAAAGGAGGAAGCAAATGACATACTTCACATAGTAGCATGGGACTCGACGGAAGGATCAAAGCTACCAATTTGAGATTTCTTTGTAAAATAATCCTAGTTCAATAGGAACGGAACTGAAAACAGGTCTAGTACGCCAGCCGATCTTCTGCGGATTTCCCGATAACGCTGGATGAGGTCTTAGGGAGTTTAGTTCCTGCGATGACCAGTAGCCCTTCTCTTCTATTTATCGATTCAAGGTCCCGCCAAAGCTTAGGCAAAAGCCCAATAAAACAGAAAAGAAAAAGCAATGACTATACTTTGAGCCCAGCGAAAGTTTCAGTTTCAGGCAAACAAAAGGCATTTTAGGTTAGGAAACAGTCATTCATGTAATGTCCGCCTAGAAGTTCAAGATAAATTCATTCTTTGAAGGTCAGAATCTTCTTTCTTTTGCCCTCCCTCAAGTGGTATACCCAACCGACATGTGATATTGTATTTTAGAGATTGTCTCGGGGAAAAGGAACTGAGAGAACAGAAGAACTTGATCTTCAACAACCATATGCTATTTTCATATCTGCTTTTTACTTTGAGGGCTGGTTTCAGGAAATGAGAGCATTGACATTCAATCTGCTTTCTTACGAAATTTAGTTCTTAGGTCTCAAAGCCTGATTGATGCGTTGTTACATCCACTGACTAAAAGAACTACCCTTTTGTAAAGAAATTCCAGGTAAATTTGTTAAAATCTCTAGTGTAGTGGCTGGCTGCTTCCTCTACAACTACATCATAAGAAGAAGGCAAAAGGGGAAGGCGAACCCGAAATCCGACCTTTGATTCTTTGTTGAGCTTGCCTTGCCTATTTCCTTGCAAGCAAGTGATTTCATACCTTGTGTTCTACGCTTTAACTGGAACCAGTGCTTTTAGAGTGACTTTCCCAACCTAGGCTAGGAGAAGGCAGTAGGAAAGTGAAGGTTTCTGGCTAAGACATACGATCGATCAGGTTCAAACGACTTCTAAGAAATTCCGTTTGTTTTGTTGAATTTCATTACAGTAAGAAAGAATCTCGCTCTTGGTTAAGCGGATTAACGCTTTAGGTAGGTAAGGGATTGAATTCTAGTCTATCTCAGGAGTTTGCTTGCAGGTTCTATTGAGATCTTAGTGCGCCCGGAGTCAACTCTTTCTATTTAGTGTGTTTGAGGAATCCCGACAAAGGACTTAACTCATTCAATGACGAGTGCTTGGACAGTCCGGAAGTTAGAAAGAGGTTGGCCGATAGGCTACAACATTACTAATTCCAAAACCCCTGTAATTCGATTCAAATGCCCTATCTGACTCAGATAAGTCAGTCTGAAATGCTACTAAAACCAATAGTGGGAGTTTCGCCCCTTTGAATCAAAAAATCGTCCAACCCAAATACCACAATGAATTGTAGCAGTTGAACTCCCCTCCGTTGTTGAATCCATTCCTACAGGAGATAACCGGGACTCAATCCTCAAATAAGCCTGATCCTCCACCTACTGAGGTTAAGGTATCTTCCGATTTCGCATGATCCGTAGATTAACCAGGGAAGATACTGAGAAATGCAGTCTATCTTGACTTCATCATGCCCCCTACTCCCCATTAAGAAGTTACCAAGCTCCTTTAATCAATTACGTAGACCAAATGGGATGAAATGCCATCTTCCTTCTCTACGAAGTAGAAGTTGAGCCGTTTTCACCTTCCGCATGAGGTTTTTAAAGGGCCAATATAACCTTTTCTCGCGATGTCGCGCATACCTGATTTCAACCTTTGCTTCTTATACCATGATGTAGGAATAGTAGAAAGCGCGGGCAGCAAGTCATCATCTTTATCTGAAGGATCAGCTGAGATAGCACGTAAGGCAACGGAGCTATAGCTATAAGGAGGAAGAAAGCAACTAATGTTGCGGAGAGAACTCATGAGTTGAGCTCAAGTCCCACCTATTCTATGCAAATTCCTCTATCTTCGTCAGTCTTACACTGAGGAAGTAGCAGAAGAAGATCCTTCTGTAGCCTCTGACTGCCTAATACCGGAGGCCTTGAAGGCTGAGCATCCCGAGCCTCTTGTTTATTGTTAGTTAGACGGGATAAAGAGAAGCTAGAAAGCTTAATCGATCTCCCCGATCGGAGAAGAAAATAACAACTCTATCTAAACACCCTTTAATTCAAGGCAATTTCCCCGGGGTCTTACTATATATTCATATCCCTGAGCAGCTATGGATCGGTAGGGCGTGTAAGAAAACTTCTAACTTTCATCTTCAGCAGTCAGTCTTCCCACTACGCATAGACGAGTCCCAGATGGGAAGATCCTTAGGAAGTCATAGCAGCGGAAGTCTAATCCTACTTCTTCTGTAGCCCGATAGGTAGCTTTACGCCCTCACTCAAACCTAAAAAGATAAGCAAAAGGTTCTTACTTTCTTTCCTCATATCGGTCGTATACACACTAAGATAGATCGAGTTTACTCTCTTTCCTAAAGCTAGCATCCTAAGTATGTTCCCCCGCTGAGCTAGAGTGAGTCAGAGTCAGATCAGACTGAATTCTACTAGAGAGATCGTGGTTTGAACCTCCCGCAGTTGGAAAGAAAAGTACAATGGCTTTTTTCTGCCTTTCTGCTGACGGAGTGAAGATTCATTGTTTTGTATCAGAAACGCTAGAAGTCTTCTAATTCCTCGCTCGGAACTGAACTCCGTCTTCGTTACGCTTTTCTCTGTCTGATAGACGACTTCCTCTTTGGCCTACCCGATCTGCAAAAGAAGGTCTTGTCGTAGGATGCTTGAGGGATACGTACTTACGCTCGTTCTCGTTCGTAATGCTCTAGCCGTAACTATTTCGAATGATTCTTCTGACTCCATTACGGCTTCTTACTTCAATCCTTACGTCTAACTCAATATCAAGACTGAAAGGAAGTCAATCCTATACTGATTAAGGCTTTCAATCAAGACTGAAAAGAATGAAATTGCTAAAGAAATTCCTTAGGATTTACTTTGTGACTTCCTAATAGACTTTACCTTATACCGCTTCAAGCTAACCTGACCTAGTAGCATTTCTTCCAATGCTTGAAACTACCAGATCCAAGGAAGAAGGGGAATGCACCAGAATAATCTCCTTATAATCCATACTTTCGAACTTCTTTACGGCCTTATCATTCTAAGGAAAGGATTGCAAGACCATGCGAATGCCTTTTTACGCCTTCTCAATCTTCAAGTCTTCTTTTGCACTAAAAGAGTCTTTAATGCACAAAAATCTCAATCTCTATTCCGGACGTCTAACTCTAAATCAAAGAAAGACACTTCGTAATTCGTAACAAACTCTGAAACTTCCGGAAACATCAATTCTTCCTTACTTGCTTATAATTCTTCAGACTTTATTGCAAGAGCAATTGAAAGAAGAATGAAATCTCAGTCTCGTCTATGAAAACTACTACAACAAGCACACTTCCTCACTATCAGTCTAACTCTGAAGAAGTCCCAATGAATTGGCACTTCCTTTCGAAGAGAGTTAAGACTGATAGCTTGAGGACTTAGTGTGCTTGTTGTAGTAGTTTTCATAGACGAGACTGAGATTTCATTCTTCTTTCAATTGCTCTTGCAATAAAGTCTGAAGAATTATAAGCAAGTAAGGAAGAATTGATGTTTCCGGAAGTTTCAGAGTTTGTTACGAATTACGAAGTGTCTTTCTTTGATTTAGAGTTAGACGTCCGGAATAGAGATTGAGATTTTTGTGCATTAAAGACTCTTTTAGTGCAAAAGAAGACTTGAAGATTGAGAAGGCGTAAAAAGGCATTCGCATGGTCTTGCAATCCTTTCCTTAGAATGATAAGGCCGTAAAGAAGTTCGAAAGTATGGATTATAAGGAGATTATTCTGGTGCATTCCCCTTCTTCCTTGGATCTGGTAGTTTCAAGCATTGGAAGAAATGCTACTAGGTCAGGTTAGCTTGAAGCGGTATAAGGTAAAGTCTATTAGGAAGTCACAAAGTAAATCCTAAGGAATTTCTTTAGCAATTTCATTCTTTTCAGTCTTGATTGAAAGCCTTAATCAGTATAGGATTGACTTCCTTTCAGTCTTGATATTGAGTTAGACGTAAGGATTGAAGTAAGAAGCCGTAATGGAGTCAGAAGAATCATTCGAAATAGTTACGGCTAGAGCATTACGAACGAGAACGAGCGTAAGTACGTATCCCTCAAGCATCCTACGACAAGACCTTCTTTTGCAGATCGGGTAGGCCAAAGAGGAAGTCGTCTATCAGACAGAGAAAAGCGTAACGAAGACGGAGTTCAGTTCCGAGCGAGGAATTAGAAGACTTCTAGCGTTTCTGATACAAAACAATGAATCTTCACTCCGTCAGCAGAAAGGCAGAAAAAAGCCATTGTACTTTTCTTTCCAACTGCGGGAGGTTCAAACCACGATCTCTCTAGTAGAATTCAGTCTGATCTGACTCTGACTCACTCTAGCTCAGCGGGGGAACATACTTAGGATGCTAGCTTTAGGAAAGAGAGTAAACTCGATCTATCTTAGTGTGTATACGACCGATATGAGGAAAGAAAGTAAGAACCTTTTGCTTATCTTTTTAGGTTTGAGTGAGGGCGTAAAGCTACCTATCGGGCTACAGAAGAAGTAGGATTAGACTTCCGCTGCTATGACTTCCTAAGGATCTTCCCATCTGGGACTCGTCTATGCGTAGTGGGAAGACTGACTGCTGAAGATGAAAGTTAGAAGTTTTCTTACACGCCCTACCGATCCATAGCTGCTCAGGGATATGAATATATAGTAAGACCCCGGGGAAATTGCCTTGAATTAAAGGGTGTTTAGATAGAGTTGTTATTTTCTTCTCCGATCGGGGAGATCGATTAAGCTTTCTAGCTTCTCTTTATCCCGTCTAACTAACAATAAACAAGAGGCTCGGGATGCTCAGCCTTCAAGGCCTCCGGTATTAGGCAGTCAGAGGCTACAGAAGGATCTTCTTCTGCTACTTCCTCAGTGTAAGACTGACGAAGATAGAGGAATTTGCATAGAATAGGTGGGACTTGAGCTCAACTCATGAGTTCTCTCCGCAACATTAGTTGCTTTCTTCCTCCTTATAGCTATAGCTCCGTTGCCTTACGTGCTATCTCAGCTGATCCTTCAGATAAAGATGATGACTTGCTGCCCGCGCTTTCTACTATTCCTACATCATGGTATAAGAAGCAAAGGTTGAAATCAGGTATGCGCGACATCGCGAGAAAAGGTTATATTGGCCCTTTAAAAACCTCATGCGGAAGGTGAAAACGGCTCAACTTCTACTTCGTAGAGAAGGAAGATGGCATTTCATCCCATTTGGTCTACGTAATTGATTAAAGGAGCTTGGTAACTTCTTAATGGGGAGTAGGGGGCATGATGAAGTCAAGATAGACTGCATTTCTCAGTATCTTCCCTGGTTAATCTACGGATCATGCGAAATCGGAAGATACCTTAACCTCAGTAGGTGGAGGATCAGGCTTATTTGAGGATTGAGTCCCGGTTATCTCCTGTAGGAATGGATTCAACAACGGAGGGGAGTTCAACTGCTACAATTCATTGTGGTATTTGGGTTGGACGATTTTTTGATTCAAAGGGGCGAAACTCCCACTATTGGTTTTAGTAGCATTTCAGACTGACTTATCTGAGTCAGATAGGGCATTTGAATCGAATTACAGGGGTTTTGGAATTAGTAATGTTGTAGCCTATCGGCCAACCTCTTTCTAACTTCCGGACTGTCCAAGCACTCGTCATTGAATGAGTTAAGTCCTTTGTCGGGATTCCTCAAACACACTAAATAGAAAGAGTTGACTCCGGGCGCACTAAGATCTCAATAGAACCTGCAAGCAAACTCCTGAGATAGACTAGAATTCAATCCCTTACTTCCTACCTAAAGCGTTAATCCGCTTAACCAAGAGCGAGATTCTTTCTTACTGTAATGAAATTCAACAAAACAAACGGAATTTCTTAGAAGTCGTTTGAACCTGATCGATCGTATGTCTTAGCCAGAAACCTTCACTTTCCTACTGCCTTCTCCTAGCCTAGGTTGGGAAAGTCACTCTAAAAGCACTGGTTCCAGTTAAAGCGTAGAACACAAGGTATGAAATCACTTGCTTGCAAGGAAATAGGCAAGGCAAGCTCAACAAAGAATCAAAGGTCGGATTTCGGGTTCGCCTTCCCCTTTTGCCTTCTTCTTATGATGTAGTTGTAGAGGAAGCAGCCAGCCACTACACTAGAGATTTTAACAAATTTACCTGGAATTTCTTTACAAAAGTAGTTCTTTTAGTCAGTGGATGTAACAACGCATCAATCAGGCTTTGAGACCTAAGAACTAAATTTCGTAAGAAAGCAGATTGAATGTCAATGCTCTCATTTCCTGAAACCAGCCCTCAAAGTAAAAAGCAGATATGAAAATAGCATATGGTTGTTGAAGATCAAGTTCTTCTGTTCTCTCAGTTCCTTTCTTCCCCGAGACAATCTCTAAAATACAATATCACATGTCGGTTGGGTATACCACTTGAGGGAGGGCAAAAGAAAGAAGATTCTGACCTTCAAAGAATGAATTTATCTTGAACTTCTAGGCGGACATTACATGAATGACTGTTTCCTAACCTAAAATGCCTTTTGTTTGCCTGAAACTGAAACTTTCGCTGGGCTCAAAGTATAGTCATTGCTTTTTCTTTTCTGTTTTATTGGGCTTTTGCCTAAGCTTTGGCGGGACCTTGAATCGATAAATAGAAGAGAAGGGCTACTGGTCATCGCAGGAACTAAACTCCCTAAGACCTCATCCAGCGTTATCGGGAAATCCGCAGAAGATCGGCTGGCGTACTAGACCTGTTTTCAGTTCCGTTCCTATTGAACTAGGATTATTTTACAAAGAAATCTCAAATTGGTAGCTTTGATCCTTCCGTCGAGTCCCATGCTACTATGTGAAGTATGTCATTTGCTTCCTCCTTTGGCATGAGAGGCACTATTCCCATCAACAGTTCAAGGGATAGGGACGCGGATTCCTTAGCATCAATCCGATTCGATTTGACTATGGATCTTCCTGCTTTCATTTAAAGACCAGTGACAGCTACTGCTACAGCTACGGCATAACCTCCTCCGATACTGATGCCATGCTTAGAAATGAAAGATGGACTCCCTCTCCTACTACGAATGCTAGTCCTACGGATACCTTTTCTGGCACAATCCCTTACAAGAGTGCATTCGATGCCATCTCATCCTTTCCTGTCTTCTTCTAAGGTCCGCTGCTTCGATCTCTTTCTCAGGATCTAAGCTCTCGAAACTTCCTTCTGTCTTCCTCTAAAAACCTATTCTTTTCTTCTTAACTGACTGAACAAGAAGTAGGGTATTATCAAGCTCGATAGCATTTGTCCGGATTCACCAATTTCTAAGAACAGCAATCCATTCTTGAACAAGCCATTCAAAGAGGGCATGAGATGCATCAATTATGTCAGTTGCTTTATTTGATCAAGTGGCATTCCCCTATGCAGAGGAAGAAGGTATTCGCAGCAAGTACTGCTTTGCTTCATGCGAAGCGAACAAGAAGAGCTTATTCTGTAAGAACAATAGGAGATTTGCCTCCGCTTGGTTGAAAAGTGAGGTCAAATAGCCTTCTACTTCTAATTTCTATTTTTTACCATTGTCAAAAGCTGACTTTGAAAAGGAAAATCCTGCAAAGAGGCATTCTGTCTTGATGACAACTAGATTGCTAAATCCGCTCCTTGTGCTTTTATCTTGTCTTAGTTCCCTTCTTCTTTGGCACCACGGTCATAAGCTTCACTTCATGCTTTCTCATTAGCTATATCATTAGAATAGAATCGCATCATTGCATCTTGCATTTCTATTTATCCGTTGAGATTGAGTCTTCCAAGTAAAGGGAATGCTTATTCCTTTGCTCGTTCTATTCACACGGGTTGCTCGCTTGGCTTGAATCCCTTGGTTCTTCTATCCTGGCTGCTCGCTTCCTTCTTTGGATCGGATGGCAACTCAGACCAACCATTGTCAATCGAAGGAGCATAAGCCACTCACTCGAAAAAACGGACTCTCCTTTGCTCTCTTGACTATAAAGGCTCGCTTCTCTCATCTCTACTTTTTCGTGGACTTCTTTCATCTCCTATATAAAGCAATCACATACATATTAGATATAATAAGAGAAAGCATACATCTTGAATAAGTTGGCTACGATTAGTCACTTCGGAAGCCGTTAACCAAAGCACCGGCTTTTTACTTCCCTTCTAAGGGAAGGAGTAGGAGGCTCCACTATGGTCTAAGCTACTAGAGTGAAAGCTTCATTGGTACCAAAGTAGGTTCCTAAGGCCTTCAAACAGGACTTTTTCAGCTTGCTTTGACAGGCTAGTCGGTCATAGGCTCAGCTCCATTTGACTTCCTTTCTTTCTAGTAAGAGTCATGGCCTTTCCAGAAAATGGGTCCGAGGGATCTTGGTATTGTCTCTTTCTGTTGTAAGTGATTGGAGCTATAGGTGAGTGCCGGTACGCCTCTCGTTCTTTGTCCTTTGATTGTTGCTGTAAGTAGCTGCTATGCCGTTTTCTTGCTGATGATGATCTGGTGCTGTAGCCTATTAGACGACGTCTACGCAGTAGGATCAGAGTAAGCGAGCTCACTCGACTATAATAGAAAGTTGAGGCACAAGACTCAGACCCAACGAAAGAACTACTGCTGGCAGGAGTGAGCCAAGGACACCATTTCCTACTATGCCAGACGTTGTGGCCGGTCTGCCCTCTCTGATCTCGAACTCTTTCTCAGAAAGAACGAAGAATCTTTGTCTTTTATGTCAGCTAATAGAAGTAGGTGTCTGCGAACAATAGGCCTCTTGCTAAAGTAAAGCAAAACAAAGATCTCTCTTTTAGGACGACTACTAACTAGTAGCTAGCCTACCCCAAGAGTTCTGTTGAAGTTAGGGTGCTGTGCTCTTTCTATTTTGAAGAGAAATTCCTCTCATACATACATTCTTCGATCCGGTTCACCACCGGGCCACAAGCTGGTCAACGCCTGGCAGAGTATCAAGGGAGATTCCCAGTAGTGCGACTTAGGTTATGGAAAAGGCAAGGTTTAGAAGCCTCCATTCCCGACGGGGAGACTCAAGGGAGACTAGTTCAGTGAATTCCCTGTTAGAAGGAATTATTGAATCAGAAGCATCGAATGCAAGCTGTGAGGAATAATCATTATCTTAGCAGACAAGAATGAAATGAAATTAGTCCCACACTGACTTCCCGCAGGAATAGAAGAGGACAAGGCCTATAGCCTATCTATATAAGAGAAAATGGCAAGACATTGGAAGATTGACATGAGAAGCCGAAGAAGCGGAAAGCCCACATACATGTACCAGGGTTTGGCAAAGCTAGTGCCTTAAGCAGGAAGGAAGTTTTACTATTTTGTAGGGCTGCTCTCTTCTGCGTCGACTGCTATGTGCTAAAGGCTGCGGAATAAGAGCGGTAAGGCTTTCTGGATTCAACCCATCTTTTCTGGGCCTTTCATATTAAGCCCAATCTGTGGTTTTGTCATACAATAAGATAGAATTTGTTTGGACTCCTTAGGTTTGGCCCATTACCTTGAGTGAGGCCGAAGGTGTACACCTTTTGTTTGTTATGAAGATGTGATCTTATCCACCGATGGGTCTTGTTCTAAGCCCACTATCCTAATAGGGTCCCATCTTGTGTCGGGTTAAGGCTCCACCTCATGTTGGGTTAGTGGAACCCATCTTGTATTTTAGGGCTTTGCTTGGCATTGGGCTTTAGTTAAGCCTACTTGGTCTGAAAGAAATAGACGCATTTTCATTCTGGCAACAAGCAAAACCCCATCGATATGTCTTTCTTTGATGGTTCATGTAGGCTTGGGTCTTTCATTCGGGCCGGGGCACCCTGTGGGCCAATGCGTATAAGCTTGGGCTTTCTTAACGTGGCTCATTTGACGACTCAGTACATGGATGTCACGATGGCATAGAATATGGAATCTTTTCTACGTATTGTACAAAGTTTGTTACAATGTGATTCGGGTATATTATGTGTGCTCCGCAAGGTAGCCAGAGCCAGCCAGGTTTTCATTAAAGAGGCATGATAGTCTTCAACTGCAGAAAAGTAGTGCGGAGAACTAGCCAGAAGTGTGCCTGCCATCAAATTCGGTGACGCATGGCGGGATTCCTCTACCACTCTATAAATGGAGGCTCAATAAGTGTCTTCTTCATCAAATTCAAACCAATTCGTAATAGCACGTATAGCTATGGATGCTGCAAACAGGCTTTCTGCAATTGCTGCCGAAATGGGGCAACTGCAAAATGAAATTCAAGAGCGCCGTAGAATTTTTGAGAAATGTTAGAGCAAGAGATCCTGCAGAGGCAGAAAGACGCATTGGCACTGCCAGAGAGAACATAAGGGATTTGGAGAGGAGGCTGCAAGTGCTGCGGAAGGAGCAGCAAGAACTCATTGTGCAGGCTGTCAACCTCGGTGAGCGGAAAAACCACTAGATCAAAAAAGTAGTGACTTTCTCTTCTTTCTACTTTTGAAGGCCTACCCTTTGACTTCTTTATGTTTCGAATAAGTAATGTAGTTGGCCTATTTCTAGTTCTCTAGGAAAGTCATATGTGGTTGTTTATGTAATGTAGTGTTTTATGTAGTAGTAATGAATCATGGATAAATGTTTTTTCTCGATTTATAGAAGGACGGATTCTATTGTTTTGAACCTTGCTCGCATAAAGTCGGATTTCCATTTCTATCCAACAATCAGGATGGATAGAAAGACATAACATCTGCCCTTTGATTCTCTGGCCGAGTTGGAAGGGAATAAGTTTTTACAGAAGTCAGTGGGAATTGAGACAAATATAAGAAAGGGATGCCTACCGGAAAGCTCAGTAGGGGCTGAGCTAGACAAGCAAGCAACTGTCAGCCCTCCAAAGAGGCAGGGGAGAGATCCTTACCAATACATTTGAGATCCGGCTTAAAAGACAAAGCAAAAAGCATCTCTTATATTTATACAAATACACAGATATCGATTCAGTGAGCTAGCCCGCTACAGATGATTGCTGCCTTGCACTTCCAACCGGAAGATAAGATGCCAGGGACAAATGACTTCAAAAAACCGATTATTTTCTTCTTAACTGACTGAACCAGAAGATTGGTATTCTCAAGCTCGATAGCAATTGATCCTTAGTCAACCTATACGTGAGGATAGGGAGAATCCTTTGACAGATAGATGCCCCTCAAACCTCTATATAACTTTAGAAAGTTATATGCCACCGAATAGGACGCGAATCAAAGAGTGGAATAGTCGTTCCATGATCAACCTTGTTACCGCGGGGATCGGTATGACCATCTCCTGGCTAGAGAACTCACTTGGCCTAGAACCTCTCCTCTTGCTTGCCTTAGATTAGAGCTGCAATTGGCTAAAAGGAAATTCCAACTAAACCCATCAGATATCAAAGCGACTAGGGAAAGGATCCCGTATTGGCTCCTATCTACCGCTATAGTTAGGTAGCATAATAAGAAAAGCGAAGGTGAGCCCTTACCCGCACTCCGAGCAGGTGGGTATCGACAGACACAATGACTTAAGAAACTGGATCCACCGAAGCAATTTCCTCTATACAGAATGAGGGGGCTCTCTTTAGAGACCTATTAGTGATTGGGCCACCCCTCCTAAAGTCCGAAAAGCATATAAGCGATTAAGGGCTGTTCACCTGAGGCATAGAAGATACTGATTTCCAGGCCAGGTAGGCTCCCACGTCACCCCCTGATGAAGGGGGATCTGTGAAAGCCATGGCAGGTACCTGTGGACCAACCTCAGTAGTCTTTCTGCTACCCGATTGACAAAGCTTTCAGCCCTATCAAAGCCAGATCCCTCTCCTTTCACTCGACTTACTTCGTACCTCTCGCACAGTTGGAATGTTGGCGACTGACTACGCACCTCATACACTATATATGATATACTTCGTACGAGTGACTTACGTACCTTATCCCTTCTCAAACATATCATGTCTCTTGCGAAGCTTTTATGCTATCCTTTTTCCATGAAGTATAGTATATTAAACCCTGTAACTGGAAAAGGGACTTGCCCGTACAATGATACAGACTGAAAACTCGCTACTGATTGGAGGACTACGTTAACTGTCACTGGGATTAGAAAAGACGATTGAAGAATTTCCCCTACCAAACAAAAAGTCAGGCTCGGTACAGGCTGGCTGACGACTGGATGGCTTTCCACTTCCTTTCTTTTCCTACATAATGGATGGAGATGATGGTGCAGTCTCGCCCTTTTAAGCAAAGAAAGATTTGAAAATCCTCTGACTGTTAGGAATCGATCTAGCTGCTTATCCGGTCCTTTAGTAAGGGCATCGCATCGCCCGAAAGCAAGTTAAAATTCCTTCTGAGATGCCTGTTCTCAGGTTTGAGGGAAAGGGTGATAGGTTAGAGAGCTACCCTTGGTTGAGTCGCGTCCTTCTTTCTCGCGGAGAACTTTTCACGACTTCTCTATCTAATTCATCTATCCTTGCCCGGTACCACTGCCTACCTTTGACTTTGAAGCCAAAGCACCTCTCCCTAAGGCCCTACCTGGCTTTCATCGAAATCCCCTTCTTTAGATTGACTTCGTACCCATGCCCCCGCCCATCCTGTAAATAGAGCAGTTCCTTACTAGAAAGCGATTTTCGTTAAATCCTATAATAGTGACTCTTCTCAAATCTCTTTAGGGAGTGAATGACTCTTGGGTATGGCGGAAGAAGAATAAGTCATAAATACGACTAGACTTTTAGCTTGAAGGTGGGCTTTAGTCTTTTAACAACCGATCTTGCGGCATCAAGTTGTCAATCCGGGCATCGAGTTGCCTTTCAGTATCCCTTTAGAGCAGAGCGTCTTTCCTATCTCTCCAGGCTAGTCTCTTAGATAGCAAGTCAAAGGAGTGTTGTTCGAATTCTACACCCTGTCTGGAACGAGAATGAATTGTCATCCTCCCTTAGCCGATTGCTCACTATCAACCACTTAATCCTTCTCAGACATCTTTTCCTCCTTTATAACCAGACTAAGCACTTCAGGCTGCACAATAGAGATCGAGATAGCCTCGTAAGCATGATTCTTAGTCTCGTGGTTGAGATCCGTGAGCGAGACCAAGCAGGAGAAGCAAAGGTAGAAAGAGCAGAAAGGCAGCATTATTTCTCCGCTGCTATATCAAGATGATCTATAGCATCATAGATAGAGAGGCAGCTACATATACATATAGATGAATGAGGATCAATATCGTTCCCTCATTCAAGGTCAGTTCAAGAAGAATCGCAATATCAGTTATAGAAGAGAGGAGACTCCCTTCTTTCTTTCTCCTCGGATCCGGTCTGTAACCCCCGAAGGGGAACCCCGGGATCGCCAATTGCCCTATCTTGATACCTTTTAGAGAGCCTAGTCGTTTCACTCCGCCCCCCATCAAAAAAAGATATTGCAGGGGCTTCCTGACTTAGACATGAATCTAAGGACCACTTCCTCTTTTTAATCAATATATATAAATATACTTCCTGTGCCCTTAGCCCGAATGCTTTAGGAGTTATTTAGTTATGACTTAGGAGTGTTGGGAGGTTTCCTATGAGTTCTGAGTGAAAGCTGTAACTAAATAGCTAGAGAAAGTCAAAAAAACTATCCTATCCTCTCTTTACATATCGGTACGTTAAACAACTTTATGGCCTGAAGACGTGAAAGACCTTTAGTTCACACCTCCTAGAAAGAGTCTTGTATCAAAAAAGATGTCCTACTTCCAGGACTACTGATGAAAGAAAGTTACTGGCTTACAACATAAAGAGAACTTACTTCTATCTAACTGGATTGCCTATCACTAACAGACTAGCTGAACATGAAGAAAGATCTTTTATTGCACCCTAAAGACTTTACGGAAGGTTTGAAATGGAAAGCCCCAAACATTACCTTAGAATAAT
>JAPHNG010000627.1:0-14596 GCA_027405835.1 Asclepias syriaca
ACTCGACTGTAAGGAGGAACGAAAGAAAGTCCAATTTCCACTGGGCGAAAGGAAAGAGCAACTAAAACTGCGGGGATGGCAGAAAGAAGGACTGAAACTCGAGACCTTTCCCCTGCATCGAAGGTAGCTGGCCGAGATGTAACAGAACTACCACTAGCTGGTATGGAACTAGCACTGGCTGACGAAGAAGTCACAAGAGAGCTAAAAGGGTATTACACTAGGATTGAGACTCTCAATTTCTTACTCACTGGTAAAGGGGCACTGGGCCTATATAAAGATTACCTTGTAACTAGCCCGCCATGAAAGACTTAGTACATCCTAGAAAAAAGGGATCCCGCCGCTTGAAATGAAGACTCCTGCCTTTCAAAGTGGCTTTCCAAAACTGAAAAAGTCATTAGCTCGCTGACAGAAAGAATGAAACGGGGGAGGAGCCCCCCCAAAAAAAAGACTAGAAATAGATCTCTAACAGGCTTTCTTTCGTTCCTGCTTTTCTCTAAGCAGTAGCTCGCGACCCGATGTGAGAAAAAAGAAGATTTACTGCATGAACTATTCAGAATGGGAATCCTACATCTCCGGAACAGGAATCCTCCTATGAGCACTATCTGCTGCCAAGACTGCTGCAAGTGGGAATGCTGCTATCGGGACAAAGACTTCTACGTATATTCCTACTAGTGTAACTGCAAGAGCAAGCGCTTACCCTAAAACGGAAACTAGTGAAACTAAATGGGTGGCTGGTGTAAAAGGAACTGCTATGAAAGCAGGTACGACGACTGGTGGAATTAGCGCAGGAGCTAGATCTGAACACTCCAACAACTGACTTGGCTAGATCAATTGCTGGCAGGGAATACGCTACAGGAAATAAGAAAGCCACTAGTGCAGCTGGAAATAGTCATTATCCGAATACAGGGTAATCCGCTATGAAAAAAGAACTGCGCTTTCTGGAAGATATTGCTTTTGCCTCTAGCTATCCAAAGCTCTATCCCTTTATTGCTGGAACTGCGGGTATTCCACTAGCCCCAAGGTCATTCCCAAGGGCTGCAAGGGACCGCCTTGTCTAGACCGACAACACAACAAACAAGGGCAACTCAAAAGGAACTATAAGAATAAGAGTCAGATAACCTTTGAATACTAGCCCTTGACTCTGCCGGCTTTCCTAGTATCGTTAGCCCTCCCTTGTATAGAATCCTGCTAGGGAGCCCTCGTTTGGCCCCTTTTGCCTCGCCTGATACGACATGGAAAGCAAGAGAATTAGATTTTACCAATGCAACTACATCGGCTTAGGACTTTGGATATGCTCCACTTTTTTCTTCAATTGCATAGCTGGGAACTTCCACGGGATCGAAGGCAGAAAGCAGAAAAACCCGGTTCGATAGAGCCAGGGACTTCTCCTTATACGGATACAGGGGATAATAAGCACTCCTAGCCTGGCACTACTGATACGAATCTACCAGGAGAAAGATTAGGGAATCAAAAAGTCTATTTACATTGACTATATTGTAAGGTGATTATAGAGGCATATTACAGGAATCCTCCAAAGCAGCTAGATTTGATTCTGCCTGGCTTGAACTGAAAGGGGGACTGGAGCTAGTTTCTCAGTTTAAAAGGCAGAAGTAGGGGCTACTTCCCTCCTTAGGAGCACCCCCTCAAAGCTTATAGACTCAGCACAGAAAAAGCAAGGCTCTCCTTTGAGATCAGGATGTTATACCGCTTTTCCCTGGGAAGGCATATACTACTGATAGTAGTCCGCTTTGTGAAAGTCCCATAAAAGCTCACTTCGCGGCAATGACATCCATCCGGGTAAGATTCCCTGATCTTAAATTTCGTTAGTGAGCTGCTTCGGTCTATCCCTTCACTTAACCGAAAGCGTACACTCCACTTTTCTTATCCAATGGGTAGGTTTATTGCGCACTCACGCCAAGTGCTACCGCCTCATCCTGTTCCTGAACGGTGAGGCATCCCAAGCCCCTGTAACATTTGGCTTTTTGCGTCCTTCTTCCCTGGAAGAGCAACTGAACCTTCGCTACGTTCCAGCTAGTCTAACTACCTCAGTGAACCAGAGAAAGCATCTCTATTCAAAGCAATCCACCCAAGCCAAGGAAGGCTAGCTAGTCTCTAGAAATTCCGTAACTCTTTGATACGATAATCAAATCGCCTGCTAACTTTGAAAGTAAACAAAGCGATGCGCCTTGAGCCTAGTCGTTATTCTTTAAAGGCCTTCGCCTGGCAGAGCTAACTCCGGAAGTGACTGCTTTCACTCTCGGATCTCACTCTCTTTTCATGAATCGAATCAGACATGGTGATTATACGTTGAAGCAAAGGAAGCGAGTATGCTCTTGCTTCCTTCACCTTACGGAAGATGGCATGTGAGAGGAGTGAAAGATCCCCGGGCAAGGTTAGTCTAAATGAAGGACGTAGCTCAGCCTGACAAGGGATATATGTCCCCGCCGCTCTCTCCTGACTGAACTAGTTCTGATGAATGAGTAGGGTCAGATAGTTTTCCAAGCCCTATTCTAGCCTCGGCTTTTGCTTTAGCTCTCTTTTCTTTTGTGTCTCCTTTTCGAGAATATCCCACCAGTGCGTGCGTCTCTTCAATTTGTACTTGTGTATTTATCTTGCTTTCTATCTTTCTCTTTTGAATCCAGACGATGGTTGGCCGCTGGAAAACCTTTTGATCACTTCCAGGTTGGTCAAAATCTCTCGTACAAATTTTCCTCACTTAAATGAAAGACCGAGATTCAAAAGAGATGTTCGCTAGTCCTGACTTGAGTAGTAATCAATAGAAAGAGCTAGGCGGTACAACACAAACATAAAGTCATGCTTAGATTCAATATGGTATACGCTCCAAAGCCAAGCTTTACGAAAGGGGATCGGAAGGCAATTTTGATGCCTAACACAGGCAACTCCGATAGGCGACCCTTAGGGAGAAGTAGGGATTGAACGAAGAGAACGGCTATTCCTATCATCAAGAAACTAGGACTTCGGCTCCATCAATGAATTAGTTTCCCCAAGAATTGCTATTCTTAAAAACCTAAAACCTCAGGGCGAAACTTTTCCTTCTTACTAAGGGATAAAGAGCCACTAATTCAAATGTGAAGGGATCGGTGTAGAACTCAACCTCGAGCCTCGTGCGTATGCGTATAAAATATGGAAACGAAACTCAGCAACTACTTGAAAGAATTAGCTGCGGATGCAGGTGCGTATGAATAGTGAAAGAGTTTTGAAGTTAGACGGGAGATTGGTATGAAAGCTGGTAGTGAATTTCACTCTGTACCGACCAAAGTGGAGCTATATGTGTACCATCTGAAAATGGAAATTCGAGACTTTCTGAGCTGTATGATCGAGAATAGGAAGAAGAATGCCTTCGAGGGTGGGAAAAAATGGACTTTTTTACCGGTCCTCCCAACGGGAGAAAGAGGGCCACTAAAAGCTTCACAGATGACCAAAAGATCAGTCCTCGGTAGGGTACCGAAAGCAGGGAAATGGGTCGCGAACTCATAAAGGAGTTTGAGTTTGACAAGGGCGGCAACTAAAATCAAGCTAAATCGAATCTCCATAGGATAAAGAACGCACGAAGGATCAGATAGAAAGAGTCTTTTAAAAGCTAAAAGCCTAGAAGACTAGATTGTCAGACTCGGAGGTAGCAGTAAGATCTCTGTCTCCAGAGAAGGCATGAGGGGTTTCTCAAAGTCTCCTCTCATTACTTATGGATAAAGTTCTTAAGCTTAAGCTTTTACGAACAGAAAGATCTTCCCATTCTAAATAGAAATAAGAATGAGAGTCTTTCAACTAGATGTGCTCCTTTGGCTGGGTTTGAGAGAGAGAGAGAGCGTGAGATAGTTGGTCTAATAGCTAGCCCAACTTCCTTGTATCTGAAAACGATGACAGGATGTTAGGGGAGACTTTTTGGATAATTGACTTCCACGAATAGACTGTTAAAGAGGTTGGGATCGATCCCACCTTTGAAAGAGTGGTTTTGTTCTGTCAATACAATACAGCTTATCGAGTTATCAAGCTGAACTGCCTTCTTTAATGAGCTTGAATCCTTCGTTGACTCTCAGTCTTATTACCGACGCGATGGATTGCTATTTGAAAACACTTTCAATACAAAAAGAGCTCCTTCCGGCTATACTCTAGTTGGACAGTCTCAGTCTTAGTTCAGTTTGAGAAGTCAAGGAGGCACGAAGAGCTAACAAAGAGTCTTTCTATTTTACTGTCCGAAATCAAGTGTTTTATTGAATTGAAAAGGCGGATTCGTCCTTCTTTCTAACAAGTCTAACAAGTAAAGGCTCAGCCAAACCCAACCCAGAAGGGCGAAATCAATCTCTCTTTTCTTTGAATTGAGGCAGTTATAGAGGCAAAGGCTTTTGCTATTCCAGAGGGCTCTCCCTGCTGGCTCAATGTATGCTATAGCTCCAGAAAGTGTGAGTTTGGCCCCAGGATAGAGAGAAAGGTAAAAGAAAGAGGAGAGTGATGTTTCGTTTCAAGTTCGAGATCTCGTGTAGGTATACATGAGAACAGAGAAGTGTCCTACGGATTCAGAACCGGAAGGTCAGAAAAAAGTTGGAATGAGAGTCCGGCTACCAGAGGAGCTATTCTTAGATTATATTATATTAATTCTCTGAGTGGATTTTCGGGAGCAAGGAGAGGAATTTGGGACAAAGAGGATAGGAAATGGAGCTGCTCTGCAGATGAATTCCCGGTGCATGTGTTCTTGTTCTCGAAAGCACTCCCAGTCTCTCCCCGGCGCCGGGCTAAGATAGAAAGGCTGGTAACGGCAATGAAAGGGGGTGTGCGTGTCTATCTTTCCTGAGCTAGTGGCATATCGATAAGAGTCATATGCCTCGCCTCGAAGAGAAAGGAATCAAAATCCAATCCCTAAAGCAATTCCGGTAATCAGAGCTATCGGCATTACCGCTGTGGGAGGGGCGGAAGAACTCCTTGCCCTAAGACTGACTGAAGAAGATGGCATCAAGCCCGATTTCATCCTACTTCTATGAGCAGACGATTACTGAACACTTTCAACAGAATGCCTTTGTGCGGCAGTTACTATTGGAGGTGAAGAGTAGCTTTCCCTGCTAATGTACCCGGTCTAGTCTCGTCAGGAGCCTAGCCTTTTTCCTCAAATGTCATTGCTAGCAAGAGCAGAGAGAGAAGAAGCTTTAGCATTACCATTGATCGCAATTGAAGAAGAATATGCTCTTACTGTTCTCGAATGCCCTCTTGCTGCAAGAATGCCTTGTTACAGACAGAAGCAACTGACATAGGGAAAATCGAATGCAAGGTAACTTCATGCTTATCCGGTGTTCGGACGAAAGAATCCCCTGCTCTTGTTCGAGAATCTGCTTCTTGAGAATCAGCTATGGGACGTCGAGGTAGTGCTAATGCTAGCAGTAGCAATAGGGTAAGGTAAAGCAAGGAAGGGAATAAAGATGGCATAGAATCATCTATCGTATCCGCGGTTGATGGTGTTGGAGGAATTACCATTGCTATTGAATCAGATGTGAGGGAGGTTTAGCCTAGCCCTAAGCTTTTTCGGAATAGAATGCTTCTTTGACAGAGCTGGCTGAGCCGCTTCTTTTGCTGCCTTGTGCCCCACCCAAGCCCGTATAGAAATGGGCGGTGTGCAATACCCGCCAATAGCGATTAAATGTTTATGCCTGCTAGGACTCACTTTTGATTAACCGACCAATTTCATACTTTTTCGAGTAAGGATTAGGGGATTTCCTAAGGGCTATTAATGGTCTAGTCTCAATCAGGGGCGCTACCCATTTTGAGGTTCCAGTAGGTCGAAAGGCTTTCTGATCAAGCCTGACAAATCCCTAGCTCAAAGCAGCGTGCCTTGTCGCTACAAGCCTCAGGGGCACAAGCGCTTTCTAAGTGTTTTCTCACTTGGTCGATCTGGCAGTTCATTTCAGTTCGGTTTCGAAATAGATAGCTATCAAGCTGGTGGGACTGGAACTCAACCTGCAAATGTAGTAAGTCAGGGTCTCTTCCCCGGCCCTGGTCGTATGAAAGCAGCTTCTAAGCCTACTTTCTGGTATGCCCATTAGCGCCCGTGTTCCAAGTGGTCGTGGTCCAAACAAATTAGATAAATGACCACAACAAGTGGCTGGAGTCCCGTGTGACTTGGGAGCGGGGAATGGTACAAGAGCCTCAAGAGGTCTCATATCGGAGAATGAATGCTACGATATGGCAATCTCTCGTATAGAATAATAGATCCGCACATCTATTGATTGACTTGAGGACTGAGGGACTTATTTTGTCGAGAATCTATTAGCCACCCGCTCATGAACCTTTCTCCTACTTCCTTTCTTACTCTCAAATAAGCACACCCACACGTGCTGCTTACCGGAAAGGATGTACTGCCTCTGGCTCGCATTCCGTCCCAGTTCCTTACCTCCTGTGGGTGGGGATAATAAGTGACTTGCTCTAATGCACCTTTTACCTAGCCCTGTCATTCTTCATTTCATATTCTTTCGTTTCAAGAAAGAGTTTTGAAGTCAGATTTGCCACCACTACTTCCGGAGTGGACCGCTTTCGAACAAGATGGAACGGTCTTTCTTTCTTCAAAGGCCGGCTTATTACGCCGCTAACTTACCTAACGTATAAAGATCGCTTTCAATGCGGTGACCGATAGCGAAGTACAATAGCCGTGTGCTCTAAAGCTAGTCAGGAGCTTTGACTCTTTCAACGAGTCGAGTCAAAAGTGGATACCCTTGTTGAGTTCTCTATTGGCTCTCCCAGAAAGCAAAGTAGATTGATATGTGCAGAAGGTGAGCAGTTTCGATGTTCATGACCAAGAGGCCGTTATGGTGGCTCAAAAAAAGATTTGAAAGGAGAAAGAAGATCCAAAGGAAGATCGGATGGTAGCTGGAATGATGTCATAGACGAATCATTAGAAAGAGTGGCTTGAAAGATGAAGCAGTTGGCGATGGCATCGGTGTGTTGCAATCGAATTCAATGGTGGAATTGAGCTTGTACAGTCGGCGGGTCGCGAGTACCCTTAAGAGTGAGAAATTGGCTACCAAGATCCAATTGAACCGTGGACGTGCTGTAATCAGCTACATGGGGTCCCATGGTAGCTAAGCAAGAGGCGGAGATAACCACGTCAGTCCCTAAAACATAAGCTGGAAAAGTCAAAGTATGGCCCTGAATCTGCACCTGAAAATCACGTACAATCCCGTGGCCCTTCTGTGACCACTCCCCACCATAACCTCAGGGATGGCATGGGCTCAACCGGTAATTTCAAATGAGTGGCGAGAAGAATGAAATTGTCGGAACTTTATTGAATAAAGTCCAATTTGCACTCTAAGGCCACCGACGGTGCCCGTAAATCGAATAGTAGCAGCGCCCGTGGAAAGCATGTAAAGAGAGATGATGCAAAGTAGGGCGTTCAAAAGTCAACCAAAACTCAAGCCCCTCTTTAGAGTAAAACCAAGTCCTTTTGTTCCACTTTGAAGCATGACCGGCACCGGTGCTGCTGCAACGGCCATCAACGGCAACAAGTGGCATCATTGGATGAAGACTGTAGCTTTAGGTGAAAAAGGGTGCGGATGCGTCTTTGACTTCCTCTT
The DNA here is from genome assembly GCA_027405835.1 of Asclepias syriaca. Taxonomy (NCBI): domain Eukaryota; kingdom Viridiplantae; phylum Streptophyta; class Magnoliopsida; order Gentianales; family Apocynaceae; genus Asclepias; species Asclepias syriaca. The sequence goes on from JAPHNG010000627.1 coordinate 7,575, forward strand.
CGCTCGGAAGAGAGCCATCCATCTTTGATTCCTTCTATAAGGAACTTTGGCTTACTTTTTCTCCAATCTCTGCTTCATCTAAGCGATCGGTCGAATATTGAGTTTCGAGCCGCTGGAATTGAATACTAGAAAGTCAAGACTGAGGTGAACCCCTATTACGAAATTGCGTAAAGAAAGAAAAAGAGAAGGGATGATTGATGTCTTCACACTCCATCCCCGTATCTCCGACCTTCTTTCGTCTACCCTTTCCTGGGACTCCCTCTCAGGTTGATCTGGTTCACTCCTTGCATCAGACCTTCCGTCTTCTCTTTCCTCATCAGGATAGATCGAATCGAATGGGAAACCTAAGCGAATCAATAATCTCAGGTTCTAACTACAGACTGGGAAATTTCATCCATTTCAATTAGATGCCCGTTCTTTCCTGAAACTAGCTGCCAGAACTGGGCTAGATAGGGTGTGCGAAGGGGATGGCTTCTATTCAAACTCTCTATCATCGTATGTAAGAAGAGAGAGATCTTCGATATTGCTTCTCCTCTGTGCGCTTTGATGGCTTTGCCGCTTGCTTTCTGATAGCTGCAGCTGCGACAACTCCATATCTATCTGGTCTCGGGGGATGCATCTCATTGAATGGTTTCAGCATCTCTCTCTGAAGCTTCTGAGATATTCTCCTGCGCGGATCGATTGGGCTTGCTCTGCTCTCAGCTCAAGTCAAGTGATTGGGGAATACTGAATCAAATCTAAGGTTTATCCATGCTTTTAACAATCTCTACTGGGATGATTCATCCTAGCTTAAGAAATTTGTCGAAAGCCATATAAGCTCTAGGAATCCTCGTGGATTGAGAGAAAAATACGATCTTTCTAATTCTAATACCGCTTTACGACTTGCTGCTTAAAAAACTTCGCTACGGAAAGTCCGTTCATGTCAGAACTATCTGCGTTCTGAAAAACATTGATGCATAAGAAAAGCCATTCGACTACTCCCAAAGCCTTATTTCTTTAGAAATCTCTTTCTGCTTGGAACAGCTCCTTCAGTTACGGAAAGTGGATCACGCTCGGCGCATAGGAATTCTTCCCTGGGTACTTTTTTTAATGCTTTTGTGGAAGGTTGAACCCAACGAGCAAAATGAAATGGTTATTCAGATATTGGTCTTTTCCGCTTGAGATTGCTCTTACGGGGGCATCCGAAGCTACGGAAAATTGAATGAATACAAGGGCGGCGATCTTGATCTTTTATTCGATAGAAGGATACAATCACATCCATCGTTGGAGAGGTCCGTAGATCACTCCTAAAAGCAAGCTTGAAAGGGTGAAGCGTGCAAGGTTGAAGCACAGTTGCTTTCTTGGGAATCAGTCTGCCTTTGTTTTTACACGTCAACATCCCGGGAGTGAGCACTCCACTGAAGTATGTGGAAGTGGTGGGATATCGCGAATCGAGATGTAGATGAAGTCGTCATTGAGTCATGTAGAATCCGAGACTTTAGCGACACGAGATCATGGAAAGGGATGAAGTAGGCGTGGAGTTCGAGATGGCCATAATGGATGTGCTTTTCGGCTCATTATGCGACAAAGTCATATGTCGCTGACTACTCTTTCTAGTGATAGTGACCTCGGAAATGGGACACTTATTGGACATATACAAGGCCCAGCAGCAGCTTCTCGAAACTACCGGAGCTACCTTATCAGACGAGGGAAGCTACCCACCTGCAAGAGCTAGGAGCACACTGACGGTAGCCCTTCCCTCTTATTGACTTCAACAAATGGGATCCATAGGACAAGGAAGGAAGGTTTGGAACCCAACGAGCAAAATGAAATGGAGCTACTAGTATAATAATGGACGAGGGCTGACTTCCTTCGATACAGGATTCCGAAAGGACGGATCCTCTGACTTTGGAATGGAGCGAAGGCGCACCACTTTAGTCAACTCGAAGAAGAGGAAACGGAAGCAACCTTTCCGAAAGATTACCAGGCGAGGGGTTAGAACTGCCTTAGACCAGTCCTGACTTTACCTGATTGTGTAAGAGACTAGGTTCGTCTGGCATGGCGGGCAGGGAAGACAACTCACTTTGAGAGCTAGTCGCCTTAGTCTTGTTGACTTAGCTTTAGAGGAGCTCACCAAGAAAGAGGTCTTCGGGCGTATTACTTTAGAGTTGAGAAAGAGACTTGGGAAATCCTCTCATTTAAGAAATTCAAACCCAAACGGCGGAATTCATTGACGAATATCGGCAAAGCAGACTGATTAAGCTGGTAAACCATCTTCTTCAATTTATTTGTTAAATAATAGAGTTTCCGGTCGCCCGGCATACGCGCTTCTTTTTCTATAACACGCTTTCTCTAGTGTATAAGAAAGACTCGACTCTTTCCCAAATGGAACCAGATATCCTCTTTTTTGTTGCCCAATATCTCTGAATAAGCCCTTTTGCTTAAACACATTTCGTCGAGTAAGACAGCACAATCACGGTGGGAACAAGCTTCAAAGTTGCCCGCTGCTCTTTCCTGTTGTGGAATCAATCTTTACGCAATTCATTGATCTGATCTCCCCTCGGTACTTTTTATGAGTTTAGTACTTTACCTAGATTGAGAAGAGGCAAAAGGCAGATGAATGCCCATTTATTTTGAATAAGGAATTCTTGGGTAGCTGGATCAGAACGTTCGCTTAGCCTTAGTGTAACCCACAAACGATAAGGGAGATTGAAAAGTATTGAGCATGTAGAACTGCTAGCTTGATTGTAGGACCCTCATTGCCCGCACCTCTTCTTCCTATCAATCTTCTCTTTCCGGTGGTGCAGCGGGCAAAGTCCTATCAGGGGCTGGGTCGAGTACCATTCCATCTTTCTCTTTTTTCTTTTCGCGGTTGACCGCTTTTGTGGTGGGAGATCAATGGTGCAAATGCAAATGACTGTACAAGGAAGGAGTTATTCTAAATGACAGATCGGTGTGCTTTAAGTGTGCTCTCTATCGTCAAGCCAAGTAGTGAAAGCATGGAAAGGGCAATTGACTGATGGCAGCAATCTGGGTGAGTAGGACCGGGGCTAGTGACTCCTTGCTATGATCAACCTGTAATGATGCTGCTAAATACCTGATTTTTGTTCTCGCTCTACCGTAATTAGCATAAGCTCCTACCAACCTTCAAATCATCTTTGATCGCTCATGATCCCGGATGGAATAAGCTCGCATTCTACCACGGATCATCTCTCGCTCACTCACCCAACCCGTTTCCAAGACCTATTTGCAATTCCCATATCCCGCCAATTTTCTTGACTTTGACTTACCATCCTTACATCAAAAGAGCACTCGTTATTGGCAAAGGTGCTTGACTCTGTTCTAATCTCATCCCCGTACCTTGCTCAAGCTGGAGATTTAGTAAACATTCTTTGATTGAACCAGTTAGCCACTGAGTCTCTGTTCTCTGTGGAAGAGCCCTTTACGCTTGTGAGCTACTGGCATTCTACCCAGTCTCGCTTATGGCGCTAATTCTATTCCCCTTCGGTCGAACCAGAGAGTGGAGAGAAGAGAATCTTATCATGCAGCATAGAAAGAAGAGGTGCAGCTGTATGAGCGATAGGTTGGAGCTCAAACCTTCAGACCGGATCCCAAGGGTCAAGAAGAATAACTCATTGGATGTTGACATTGCTGGCTTGAGCGGACGCAACAGCCAAGCTGAGAAGGAATCCTATTTAGCCCTAAAAGGTCAACCTACCGCGTCAGACTATCTTAGAAAGTGTCTGGAATCCCCTTCAGTGCCAAAAAGTTGTAGAACAACAATGGCTTCCTCACGCTAGGATCATTCTTGAAGAGCACCATTGGGCTATGGTATGAAATTCCAGCAGGTAAGAATTAAGCTTCGGAATTAGTAAATTGAGCAAGGGTTAAGACTTTTTCTATGTCTAACTTCGAAGTAATGACTCTGATTCCCCCACTTCTCTTGCTCCAAGTAAACCTGCAACCTTTAAATTGAAGGTCACATAAGTTCACTTCTTTAAAGCTTTCAATCACATTGGTAGTAGCTATAGGATGAACATTCTTTCCCCTTTTCATGGCTGGCATACTACCTTGACTTAAGGAATTCCCCATCTGTACGATAGATTGCTAATTTGACAGCGGATATGTGACATCAACAGCAAAATATTAATTCGAAGTTCACCCTGTTGAGGGTCTTTCACCGATCCTTAGGTATGGTTGACTTGACTGATTAGGCTCACGGGCCTTAGCTTAGATTGGACAAGTCAACTTCCCTTAATAAAGGACATAGGCTCACCAACCGAAACTACTTTGACTGAGAGGGGAAACCCCTAAAAGATGAACAAAGCGAGCTGAGTTGCCCATGCTTTATCCATCTGACCTGCTCCCTACTTCGCGGGACTAACCAAAGAGACGAGCAACTCGCACTAGTCGTAACAATTTCAGCATCCTCATATGCTTCCTAGCCGGAAAAGAAGGACTTATAGGTAACTAACCTGTGTGACATACCCAATAGCTCTTCCAAAAGGGTCCTACTACTCCCATTCATGAACAACCTGTAAGGGTAAGGCCAATGGCATAACAAAGACTCATGTAGTTAAAGAGCTACTACCTAGCGAGGTTCTTTCAGAACTGCTACTAATACAATGGCTAGTTGAGCAAAGCCAATCTCCTAAAAGGTCCCAGGTCTATAAGTATGGCATATGTTGTAGATTCGCCGACGAGGAAGTAGTCGATTTGCTTGATTACGTCTACTTCTAAGACATAGTACTCTCTATTCCTACATGAATGAATCTGTCACCATAGCAAAGTAGCTAAATCCTAGTAGTTGATGAATGAAGCTGAGCCATACTATTTCGATTTTGGAAAGCATTTTTCTTTAACTAAAGCTATAGCTATAATAAGTAATTCCTTTAAGGATGTAAGGATCACAAGACTAAGACTTCTATTATCAGTATCTTTTGATATGCGACAGCGGATCAGCGGCATCAACTATCAACTAATAAGAGTGGATACGCGACATAGCTAGATTCTGGAACAGCGGGTATACGCTAATCAGCTACAGCAACAGCGGATGTGCTTAGGATTGCTTTTTCTGTCAGACCTGTAAGCGGGTTGGCTGGCACTCATACTCACACGGATTGGACTTCAACCTTACTAGGCCTAAAAGTGTTCCCTCTTCCTTCGGGTGTACTATCATAGAATGAATCAGGAAATTCTTTTTTTGAGACTGAAATTGAGGTTCGTTACAGGCAGATGAAGATAAGTAAGAAGTTAGTGACCAGTACCATATTTAGTAATTGTGGGTCGGTTCTCACGCTCCTTTGTTTCGGGCATTACAAAGAAAAGAGAAGGTCGGTCCCGTACCCAACCGAAAGTCCCGCGGGTTAGGTGCGAGGCTGAAGGTGGAAGTCCAAAGCTTAATAAGGTGGAAGGCGAAGCTAGAAAGCTCGTATACAAAATCAACCTACAATCTCATTTCGATGATAAGTTTCATAGCTGGGATTCTCTCTGAATGAGAAGTCTCGCATCTTGGCATTCCGCCTGTGGCTAATAATGAAATTGAGAAAGTTCCTTGACTTTATGATGATATACCGCGCACTGGCGTTGGCCAGCGGATGGCTATACTTTTTAGTGTTATTTCTATTTTGTATGCAATGAAGGCAGGCTCATAGGGGAAATCCCAAACAACGGATATAGGCTTCGGCCAATAGTGCTCTTTGAAGCTTTCTTTCTAAGGAACCAAGAGAGGTGGCCAAACCAACCCAAGCTATAGAGATGTTCCACAAATATCTTACTTTTTGTTCTGTTCCGAGTGCACTAAGCGAAGAGGCAACTTGTTATATATATATAGGGAGCCGTGCATGTTAATAGATCTTCTTCTATACTAGCCCCGGTTAAGGCGCCAGACGAGGCGCAGCCCGGCTTTCTTCCGGGAGTGGCCAACACAAGACACGAGCCCTAAATCCTAACTTCGACCTTTTTATAGGAACAAGAATGCTGCTCCCACCTGCTAACAGCACCATAAAGATGCGGCTGATGTACGTATGTAGCCCTTGCGTCGATCTTACCTCCGCTGCCTGCCCGTACGCGGGTCGACTCACAAGAAATGCAGCTAGCTCGCCAACTAACTGTTCATCTTTGAGTTTGTTGGCTTGCTCTTGCTTCATTGTTATTTAGACACTACCTGAATTTACTTACTTGGTAGCCTACGTGAGTATCCGGATGGATAGAGACCGATCCCTTTCTACATACATAGCCCCACCCCCAGATACATACATACTTTTCTTCCTTTCTCCCATTCTGAACGAACCTGAATCTTAGCTCTTCTCTTTCTTATGTATTCTTACGTATATTACTTGATAAATCCAAATCGGGCCGCCTTATTTTAACCGTAACGTATTGGGGTAGTACGCCTGGAACAAGATCGTACAATTTCGGCGATTACAAAAGGAGTATATCCCTCTCCCTTAGTGTCTTTCCACTTCCGTCGTTCAGGAACAAACACTTCGCCTAAGTCTTTTGAATCCCGGCCCTCACTAACTAATTAAGTTTACGACCACTGAACAAACTTGGTTGACGAAGATGGTTTATGCGCCGCTAATGTAGCGGCTTGTCGAGCATTTGACAAACTCACACCATCCATTTCAAATAGGAATTGTCCCGTGGACACACGAGCAACCCAACCCGTAGGATTTCCTTTTCCTCTTCCCATTCTTACTTCTGTAGGTTTCCCAGTAATAGGGTAATCCGCGAGAACTCTTACCCATATCTTACCATTTCTTCGGAATTGTCCGCTCATAGCACGATGGAAGTGTCCGACTATAGCCCGACGCGCTGCTTCAATGGCTCGATATGAAAGACGACCAGCTCTACAACTTTTAGTACCATATCTTCCAAAACCAAGTTGTGTACCGTCCGGTTTGCAACGCCTACTACATCTGCCTTTACGATATTTACTATATTTCGTACGTTTCGGATATAGCACGCCCCCCTTTTTTTTTACTATATGAAATCCACACTTTGACACCTAAGATTCCGTAACGAGTAGATACTTACGCAGA
>JAPHNG010000631.1:0-13064 GCA_027405835.1 Asclepias syriaca
ATTCATCTGCAGAGCAGCTCCATTTCCTATCCTCTTTGTCCCAAATTCCTCTCCTTGCTCCCGAAAATCCACTCAGAGAATTAATATAATATAATCTAAGAATAGCTCCTCTGGTAGCCGGACTCTCATTCCAACTTTTTTCTGACCTTCCGGTTCTGAATCCGTAGGACACTTCTCTGTTCTCATGTATACCTACACGAGATCTCGAACTTGAAACGAAACATCACTCCTCTTTCTTTTACCTTTCTCTCTATCCTGGGGCCAAACTCACACTTTCTGGAGCTATAGCATACATTGAGCCAGCAGGGAGAGCCCTCTGGAATAGCAAAAGCCTTTGCCTCTATAACTGCCTCAATTCAAAGAAAAGAGAGAGATTGATTTCGCCCTTCTGGGTTGGGTTTGGCTGAGCCTTTACTTGTTAGACTTGTTAGAAAGAAGGACGAATCCGCCTTTTCAATTCAATAAAACACTTGATTTCGGACAGTAAAATAGAAAGACTCTTTGTTAGCTCTTCGTGCCTCCTTGACTTCTCAAACTGAACTAAGACTGAGACTGTCCAACTAGAGTATAGCCGGAAGGAGCTCTTTTTGTATTGAAAGTGTTTTCAAATAGCAATCCATCGCGTCGGTAATAAGACTGAGAGTCAACGAAGGATTCAAGCTCATTAAAGAAGGCAGTTCAGCTTGATAACTCGATAAGCTGTATTGTATTGACAGAACAAAACCACTCTTTCAAAGGTGGGATCGATCCCAACCTCTTTAACAGTCTATTCGTGGAAGTCAATTATCCAAAAAGTCTCCCCTAACATCCTGTCATCGTTTTCAGATACAAGGAAGTTGGGCTAGCTATTAGACCAACTATCTCACGCTCTCTCTCTCTCTCAAACCCAGCCAAAGGAGCACATCTAGTTGAAAGACTCTCATTCTTATTTCTATTTAGAATGGGAAGATCTTTCTGTTCGTAAAAGCTTAAGCTTAAGAACTTTATCCATAAGTAATGAGAGGAGACTTTGAGAAACCCCTCATGCCTTCTCTGGAGACAGAGATCTTACTGCTACCTCCGAGTCTGACAATCTAGTCTTCTAGGCTTTTAGCTTTTAAAAGACTCTTTCTATCTGATCCTTCGTGCGTTCTTTATCCTATGGAGATTCGATTTAGCTTGATTTTAGTTGCCGCCCTTGTCAAACTCAAACTCCTTTATGAGTTCGCGACCCATTTCCCTGCTTTCGGTACCCTACCGAGGACTGATCTTTTGGTCATCTGTGAAGCTTTTAGTGGCCCTCTTTCTCCCGTTGGGAGGACCGGTAAAAAAGAGTCCATTTTTTCCCACCCTCGAAGGCATTCTTCTTCCTATTCTCGATCATACAGCTCAGAAAGTCTCGAATTTCCATTTTCAGATGGTACACATATAGCTCCACTTTGGTCGGTACAGAGTGAAATTCACTACCAGCTTTCATACCAATCTCCCGTCTAACTTCAAAACTCTTTCACTATTCATACGCACCTGCATCCGCAGCTAATTCTTTCAAGTAGTTGCTGAGTTTCGTTTCCATATTTTATACGCATACGCACGAGGCTCGAGGTTGAGTTCTACACCGATCCCTTCACATTTGAATTAGTGGCTCTTTATCCCTTAGTAAGAAGGAAAAGTTTCGCCCTGAGGTTTTAGGTTTTTAAGAATAGCAATTCTTGGGGAAACTAATTCATTGATGGAGCCGAAGTCCTAGTTTCTTGATGATAGGAATAGCCGTTCTCTTCGTTCAATCCCTACTTCTCCCTAAGGGTCGCCTATCGGAGTTGCCTGTGTTAGGCATCAAAATTGCCTTCCGATCCCCTTTCGTAAAGCTTGGCTTTGGAGCGTATACCATATTGAATCTAAGCATGACTTTATGTTTGTGTTGTACCGCCTAGCTCTTTCTATTGATTACTACTCAAGTCAGGACTAGCGAACATCTCTTTTGAATCTCGGTCTTTCATTTAAGTGAGGAAAATTTGTACGAGAGATTTTGACCAACCTGGAAGTGATCAAAAGGTTTTCCAGCGGCCAACCATCGTCTGGATTCAAAAGAGAAAGATAGAAAGCAAGATAAATACACAAGTACAAATTGAAGAGACGCACGCACTGGTGGGATATTCTCGAAAAGGAGACACAAAAGAAAAGAGAGCTAAAGCAAAAGCCGAGGCTAGAATAGGGCTTGGAAAACTATCTGACCCTACTCATTCATCAGAACTAGTTCAGTCAGGAGAGAGCGGCGGGGACATATATCCCTTGTCAGGCTGAGCTACGTCCTTCATTTAGACTAACCTTGCCCGGGGATCTTTCACTCCTCTCACATGCCATCTTCCGTAAGGTGAAGGAAGCAAGAGCATACTCGCTTCCTTTGCTTCAACGTATAATCACCATGTCTGATTCGATTCATGAAAAGAGAGTGAGATCCGAGAGTGAAAGCAGTCACTTCCGGAGTTAGCTCTGCCAGGCGAAGGCCTTTAAAGAATAACGACTAGGCTCAAGGCGCATCGCTTTGTTTACTTTCAAAGTTAGCAGGCGATTTGATTATCGTATCAAAGAGTTACGGAATTTCTAGAGACTAGCTAGCCTTCCTTGGCTTGGGTGGATTGCTTTGAATAGAGATGCTTTCTCTGGTTCACTGAGGTAGTTAGACTAGCTGGAACGTAGCGAAGGTTCAGTTGCTCTTCCAGGGAAGAAGGACGCAAAAAGCCAAATGTTACAGGGGCTTGGGATGCCTCACCGTTCAGGAACAGGATGAGGCGGTAGCACTTGGCGTGAGTGCGCAATAAACCTACCCATTGGATAAGAAAAGTGGAGTGTACGCTTTCGGTTAAGTGAAGGGATAGACCGAAGCAGCTCACTAACGAAATTTAAGATCAGGGAATCTTACCCGGATGGATGTCATTGCCGCGAAGTGAGCTTTTATGGGACTTTCACAAAGCGGACTACTATCAGTAGTATATGCCTTCCCAGGGAAAAGCGGTATAACATCCTGATCTCAAAGGAGAGCCTTGCTTTTTCTGTGCTGAGTCTATAAGCTTTGAGGGGGTGCTCCTAAGGAGGGAAGTAGCCCCTACTTCTGCCTTTTAAACTGAGAAACTAGCTCCAGTCCCCCTTTCAGTTCAAGCCAGGCAGAATCAAATCTAGCTGCTTTGGAGGATTCCTGTAATATGCCTCTATAATCACCTTACAATATAGTCAATGTAAATAGACTTTTTGATTCCCTAATCTTTCTCCTGGTAGATTCGTATCAGTAGTGCCAGGCTAGGAGTGCTTATTATCCCCTGTATCCGTATAAGGAGAAGTCCCTGGCTCTATCGAACCGGGTTTTTCTGCTTTCTGCCTTCGATCCCGTGGAAGTTCCCAGCTATGCAATTGAAGAAAAAAGTGGAGCATATCCAAAGTCCTAAGCCGATGTAGTTGCATTGGTAAAATCTAATTCTCTTGCTTTCCATGTCGTATCAGGCGAGGCAAAAGGGGCCAAACGAGGGCTCCCTAGCAGGATTCTATACAAGGGAGGGCTAACGATACTAGGAAAGCCGGCAGAGTCAAGGGCTAGTATTCAAAGGTTATCTGACTCTTATTCTTATAGTTCCTTTTGAGTTGCCCTTGTTTGTTGTGTTGTCGGTCTAGACAAGGCGGTCCCTTGCAGCCCTTGGGAATGACCTTGGGGCTAGTGGAATACCCGCAGTTCCAGCAATAAAGGGATAGAGCTTTGGATAGCTAGAGGCAAAAGCAATATCTTCCAGAAAGCGCAGTTCTTTTTTCATAGCGGATTACCCTGTATTCGGATAATGACTATTTCCAGCTGCACTAGTGGCTTTCTTATTTCCTGTAGCGTATTCCCTGCCAGCAATTGATCTAGCCAAGTCAGTTGTTGGAGTGTTCAGATCTAGCTCCTGCGCTAATTCCACCAGTCGTCGTACCTGCTTTCATAGCAGTTCCTTTTACACCAGCCACCCATTTAGTTTCACTAGTTTCCGTTTTAGGGTAAGCGCTTGCTCTTGCAGTTACACTAGTAGGAATATACGTAGAAGTCTTTGTCCCGATAGCAGCATTCCCACTTGCAGCAGTCTTGGCAGCAGATAGTGCTCATAGGAGGATTCCTGTTCCGGAGATGTAGGATTCCCATTCTGAATAGTTCATGCAGTAAATCTTCTTTTTTCTCACATCGGGTCGCGAGCTACTGCTTAGAGAAAAGCAGGAACGAAAGAAAGCCTGTTAGAGATCTATTTCTAGTCTTTTTTTTGGGGGGGCTCCTCCCCCGTTTCATTCTTTCTGTCAGCGAGCTAATGACTTTTTCAGTTTTGGAAAGCCACTTTGAAAGGCAGGAGTCTTCATTTCAAGCGGCGGGATCCCTTTTTTCTAGGATGTACTAAGTCTTTCATGGCGGGCTAGTTACAAGGTAATCTTTATATAGGCCCAGTGCCCCTTTACCAGTGAGTAAGAAATTGAGAGTCTCAATCCTAGTGTAATACCCTTTTAGCTCTCTTGTGACTTCTTCGTCAGCCAGTGCTAGTTCCATACCAGCTAGTGGTAGTTCTGTTACATCTCGGCCAGCTACCTTCGATGCAGGGGAAAGGTCTCGAGTTTCAGTCCTTCTTTCTGCCATCCCCGCAGTTTTAGTTGCTCTTTCCTTTCGCCCAGTGGAAATTGGACTTTCTTTCGTTCCTCTCCTTACAGTCGAGTGGCTTTCAACTCCTCTCGAGATTTATTTTCTTGATCTGGATAGTAAATCTCCGGGCTAATAGAGATATATCTATAGTAACAAGAAGATTGTAGAGCTAAGGCTAAGATTCCCCAGTGAGGATATGCTTTCGCTTTCTTTGCAGCACTCTCAATCAATATCAATAGGACTAGCAGGAATAGGAATGAAAGAAGAAAAAGCACCTACCTGTAGTAAGCATAACATTAGGGTACTCCTACTATAGAACCGGGATGGGAGGCCTTAAGTAAGACTGTTTGGTTAAAGATATTCTATTTATATTAGTTTATATTAGAAAAGCGCTTAGTAATAGGAGCAACTGGCTTACTTACACAAAGAATTCCAAAAATCTATGGAAAGAAAGTCGTACTTTCTCGTAAGACATGACAGAAGGCATGAAAGGCCCCTAGGGTCGGGGATTTTCTTATGAGAAGGATTCAAAACAATCTACTCGAATTCTCCTCTTTAGTCGTGGATTAAAAGATGCTGCAGGCTTTCCCAAGAGGTGAGGCACTGATACTGGAGTGGAGGGACTGGACTAGATGCTGCCTTTAGGACTTCAACCTCGCATGGTATGATGGATTGAATCAACATTTCCCTCTTTGTGATAGCTGAGAAGCGTTCTAAAGACTTTTAGACAAGGAGAGAGTTCCAACAAAGACGCGATCTTCTGCAACGTAAGCTAAGGTGGATGTTCCACCGGCACCGGGGTTCGAAGGTCACGATCATCGGAGCAATCAACGGGGTCTTTCCTTCAGTAACGGGAGAAATCCCTTATTCTAAGGTAATGTTTTGGGGCTTTCCATTTCAAACCTTCCGTAAAGTCTTTAGGGTGCAATAAAAGATCTTTCTTCATGTTCAGCTAGTCTGTTAGTGATAGGCAATCCAGTTAGATAGAAGTAAGTTCTCTTTATGTTGTAAGCCAGTAACTTTCTTTCATCAGTAGTCCTGGAAGTAGGACATCTTTTTTGATACAAGACTCTTTCTAGGAGGTGTGAACTAAAGGTCTTTCACGTCTTCAGGCCATAAAGTTGTTTAACGTACCGATATGTAAAGAGAGGATAGGATAGTTTTTTTGACTTTCTCTAGCTATTTAGTTACAGCTTTCACTCAGAACTCATAGGAAACCTCCCAACACTCCTAAGTCATAACTAAATAACTCCTAAAGCATTCGGGCTAAGGGCACAGGAAGTATATTTTATATATTGATTAAAAAGAGGAAGTGGTCCTTAGATTCATGTCTAAGTCAGGAAGCCCCTGCAATATCTTTTTTTGATGGGGGGCGGAGTGAAACGACTAGGCTCTCTAAAAGGTATCAAGATAGGGCAATTGGCGATCCCGGGGTTCCCCTTCGGGGGTTACAGACCGGATCCGAGGAGAAAGAAAGAAGGGAGTCTCCTCTCTTCTATAACTGATATTGCGATTCTTCTTGAACTGACCTTGAATGAGGGAACGATATTGATCCTCATTCATCTATATGTATATGTAGCTGCCTCTCTATCTATGATGCTATAGATCATCTTGATATAGCAGCGGAGAAATAATGCTGCCTTTCTGCTCTTTCTACCTTTGCTTCTCCTGCTTGGTCTCGCTCACGGATCTCAACCACGAGACTAAGAATCATGCTTACGAGGCTATCTCGATCTCTATTGTGCAGCCTGAAGTGCTTAGTCTGGTTATAAAGGAGGAAAAGATGTCTGAGAAGGATTAAGTGGTTGATAGTGAGCAATCGGCTAAGGGAGGATGACAATTCATTCTCGTTCCAGACAGGGTGTAGAATTCGAACAACACTCCTTTGACTTGCTATCTAAGAGACTAGCCTGGAGAGATAGGAAAGACGCTCTGCTCTAAAGGGATACTGAAAGGCAACTCGATGCCCGGATTGACAACTTGATGCCGCAAGATCGGTTGTTAAAAGACTAAAGCCCACCTTCAAGCTAAAAGTCTAGTCGTATTTATGACTTATTCTTCTTCCGCCATACCCAAGAGTCATTCACTCCCTAAAGAGATTTGAGAAGAGTCACTATTATAGGATTTAACGAAAATCGCTTTCTAGTAAGGAACTGCTCTATTTACAGGATGGGCGGGGGCATGGGTACGAAGTCAATCTAAAGAAGGGGATTTCGATGAAAGCCAGGTAGGGCCTTAGGGAGAGGTGCTTTGGCTTCAAAGTCAAAGGTAGGCAGTGGTACCGGGCAAGGATAGATGAATTAGATAGAGAAGTCGTGAAAAGTTCTCCGCGAGAAAGAAGGACGCGACTCAACCAAGGGTAGCTCTCTAACCTATCACCCTTTCCCTCAAACCTGAGAACAGGCATCTCAGAAGGAATTTTAACTTGCTTTCGGGCGATGCGATGCCCTTACTAAAGGACCGGATAAGCAGCTAGATCGATTCCTAACAGTCAGAGGATTTTCAAATCTTTCTTTGCTTAAAAGGGCGAGACTGCACCATCATCTCCATCCATTATGTAGGAAAAGAAAGGAAGTGGAAAGCCATCCAGTCGTCAGCCAGCCTGTACCGAGCCTGACTTTTTGTTTGGTAGGGGAAATTCTTCAATCGTCTTTTCTAATCCCAGTGACAGTTAACGTAGTCCTCCAATCAGTAGCGAGTTTTCAGTCTGTATCATTGTACGGGCAAGTCCCTTTTCCAGTTACAGGGTTTAATATACTATACTTCATGGAAAAAGGATAGCATAAAAGCTTCGCAAGAGACATGATATGTTTGAGAAGGGATAAGGTACGTAAGTCACTCGTACGAAGTATATCATATATAGTGTATGAGGTGCGTAGTCAGTCGCCAACATTCCAACTGTGCGAGAGGTACGAAGTAAGTCGAGTGAAAGGAGAGGGATCTGGCTTTGATAGGGCTGAAAGCTTTGTCAATCGGGTAGCAGAAAGACTACTGAGGTTGGTCCACAGGTACCTGCCATGGCTTTCACAGATCCCCCTTCATCAGGGGGTGACGTGGGAGCCTACCTGGCCTGGAAATCAGTATCTTCTATGCCTCAGGTGAACAGCCCTTAATCGCTTATATGCTTTTCGGACTTTAGGAGGGGTGGCCCAATCACTAATAGGTCTCTAAAGAGAGCCCCCTCATTCTGTATAGAGGAAATTGCTTCGGTGGATCCAGTTTCTTAAGTCATTGTGTCTGTCGATACCCACCTGCTCGGAGTGCGGGTAAGGGCTCACCTTCGCTTTTCTTATTATGCTACCTAACTATAGCGGTAGATAGGAGCCAATACGGGATCCTTTCCCTAGTCGCTTTGATATCTGATGGGTTTAGTTGGAATTTCCTTTTAGCCAATTGCAGCTCTAATCTAAGGCAAGCAAGAGGAGAGGTTCTAGGCCAAGTGAGTTCTCTAGCCAGGAGATGGTCATACCGATCCCCGCGGTAACAAGGTTGATCATGGAACGACTATTCCACTCTTTGATTCGCGTCCTATTCGGTGGCATATAACTTTCTAAAGTTATATAGAGGTTTGAGGGGCATCTATCTGTCAAAGGATTCTCCCTATCCTCACGTATAGGTTGACTAAGGATCAATTGCTATCGAGCTTGAGAATACCAATCTTCTGGTTCAGTCAGTTAAGAAGAAAATAATCGGTTTTTTGAAGTCATTTGTCCCTGGCATCTTATCTTCCGGTTGGAAGTGCAAGGCAGCAATCATCTGTAGCGGGCTAGCTCACTGAATCGATATCTGTGTATTTGTATAAATATAAGAGATGCTTTTTGCTTTGTCTTTTAAGCCGGATCTCAAATGTATTGGTAAGGATCTCTCCCCTGCCTCTTTGGAGGGCTGACAGTTGCTTGCTTGTCTAGCTCAGCCCCTACTGAGCTTTCCGGTAGGCATCCCTTTCTTATATTTGTCTCAATTCCCACTGACTTCTGTAAAAACTTATTCCCTTCCAACTCGGCCAGAGAATCAAAGGGCAGATGTTATGTCTTTCTATCCATCCTGATTGTTGGATAGAAATGGAAATCCGACTTTATGCGAGCAAGGTTCAAAACAATAGAATCCGTCCTTCTATAAATCGAGAAAAAACATTTATCCATGATTCATTACTACTACATAAAACACTACATTACATAAACAACCACATATGACTTTCCTAGAGAACTAGAAATAGGCCAACTACATTACTTATTTTCGAAACATAAAGAAGTCAAAGGGTAGGCCTTCAAAAGTAGAAAGAAGAGAAAGTCACTACTTTTTTGATCTAGTGGTTTTTCCGCTCACCGAGGTTGACAGCCTGCACAATGAGTTCTTGCTGCTCCTTCCGCAGCACTTGCAGCCTCCTCTCCAAATCCCTTATGTTCTCTCTGGCAGTGCCAATGCGTCTTTCTGCCTCTGCAGGATCTCTTGCTCTAACATTTCTCAAAAATTCTACGGCGCTCTTGAATTTCATTTTGCAGTTGCCCCATTTCGGCAGCAATTGCAGAAAGCCTGTTTGCAGCATCCATAGCTATACGTGCTATTACGAATTGGTTTGAATTTGATGAAGAAGACACTTATTGAGCCTCCATTTATAGAGTGGTAGAGGAATCCCGCCATGCGTCACCGAATTTGATGGCAGGCACACTTCTGGCTAGTTCTCCGCACTACTTTTCTGCAGTTGAAGACTATCATGCCTCTTTAATGAAAACCTGGCTGGCTCTGGCTACCTTGCGGAGCACACATAATATACCCGAATCACATTGTAACAAACTTTGTACAATACGTAGAAAAGATTCCATATTCTATGCCATCGTGACATCCATGTACTGAGTCGTCAAATGAGCCACGTTAAGAAAGCCCAAGCTTATACGCATTGGCCCACAGGGTGCCCCGGCCCGAATGAAAGACCCAAGCCTACATGAACCATCAAAGAAAGACATATCGATGGGGTTTTGCTTGTTGCCAGAATGAAAATGCGTCTATTTCTTTCAGACCAAGTAGGCTTAACTAAAGCCCAATGCCAAGCAAAGCCCTAAAATACAAGATGGGTTCCACTAACCCAACATGAGGTGGAGCCTTAACCCGACACAAGATGGGACCCTATTAGGATAGTGGGCTTAGAACAAGACCCATCGGTGGATAAGATCACATCTTCATAACAAACAAAAGGTGTACACCTTCGGCCTCACTCAAGGTAATGGGCCAAACCTAAGGAGTCCAAACAAATTCTATCTTATTGTATGACAAAACCACAGATTGGGCTTAATATGAAAGGCCCAGAAAAGATGGGTTGAATCCAGAAAGCCTTACCGCTCTTATTCCGCAGCCTTTAGCACATAGCAGTCGACGCAGAAGAGAGCAGCCCTACAAAATAGTAAAACTTCCTTCCTGCTTAAGGCACTAGCTTTGCCAAACCCTGGTACATGTATGTGGGCTTTCCGCTTCTTCGGCTTCTCATGTCAATCTTCCAATGTCTTGCCATTTTCTCTTATATAGATAGGCTATAGGCCTTGTCCTCTTCTATTCCTGCGGGAAGTCAGTGTGGGACTAATTTCATTTCATTCTTGTCTGCTAAGATAATGATTATTCCTCACAGCTTGCATTCGATGCTTCTGATTCAATAATTCCTTCTAACAGGGAATTCACTGAACTAGTCTCCCTTGAGTCTCCCCGTCGGGAATGGAGGCTTCTAAACCTTGCCTTTTCCATAACCTAAGTCGCACTACTGGGAATCTCCCTTGATACTCTGCCAGGCGTTGACCAGCTTGTGGCCCGGTGGTGAACCGGATCGAAGAATGTATGTATGAGAGGAATTTCTCTTCAAAATAGAAAGAGCACAGCACCCTAACTTCAACAGAACTCTTGGGGTAGGCTAGCTACTAGTTAGTAGTCGTCCTAAAAGAGAGATCTTTGTTTTGCTTTACTTTAGCAAGAGGCCTATTGTTCGCAGACACCTACTTCTATTAGCTGACATAAAAGACAAAGATTCTTCGTTCTTTCTGAGAAAGAGTTCGAGATCAGAGAGGGCAGACCGGCCACAACGTCTGGCATAGTAGGAAATGGTGTCCTTGGCTCACTCCTGCCAGCAGTAGTTCTTTCGTTGGGTCTGAGTCTTGTGCCTCAACTTTCTATTATAGTCGAGTGAGCTCGCTTACTCTGATCCTACTGCGTAGACGTCGTCTAATAGGCTACAGCACCAGATCATCATCAGCAAGAAAACGGCATAGCAGCTACTTACAGCAACAATCAAAGGACAAAGAACGAGAGGCGTACCGGCACTCACCTATAGCTCCAATCACTTACAACAGAAAGAGACAATACCAAGATCCCTCGGACCCATTTTCTGGAAAGGCCATGACTCTTACTAGAAAGAAAGGAAGTCAAATGGAGCTGAGCCTATGACCGACTAGCCTGTCAAAGCAAGCTGAAAAAGTCCTGTTTGAAGGCCTTAGGAACCTACTTTGGTACCAATGAAGCTTTCACTCTAGTAGCTTAGACCATAGTGGAGCCTCCTACTCCTTCCCTTAGAAGGGAAGTAAAAAGCCGGTGCTTTGGTTAACGGCTTCCGAAGTGACTAATCGTAGCCAACTTATTCAAGATGTATGCTTTCTCTTATTATATCTAATATGTATGTGATTGCTTTATATAGGAGATGAAAGAAGTCCACGAAAAAGTAGAGATGAGAGAAGCGAGCCTTTATAGTCAAGAGAGCAAAGGAGAGTCCGTTTTTTCGAGTGAGTGGCTTATGCTCCTTCGATTGACAATGGTTGGTCTGAGTTGCCATCCGATCCAAAGAAGGAAGCGAGCAGCCAGGATAGAAGAACCAAGGGATTCAAGCCAAGCGAGCAACCCGTGTGAATAGAACGAGCAAAGGAATAAGCATTCCCTTTACTTGGAAGACTCAATCTCAACGGATAAATAGAAATGCAAGATGCAATGATGCGATTCTATTCTAATGATATAGCTAATGAGAAAGCATGAAGTGAAGCTTATGACCGTGGTGCCAAAGAAGAAGGGAACTAAGACAAGATAAAAGCACAAGGAGCGGATTTAGCAATCTAGTTGTCATCAAGACAGAATGCCTCTTTGCAGGATTTTCCTTTTCAAAGTCAGCTTTTGACAATGGTAAAAAATAGAAATTAGAAGTAGAAGGCTATTTGACCTCACTTTTCAACCAAGCGGAGGCAAATCTCCTATTGTTCTTACAGAATAAGCTCTTCTTGTTCGCTTCGCATGAAGCAAAGCAGTACTTGCTGCGAATACCTTCTTCCTCTGCATAGGGGAATGCCACTTGATCAAATAAAGCAACTGACATAATTGATGCATCTCATGCCCTCTTTGAATGGCTTGTTCAAGAATGGATTGCTGTTCTTAGAAATTGGTGAATCCGGACAAATGCTATCGAGCTTGATAATACCCTACTTCTTGTTCAGTCAGTTAAGAAGAAAAGAATAGGTTTTTAGAGGAAGACAGAAGGAAGTTTCGAGAGCTTAGATCCTGAGAAAGAGATCGAAGCAGCGGACCTTAGAAGAAGACAGGAAAGGATGAGATGGCATCGAATGCACTCTTGTAAGGGATTGTGCCAGAAAAGGTATCCGTAGGACTAGCATTCGTAGTAGGAGAGGGAGTCCATCTTTCATTTCTAAGCATGGCATCAGTATCGGAGGAGGTTATGCCGTAGCTGTAGCAGTAGCTGTCACTGGTCTTTAAATGAAAGCAGGAAGATCCATAGTCAAATCGAATCGGATTGATGCTAAGGAATCCGCGTCCCTATCCCTTGAACTGTTGATGGGAATAGTGCCTCTCATGCCAAAGGAGGAAGCAAATGACATACTTCACATAGTAGCATGGGACTCGACGGAAGGATCAAAGCTACCAATTTGAGATTTCTTTGTAAAATAATCCTAGTTCAATAGGAACGGAACTGAAAACAGGTCTAGTACGCCAGCCGATCTTCTGCGGATTTCCCGATAACGCTGGATGAGGTCTTAGGGAGTTTAGTTCCTGCGATGACCAGTAGCCCTTCTCTTCTATTTATCGATTCAAGGTCCCGCCAAAGCTTAGGCAAAAGCCCAATAAAACAGAAAAGAAAAAGCAATGACTATACTTTGAGCCCAGCGAAAGTTTCAGTTTCAGGCAAACAAAAGGCATTTTAGGTTAGGAAACAGTCATTCATGTAATGTCCGCCTAGAAGTTCAAGAT
This sequence comes from Asclepias syriaca, assembly GCA_027405835.1. Taxonomy (NCBI): domain Eukaryota; kingdom Viridiplantae; phylum Streptophyta; class Magnoliopsida; order Gentianales; family Apocynaceae; genus Asclepias; species Asclepias syriaca. The sequence goes on from JAPHNG010000631.1 coordinate 12,851, forward strand.
AAATTCATTCTTTGAAGGTCAGAATCTTCTTTCTTTTGCCCTCCCTCAAGTGGTATACCCAACCGACATGTGATATTGTATTTTAGAGATTGTCTCGGGGAAGAAAGGAACTGAGAGAACAGAAGAACTTGATCTTCAACAACCATATGCTATTTTCATATCTGCTTTTTACTTTGAGGGCTGGTTTCAGGAAATGAGAGCATTGACATTCAAT
>JAPHNG010000639.1:0-10073 GCA_027405835.1 Asclepias syriaca
CGCCTTTCAGCTGCAAGCCATCTTTCTCTTTTTGCTCCTTCTATCAGGTGGCGCGGACTCATATTGACGATATCACTTAGATGACAGAATCGAAGCGAAGGATGTGTATGAGTTGCTTCACATCTTCTGTCTCCTGATCTTATTCTAAGATCAGCATAGGGAACCGAGCAAGTCTTCCTTACAGAATTGCCCGCTTTCTCCAAGCTGAATTTCAGACCTTATTTCCTAATGCCGAATCTCCTGCTTTCTTTGATCTAGGATTTCTCGCTTAGCTCAGCTATAGGAAAAGATTGAACTTTGAAAGTGAAAGGAGTTTCAAAGTCTCAGAAGGGAGGAAATCCGGATGAAGGGTCAAACTCCTTGACTTATTGGTAAGCCGATTCAACCGAGTCTCCTCTTGACAAATCAATGCCGCCGACTCTTCAGTGTGAAATCTGATGCTGCAAACAGACAAATCGTCTAAAACTGGGCTTAAGAGAATAAAGAGGATTTTTAAGGAGGAAGTGTTCGCGTCTGGTTTAAGGCTTGGCTTTGCCTACGGAGATTGAAGTTACCTTGAATCTACTTTAAGAGACACGGATCTTGCTGCCACGTGAGTGGATTGGAAAGGAAGCTCAATCCGCTATCCTCCTAACATGTTAAGTATTGTGGAAGAGCCTTTCTTTTTTAGAGTTTGCTGCATCAAAGTGTGATTGATGTTAGAGAATAGGCTTGTGTCAAGAAATCCAATGATTGATAAGTCTAGTTTTTTTCATGCGAATCTTGGCTTTTGGACTACCAAGTCACGGGGGATCTAGTTCAATCTCAATCTTTCAATTCATGGGCAACGAAACATTCAATATTAATATTGAATATATAGTACTAGATATAGTACTAGTTATCAACTACTCCTTTCAATAAGTCAATAAGGTTTACGTTTACCTTACCTGATCCGCTAAATAGTAGGTCGAGCAGAGGTAGCGGTTGGAACCTCTTCTGCCTCTTTTCATTCCATGTGCGAAGCATATGAGCTTTTATGAAAAATAAGAATCATTTACAAGTCCAGTATATTCAGGTTATCGAATTCATAGAATACATCTGATCCCTTTTTCCAGTTTCTTGGGAAAGCGAGGATTTTTCATGAAAATATAGATAGACTTAACCCATTGTAGGAACCGGAGGAGAAGGGTCCGCCACACTTTGCTCTGGGTGTTCTTGTTGAATCAGATTTTCTGGTCATCTATTGAACTTCGGCCTCTGTCTCCGGATCAGACGGTGTCTCCTCTGTTGTCTTGTCAACTCAACAAATTGTCTGATTGACTAGTCTAAGATGGAGTTCTGGGATCGAAAGACAATCTCCTGACTAAGCCAGCACCATAACCATAGTTTTTCCTTTAATCAGAAGGGTGCCGATAGATACTAGGAGCGGTTCGATTCTTTCTTGAATAATCCTCAGATAGAATCTTTTTTCAATTTTGCATTTTGGTCAGTTATATATCAAAGAAGCTTTTTGCTTCGCCGTCCCGCCGATGAGAAAATGGATTCATTCCCCCTCACTGTCTGATGTTAGTCTCACTCCATTGTCAACGTATGCCACGTCATCGGCTTAGTCTTGCTGGAACAATCTGTAGTTAGATAGATTTACTTTGGAAGATTAGATCTTTCACCAAATAAATCACTCGGGTAATAAGCTCTCAACTTCAAGGAAGGGAACCAAAAGAGCAGAAATGTCATCTACCTTTACCACGGAATCTTTGACCTCTGCTATAGGATTTATATAGCTAACGTGAGTTTTAGGAAAAAGAGAGCCTTTAAGCTAAAGAAACTTATTATTCACCTAGACATTCTTATAAGAGTTCTTGGCTGAGAACATAGAGCGGGGAAAGTTCCCCACATAGTGATCCCACCTGTCTGATTGTTATGTTATGAGATTTTCGTGACTTTCCTTTCTATAACTAGTCTAGCTCCAAAGCTCCCCGTCAAAAAGAAAAGAAAAGTATCTACTCGACGGATAGAAAGAGTTCTGCCAGCACCCTTAAAGGAGGGAAAGACGCCAGAAGAGAGTTAAGTGGCCGACAAACTATATATATCTTTCTTTGGAGACCGGCATTCAATTCATTCTATTACTCCCTGCGTTGGGACCAACCCTTACTATTGTCAGTGAAATCAATGTCGTCTAGAAATGTCATCTAAAGACAGGCAGAAGGTAGTTCCAAGGAAAGCCCTCAACCAAGACCCCACGCCATCTGCGGACTTCCTATGGATTCTCTTGGCTGACTATTTCTTTAAAGATCGCTCCGATACCCGACGCTACGGGAATGATGCGTCACCCTCTTACCGGACCACTGGCCATTTCCTTAACTTCCCCACTCACCGCTCTTTGAGGCATATGAGACAGACTACGCGCTAACAGCTTTAGCAAGAAGGCTATAGGCTAAACAACTAACAAAGCAAGCATGGAAAGACGCTTACCTCGTGCATTCACCCTAAGGGAAAGTTCATGAGTCAGTAAACGAAATTACAATCAATCAAAGAAGAGCACTATACGCTTTCTACGCGCACCCCACGTACATAACTCATACCGCGATAGGACAGCGAAGGAGATACAGAGTACACGCACTACAGAAGAGCTATCGCGAAACTGGCAGAAGACTACAGCTTCCCACTACGCGACGCACACGAGAAGGCAGCCGGCAACTCCAGAGGGATCATTCCCGCGAACGGACGATGGAAAGTACCGCGCACGCGGAAGCAGACCTCTTTTCCCGTATACGCAACCTCGAAGCCTAATTAGTTCACGGACTGCCTCCTCAACTCAACCCGGGGGAGGGGGACAGGAGACGGCCATCTCGAGGCAGTGATAGGTTTCAATTCCCCATTGGAGCAGGCTTGCCTTAGATGGAGGTCCAACATTTCCATACAAAAATTACCAAACTAACAAAGACTATGAAACTATGGCTACACAGCACAAGTACTCAATCATTGAGCTAGGCCATAGGGATTCATTCAATGCTTAAAGTGAGAGCTAAGGGTTGAGTTCAACTAGTCAGTATTGGGTTAATAGGGTAGATAGCTTGGATCTTTTTTTATCCTGTTAGGAGAGGGTGAATGCACATAGATAGGATGCACGCTCAGAGTGTACTGCCGTCCGAGGAACGATACAAAAGAGAATGAAAGGTGTACTGGAAGCAAAGACTGCTAGGCGAACAAAGAATTGAATTGACGAGATCCCAAAGGAACCCTTTTTATTCCAACCATTTGTCTCACCGTTGGAAATAGGCAAGCTAGCTAGTCAGTGAGCCAGAGAGGGTAGGAAGTCTTCTTCAGCCTTTGTGGGACTTGCTGGGGGACAGGAGAGCCAGTGGGAGAAAGCTTTTTCTTCTCCCCCATCCTTTCGATAAGGTCAATCGGGAAAGGGCAATCCATGTTCAGAGTAAGCGCATCGCCTTCCATTGCTTAGAGAAAGCCATGGAGTATAAAAGAGGCCCCTCTAATTGCAGAAAAAAAGAAAGTAAGCTTTTCCAGTAGTAAGGTAATTTGATCCTTTCGAGCCAGTTCCTGTGGGAGGGGTAGGGCTCCAGTTGCAGTGGCAGTTGAAATGGAAGTGGGAGTCCTTCTACAAGGGATGAAAAGGGCTATGGATCGGGCAGGCTAGGCTCGAAGGTTCCTAGGGTTTTCAATCTTTGAAGCTCTTCCCTCCCTTTTTATCTCTTTCCTTTCATACTTAAATGAAAGCGGCATTCGAGAATCCCCTGTACCAGTTCTCCTTGATCCAATTGCAAGGGAAGTGGAAGTTTTACTTTCTTTTGATGTCGCTGCGCTGAGAGTTCTCTTTTTACCCACGGGAAATGTTCATATTGCTGCTTTACGAAGACGAGGCAAGAGATGAGAGGATAGCCGATTAGGCTCTAAGCTCGACTATAAGGTACGTAGTCGCTCGACCGGAGGGAGAGGATGCAGTTCCCGCCAGTCTTGGTTTAGCAATCTTAACGCTCTTTCAATCCCTTGTTACGCTTTAAGCCCTCCCATGCCATGAGTCTATAACAACCAAAGATAGCTCTACAGCCGGAAAGCCCTTGATTGTAAGCGATGGGTTCAATTATCATCAACAGACTAGTAGCAGTTTGGCAACTAAAAAAAATGACTGGGCCCGTATAGATTAGATCATAAATTGGTGATAAACTAAACTCAATATTACAAGATTGCAGGGAACGGATATCGACGAATTTCATAAGATCTTGCTCAAGTTTCATTAGGTAAGGTGGGAATCTGATTCATTGAACCTACTTTTGTTCGATTGTTAGGTATAGAAAGAAGACTATGTTCCAGACATGTTTTGACTTGGAATCTTTACATATATAGATATAGGGCTCAAACAAAATAACTTAAAAAAGCATTGACTCAATATAAGACTGAACACAAACTGCAACGACCTAAGAGTAGACAGAAAAGAGTTTGTAATGACCGCAGACACCAAATAAACGGAGACGTGTCACCGAGAAAGAAGCACCACTTTCAGGATTAATTACAGGCCATGGTGATCTTCGATCTCCACCATTGGCTTGACCTGAGGTCTGTATGATACAACATAAGAATTTTTTCTGGTCTATTTGACCAATCGCGGGCGGAGGGTGTTAACGTTGAGTGACCTATCAAAGTTCAGGTAGTTGACTAAGAGACTGCACGAAAGCTCTTTTTCCTAAATAAGGGCGCCCGGTTCGAAACTTCCTGACGCTTGTGTGGGCCTACCTAACTCTATGACGAAGCATGGGCGGCGGCTGGCAATAGATAAGTAAGGGTTGACTTAGAACCGGGGCAGATAAAGTATACTCATCACTTGTGCCCCCCTTTCGCGGATTGCTATGGATCAAGGCTGAAGCTGTAATAAGCTTAAAACAGGCTAACGCCTTGCTGGGAATACCGTCCACTGCTAAAAACCGCAGGAGCAGCTTTTCCATCCCTAGTAGTATCCGCTGTCCCTATACCATTTCGAAGAAAGAGTGGGCCCCTACCCTCAAAAAGTAGAATCTGCTATAGGATAATAAACCTCTCTTGCCACGGCTGTAGGAAGGGAAAGAAGAACTGTACCGCCCAACCCCTTGTATATCGATCGGAAAGAAGCAGCTTCAAATGCTTTAAGTGGTTCTTCCTTAGTCTTTCAACTAAGCTCTTCAAACCTTAGCGCAAGCACTAAGTCCTTCGATCCTTACCTGACTCTACTCTAAGAAAAGAAGTAAGCAAGCGCTACGCCCCTTGAAAGCGAAAGCGAGGAAAGGAGTTTGTAAAACAAACCCTATTCTCCGAAATAGAGTATCGAAGTAGATAGGATGCCGCAGCTTACTTCCACCTCTCTCTTCTTCTTATAGCTAGCCGTAGCCGGATAGGTCACTAAAGGACTGATTTCTCTTTGTAGTTTAGTTCCTCACGTGCGTGTGTGACGAGCGAGATAAATGCTCTTGCTGCCTGAGTTCTTGTAGCTGTTCCCGCTGAAAGTGCGGATTGATGTTTTTTCCTGTGTAACCGGGCCCGAAGCCACTTCACTTAAGGGGAGACTCCTTTTCTTCTCTTTCTGTCTATCAGAAAAAGGATTCTCAGTCTTCTAAGTCGTAGAGTAGAGGGCGATTGCCTTTTCTTTGAGGTATAGGGGCGGAATGTCTATCTGGCTGTGTTCCCATTCGCCTATCGTCTTCTTTTGTTTAAGATGTAATGGTTTTGTTTGAGACTCGGATGAAAGGTTCTCGCAAGGGCTTTAGCCTCTTGACAGCCAGGAGCCACAACGGTCTCATTCCAATCTGCCATCTTCCGTAAGGTGAAGGAAGCAAGAGCATACTCGCTTCCTTTGCTCCGCTCAACGTCTAATCACCGTGTCCGCTTGGGCTGGGTATGATTGGTCCCTGCTACGTCATATAGCCTACAGGTTTCCAATAGCTTGTTTAACTGAAGGAAAGGATTTCTCCTCAAAGACGTTCCAAGGGCGGGGAATCTGGGGTTCAAAATAGCAATAGCTAATGTTTAAGCATAGTGGCCATTGAAAAGAGTGCCGAGTCATCAGTCCCACAGCCTAGTCTTTCAAAGAGAGCAGGGGATTTGCCCACTACTAGAACGAGGACAGGCCTATCGGATGAAGTCAGAGCGCATTCCATGTCCGATTCTATTCCTGAAAAGAGGGCATTCACAGCCTATTCTTTGTTGTGGGTGTGGATATCAATGACTATTGATTCAATTGTTCGAGGAGCAGGTCAGATAACAAGAGATCTGAGGAAAGGGCTTACGACGAATGCCCTCTTTCGGAGGGGTTCTTTGCAGGTATTTGATTAGCGGAGGACTAGTCGTCAGAGCTAGTAATGAGGATGGCATGAAGATCGGCCTATGACTCTGACTCTTCGAGACAAGAGCATCTAGAGCAATGGCTAGTGAGGGAAGATCATTTTTCCCTCTCTTAGGACTAAGTTGAAGCATGTCCTTCAAGGCACTTTCAAGCACTCGCGCTAAAACTCAAGCAGAAGATGCGGCTTAGCCAGCTGCACTCAAAGATCGAACCGTCTGTTGCGAGAAGAAAATAAGGCCTTTGCCTTTGCATTAACTCCTGGCCTGGGCAAGAGAAAGAAGCTAGAAGTGACTTCGCTCCCTTTTGTTTTTCCTGCTCTAGTTCTTTACCTTTTTGCTTTTCTTAACTTCTGCATTTAAGACATCCATTTAGAAGAACGTCGAATCCATTCTCGATCCAATAGAAGTAGGACTATGGATGGATGGCATGTCTCATTAGCTGGCACTGGCTTTCTTGGCCAAGCTTTTAGGGAACCGACCTTTCTTTACGTCTGCCGGTGTCGTGGAGCCAGTCTATGATGTTCCAAGTGGATAACCATTTCCCAGTTTCTTTGATTCGGCTAAGGGGTTTACTTGACTGATTTCAGTTCCTCCCGTTGAAGGATATCGAGGAGCTGGCTTTTTCGGGTGTCGAACCATTGGTCATTGGTCGAAGTCAGGGGATTGTCCGGGTTTAGCACCATACCCCGGTGCTAGTAAGGTGCCTTAGCTTTAGCTTGAGTTGAGTGGTAAGTAGTGGATCACCCCGAGTGGCGGCGGGGCATTGCTTTCTCATTTGCTCTTGCATCGTGTAATGGCCCCTTTCAGGGGATTTGCTTCTTTCTCTTTCTTCGTTGAGATAATTATCTAATTTTCTATTAGAATTATATAAAGCAGTGGCGGCGCATCCCTTTGATCGATCACGGCCACCTATGGATAAGAGCAAGAGTTTTGGCTTTCTCCTTTCCATCGAGCTGTCTGGTCTAGTTCATCTGCTCTTCACTACCATCTATCTAAGCGCTAAGAAAGGTTCCCGTCTGGCTATCTCCTTCTCAGATGAGAGTAGGCATGAGAACTCAATCACGAAATGCCACAGTAGGCTTGTTTTTAAGATATAAAAAAGGGGTTTAAATAAAGGTCTCAATGACAACCTACTGGTAGCACCTAGAGATGTCTATTCCTCTCTCTGATAGTAAAAAAAAAAGTCAGCCAAGCGCTAGCAAGCTGAAGTGAAGAAAGTTCATCATAGAAGGGAGAAGAAGCCCGGATGTAGTCTTCATTAGTCTTGCTTTTTTCGAACGAAGGGTTAAAAAAAGTCACGATCAGAAAGGTTTCAATCCGGGTCATGCATCTGGAAAACGCTGGTTCGAGTCCAGCTCGTGACAAGACCTTTGTTTAATATCTCGGCCCCTCTTCTCCTTAGACGGATGACTCTCCCATGATCTGAGACAGCCTCTTTTTCCTTCACTTACAAAGGGGGCTTAAAAGCATTTATTCTGAAAAGGGAATAAACTCCTTCTTCTTTTCCCACTAGGGTGAGAGGTGAACCTCACCTCTTATCCAATTCCGGTTCGATCTGACATCTTTACTTTCAAGCTCTCTCTGTGCACTTCTCATCGCCCTTAGCTTGGCGCTAGCTTGATTCTTATTCTATTTTCTCTCTATAAGGGGATCAGGTCCTCAAGGGTATGGGTTCAAGGTTCTACTTACTTTAACTTACTTTATTAATGATATATTTCCTGAGAATGAAGCATACTTAGAACTATTGCAGTACTTATGGCGAGTACTAAAGGATATATTCTATTTTTCTCTATCTTTTCTATATCGTTGCCAATTCCTGTTTTTGCTGAAATTCCTCTGCTAGTATTCTATGAATAGGATTCTCTCCACATGTACATTGTGTAATATCAGTGACAACTAGATCACTTATTTCTTTATCTTTATAACCTTCATGGAGTATAGCAAAGCGTAGTATTCCTATCATCTCAGGGTTTAAGATGAGACTAGGGTCTACTTCTAGTAGTTGCTGGGGTGCCATAGCCCATAAAGCTAGTAAAGGGATTAGAAAGAATAAGTATGAATATGAAGACTCGACTCCAATATCCTCGAGAACACAATCTCTTAGTTATAGCTATCCTAGCGGATAGATCTATGAATTCAATTATTTCGCCGATCCATGGGTTTTTCCATGATCCCTTTTGTTGATAATAATCAAAGTCTTTTCTTAAATGTTCCATAGCCAATTCATAACTTTGTTCTACATCAAGAATGGTTTTATGCCACCTATGAGCATGCCACTGCATTGTTATGAATCCCATGACCCATTGCATGTAAGCCCTTATTTTTGACTTTCAAAACTCTCATAATAAATTTCTTTATCTCTGTCTATTCTCTTTTTGTTTAATGATACTATTTGATATTTGAATATCGATTAGTATTACACAGAAGAAAGAAATTATAGACACTAATATAATTAGATTTCATAGACAAACTTGGGATTTGCGATCCCAGATAAGATCGGTTCAGGTTGCTTGCTTCCTTTCCTATCAGATAGGAAGGGCTGTAACACAAAATGTACTTCTAAGTAATTGCCCCATAGATCCTCTATATGAAGAAGAAAGAATGTAACGAGGGATATGATTATTTGTACAAATGGTACTTCGAACTTGGAACGAGCATGAAAACGATACTTCTTTATCTTTTTTCTGCCGGATCGGTCGCTCAAGATCTTTGGTCTCTACCCGGACCCGATGAAGGGATCACTTCTTATGGACTCGTTGAGAATGATTCGGATCTAGTTCATGGCCTATTAGATTATCAGTAGAAGGCGCTCTGGTGGGATCTTCACGGACAGAAAATGCAGTCAGTTTGATAATGATCGAGTTACATTGCTTCTTCGGCCCGAACCGAGGAATCCCGTAAATATGATTCAAAATGGATCTTTTAACATTCTGTATGAAAAATAAAATATGAATCTACGTTGGAAGAAGGGGAAGGAGTCCTCGACCCGCAACAGATAGAGGAGGATTTATTCAATCACATAGTTTGGGCTCCGTCAACCCTTTTGCCTTTCGATACAATCAAATAGAAAGGCCCAATTCATTGGGATTTCCCTATTAGGCCAGTTCGGGGCAAGCGGATCATTTATGATGAAGAGGATGAGCTTCCAGAGAATGATTCGGAGTTCTTGCAAAGTGGAACCATGCAGTACCAGACACGAGATAGATCTTCCAATCCAAAGAACAAGGCCTTTTTCGAATAAGCCAATGAATTTGGGACCCTGCAGATCCACTCTTTTCCCTATTCAAAGATCAGCCCCCTGGCTCTGTGTTTTCACAAAGAGAATTATTTGCAGATGAAGAGATGTCAAATCTTACTTTCCAAACGGATCCTCCTACATCTATATATAAACGCTGGTTTATCAAGCATCGAATTGTTTTGTTGATTAATCGTCAGAGATGGCTTAGAACCAATAGTTCATTATCTAATGTCCGTTCTAATACTCTATCCGAGAGTTCTCAGTATTTATAAAATCTGTTCTTATCTAACGGATGGATCAAATGACAAAGACATTGTTGAGAATCCCGGATGAAATGCAAATTGGATGAATGTAACGGGAGAAAGATTTCCCATTCCTTGTATGGATGGTATGAACTGCCTAAACAAGAATTCTTGAACAGCGAACAACCAGTGAAGATATTCACGACCAAGAAGTACTGGATTCTCTTCTCTTTCGGATAGGCCCTGAAAAGAGAGGCGGAAGTCTCGATTTTTTCTAGGCTCTGGCA